>OX359281.1:24605278-24945278 GCA_947179155.2 Hedera helix | reverse complement strand
TCATTTGACCAAAAACCCAGTTTTTTTTACCATTGATATGGAAAACTGTCAAATTGTTTCAGGCATCCAACTCGGCTTCGATAAGTTTGAGTCATCAGAAAAGAAATTCAAGGATATTCTTACAAGCATATGGGAAACAGGGTTCTCAGAATGTTTGAAGGCAAACACCAAGGTCTACTCAGATCTGGTGAAAGAGTTCTATCAGAACGCAGTAGTAAACGATGATGAGTTGATTACAAAAGTTAGAGGAGAAAAACTTAGAATAGATGATACTGAAATCAATAAATGTCTGGGAATCACGATTAAAGATTCATCATTTCTCGAAGAAATAGATACAGTTGAAGGTATGAGGTTGATGAGGTATGTAAAGAATCCTCATATCAAGGGAATGAAGAAAAATGAATTTCCAGAGGAGTTTGAGTTCCTGACAGAGATAGTAGGTAAATGTATTTTATGCAAAGATACCGCTCATGACACTATAAGTGATCCTCAACTAAGACTCATGACTGCCATTGTCATGAAAAAGAAGATAAACTTTGGTGTTATACTATATGACTGGTTAGTCAATGAGGTTGGAAAAATAAAGGCTTCAGGGAAGTCAATCTCAAAGGTATTCTATGGAAGATTCTTAAGCATCATCCTGTAGATGAAACTACAAAACAAGATTAGGGTCGATGAGGGAGAAGCCTTAAATGTCCACAAGATTATGTCTCCCAAACTGTTTGACAGATGGAAAAAGAATCCCATGGAGAATATGAGATTAAGGATGTCTAGCAGCAGCAGCAGCAAGAAGGTTTCCAAAGGAAAAAGGAAAGCATATATAAGGGAAGATGATTCATCACAATTTGATGAGCCTCTACCTTCGGGATTCGTTCCTTCAAAATCATCCAACAAGAAATTGAAAGTTGAGAAGTTCAAGCCAAGAAAAAGACAGAGTGCTCGTCTTAGACAAATGGTGAAATTCCCAGGAAATAAAAATGAAGGAAGCGATCCACCTAAGATCATTGATCTTAGTGATGAAAGTAAGGATGTGTCTGTTGAAGAAGATGTGACTCCAAGTGAGTCTAAATCAGGAAATGAGGAGATGTCTACTGAAGAGACTTTTGATGACTCAACAAAAGATGATGTTATTGCAAAAATGAGAAATGAAGAACAGTTAGAAGAAACAACTGCTAAGCCAGTTAAAGATTCAAAGGAAGGAACTATAAAGGAACCAGGTCCTAAGGCAAAAGAGACTGATCATGAGGATGAAGCACAAAAGGGCTCTAGTTCTGAAAATACTGAGTCAGAAAGCAATTATCATCTTGATCCAGCAACCTCATCATCAAGTATTCGAAGGAGGATTATACTGGAAACAATTGAAAAGCAGGTTCTGTGTTGCCAAAGAAATGGATAGATCATGGCAATGGACAAATCAAAGTAGCTTCAATAACCATGGAAGAACTACTTAGCAATTTTCAAGACATAGAACTAGATCGAACTACAATTCTATATGACCATGAGGGTCAGGAGTTAACAAGGTTCTACCCATGGATGCCCTGGTTAAAAGTTGTTCATCTTAGAGATACAAGCTTCATCAACTGGTGTTACTCATACTTTCCAAATCTAAAGATGATTTCTCAGAACTTCCCAAGAGTTCAATCATTTCCAACTCTGCTGATCAAAAATTTCCAACACTTCAAAGTCTACAGATGTGTAGAAAGCATATTTATTCCATAATATCTGTTGAAAAATCAAGATAAAGGGCAGAAGAAAACCAGGCCCGCAGAGTCAATGGTCATAGAGCATCCCGTCTCTACGACTGCAGCAAATCAATCTCTGCCAAACATCTCAACTGAAATACCCTCTGATGTTCCTTCTTCATCAAACAACGATTTCTTCGATATAGTCACTGCTCTTGAAATCATCTACAAGACTACTTCTACAGCAAAGGCTTTCTCTAGAGGAGAAGAATTCTACAAGGAAATGCAAGCATCATTTACAGACATGTCTATCAAGCTGCGTCAACGAGATTAGATACATAAGAAATCATTAGAGAACCAACAGAAAGAAATCCTGAAACTTCGGAAGAACAATGAAAAATCTATTGCATCTCTTTTTGAGAAAATAGATAATCTTAATCAATCTTTATCCCAGACGATAGAGCTCAGCCAACAGGATCTGAAGATTGATGTTGGAAACTCATCCTACCTAATTGAGCAGCTCATGGTAAATGTACAACAACTCTCCCAGATGATTGATGACAAAAAGGGGGAGAAAAAGAGAAAGAGGCTCAAGTAGAGACGAATGAAGTTAAAAGAAAAGAGCAGGAAGAAGAAAAAGCAGAAAGAAGAACAGGAAGATGAAGCCTTGGAGGCAAGAACAGAGGGAGAGCCCGAAGAAGAGAACGTCATAAAGTCATCAGCTGAGGGGGAGTAGGAACTAGCAGGAGAAACAGATGAATATCAATAACAGGCAGATTATCCAAAAGACATACAAGTACAAAAGAAGGTACATATCTCAAAACTATAACAGTATGTTCTGGATCCATAATTTAGAATATTGTGTCACCTGTAATTAAATATTCATCAATGACATTCATATTATCTGTTCTAGTAATACAGCAGCTCACTGTATCTTAAGACTCATTCATCTCTTACATATGTATCTAGTATTTTTTTCATCATCAAATAGGGGGAGATTATTTGGAATAAGCATGAGAATGTTATCCCTCTTTTATAAGATTTGATGACGTGCTTAATTGAAAGATAAATGAATCAATATGCAAATATGTCTGTATTGATGAAAGCTGTAAAGTCCTTAATAGATGTTAGACATTATGTTCAAAGGACTTAAATTGAAAAGATCAAGATTGTTAGGTTGATCCAATATGAATGAGTAGCTTTGTAAAGTCCTTCAAAAGATCACAATGTACAAGGACTATGAATAGAAAGATCAAATTTGTTAGGTTAATCTTAAGCTGTAAATAGATAGGCCTAAACGATAAAAAAGAACAGCATCAAAGAACAAGAAATATGGCAAGAAAGTCAAAGCAAGGATCATAGACTACACTCGGGATCGTAGTGTCTGTAAGTCATCAACATAATCATTCATGCGCTTACATTTCTAAAGGTAGAATCTTAGAGCAATCTACCTAAGATTATCAGAATGAATTCCCTGAATGGTCTACAAGCAAGCTAAAGATCCAGACATCAACTTCATCAGCAAGACTGATTGAGGAAGTGAAGAGCCATTCAGAAAGAAGTTTCATGTGAACACTCAGAGGAAGATCGTAGAGTCTTCCAGAAAGTTTGTAGAATCTGCCAGGCATACGCAGAATAAGGCTCGGTAGATCAAAAAGTCTTCTCAGCAGTTCGTAGAGTTGTCTCGGCATCATAAAGCTAACTATCGGGTTCGTAGAGTTAGTAGAGTCAGTTACTATACGATTTCCATAACACAGTCTACGAACTAAGCAGTTTCAAAGAGCAACCTCTACATGAGCATTCAGAGTCAAAACAACAATCCTTATGAAGATTATCAAGAAGGCTGTCATAGAGCTGTCAAACAATATGAACGAAAATCTCTGAGTACATCTAAAGCATCCAATCCTAACAGAGATCATAGAGTAGTTCAAACCTTCACTCTACACTTGCACTACGACCTACATCATAGGCAAGGTCGTAGAGTGGCAAAGCAAGCGCAGAAGTACAACGTTCAAGCAATTATAACATTGAGCCAAAGATGTTCAAACGCTACCAAGACTTAAACAACTTTTAATATGTAGCAAAGAAAGCAACTGAAGTTCTCTATGATATAACAGCAGCACCTGAAGATCATAGAGCAGTCCTCTATGATATAACAGCAGTAGCACCTGAAGATCATAGAGCAGTCCTCTATAATATAGAAGCCAAGCAGAACGAGCAAACCTGAAGTTGATAGAGCAGTCCTCTATGATAAAGCACCTGCAAAAGCTTAACCTGATATTTAGGACAGCAAGACCCAGATAAGATCGTAAAGTTAATACAGTCTACCAGTCTACGATCTCCAAAGCAGTCCAAGTCAAGCAAGATCGTAGAGCTACATTACAGAGTCATCAGATGACTCTACGATCAGGAGTAAAAGGCTACAACTGAATCGATCGTATAGTATTTAAGTGTCATCAAGGATTGAAGACCTTAAAGCACCTAAGCTAGTAATCCCAAAATAAGCGGCTGATTACTTCAAAAATATCTACATCAATACATCTAAAAGCCTCTGCTAATGTAGAAGTTAGAAATATCAGATTACTGACTTAGGCGTGCTGAGTGTTAGAGAAAAAATTTCAGGTATCACACATCAGGCTCAAGAAAACAGAAGACTGTGTCCAAATAGTCGTATTCTTTGAAAGACCTATCTCCTCTGTAAAGGTTAGTAAAAACCCAAGATTGACATGTCCCTTCCTAGAAAAAAAGAAGGCAACTCAAGTCAGAGTCAGCAGAGCATTAAATACTCTGACTAAATGAATAAAGTATTCATAAAGAAGTTTGCAACAAAACAGGTTCCAACGGAAAGATTTATAACGGGAAGATTATTCAAAATCTACAAAAGAGCAAATTTGAAAAGAAAGAAAGTGTGGAGAAAAAGCAAGAAGAACATACAGCCTATCGGTTAAAAGCTTCACCAAGAACACAAGAAGGAATGCTAAAATGCTGGCATATGAGCTAAGAGTCGAATGACCAAAGAAGCCAAGATCAAGAGTCATAAGGAGCTGAAGGCTAATCTAGAAGAACAACTCTGTGATCAATCAAGAACACTCTGAGCTGAAATGATGACGAACATACTAAGAGTGTTCGAAGAGACTGCTGAGCACAAAGCCTATTTAAAGAACTCAGCAGTATATCAAAGGTGATCAAGGGCCGCTGCTGAATACCAAAAGGAGAAGAACATCAACGACAAACATCAGCAGCATCTAGAGGTTGATCACAAGCAGCTGCTAAACATCTGAAGATGAAGGATACCAAAGTTCATCTTAGCAGCACAACTCAACCACTATACAACTCATGTTTGCTGGACTTGAGGAGGGTCAACGGATCCTTGCCTGAGTGACTAAAAATAACTCATGTCTGCTGGACTTGAAGAGGGTCAAAGGATCCTTGCCTGAGTGGCGAAAAATAACTCAAGTCTGCTGGACTTGAGGAGGGTCAAAGATTCCTTGCCTAAGTGGCTAGAAACAACTTAAGTCTGCTGGACTTGTGGAGGGCAAAGTTTTCTTGTCTTAGTGACTAAATTAGTGGATTTCCTACTTATCAAAGTAAAACAGTGGAGTAAGAGTTGTTCAGTCTCCGAACCACTTAAAACTTTTATGTCAATTATTTTACGTCTTTTACATTATGTTTAATAATTGTTATATCTGTTATTACTCATACTGTAGATTAAAACACTGAATTGAGATCATGCATACATCTTAAAGGGGTTCTTAAAGTATATTCTGTTGTGCTTGAATTGATTCTATTAAATCATAACTAATATACTTTCACAATAACAAGAAAAAAGTTTTAAAAATGATCTATTCAACCCCATTTCTAGATCATTATTGTGTCCACGGGAACTAACAACAATTATTATTATTATTATTATTATTAGAGTTGAATTTTTTTGTGAGATGAAATGTGAGTCATTAGATTAAATTAGAAAAATCTAAATCGTCTTTGTACTTTTAAATTTAAAATGAGTTCTGTTTTATTATATAGATACTTGTTTAAACATATGGCCATAATTTTCAATAGCATCCTGCAATTAAGGCACAAAACCATGTCCCTTCTATCACAGTAACATATATCGTCTCATAAAACACTGAAATTAGTATGTAATATATTTAGGGTAATAAGCATGGAATAAACTCTTGAATATGTTTATTATTATCATTATTTTTAATATTGTATTTTTTTTTTGCTACCATTAATGCAAATGGTATTTTGGATGATTAAAATATAGGCATGCAGCCTGGATGAAATTATTATTTTTTATTATAGACAGACTTGAAATATGCTTAAGAAGATAGCATTCATTGTGAATCACATTTTAAATTTTTTTTGGTGACAGCCGCATAACATGCATAACATGTAACATGACCATAAGCTAGGGGTAGGGAACTAGGGATTACGAAACCATAATTCACTAATTAAGCAAAATATACAAAATTCCCCAAAAAGTGATAAATTAATAAATTTTAAATTTTGATATGAAGATTAGATAATAGCAAATTCTGATTACACAATTTAGTATTTAATCTAAAAACCAAAAAAATATGTATGCTCTAGCTGGGTATGGGTATTATTCTGTCACATATGGAGAAGATTTGAATGTTATATTCATTTGCTAAAGGTTACATCTGCATCTGTATTCTGTTTTCTCTCTACATAAATTTTAGCTAATTTTTTTAAACCCTAATTACTGATACTTCATCATCATATGCCATCTATTATGTATTAAATTACTTTACTTATTTTGAAGATTATCAACATCATGCCAAAGAGATACATACCAAATAAAAGGGGCTAAATACACTTATCCCTATAATTATAACCCAACTTACAAACTCGACCATAATCTATAAAAACTAACAAAAGAAACCCCAGAGTTAATGACCTTTATTTTTTAAATTTCAAGGTTGAGGAAGACAAACTCTAGCAAATGATAGATTGTTTCCAGTGTTAGTAGGTCATCAAGGCATAAAGGTTTGCCAAATTGGCTAGCGAGAAAAGCGAAGCCATCATCATGCCAAAGTGCAAGAGGAACATTGAAAAAATTAATCTAGATAGGAATTGAAGTTGGATCAGCCTTAATAAAGTCCAAGCCCGCCTGCCATCTTTGAAAGATCATTACATTTGGGGTTTAAGGATATGAAGCATGTCTTCCTCATGATTCAAATTGAGAATTGTGAGCCTCATGAAATCAAGGTTGAGATACTCTAGCGACCTCCAAAATGCATTGTAAATCCTATGGACACTTGGACTCTACTTGCTCATTCAATCAGAAACCAAATGTCAAAGGAAAACAACTTGTGAATGGAGAGAAAAGGAAAATAAAAAAGAAGATCCTTTATGTTCTGTCCCTACTGGTCCCTTCCCTTGGAGCCTACTCGAATGGGATCTTCTGGGAAGGATTTCACTTCAATTGTTCCTTGTTTGCCGAAACAATCTATGGCCTCCAATATGAAGGACCAATCCCCGACATATTTTGCAACTCCTCCTAGATCTCCGCACCATTCTTTGGCCTCCAATACGAAGGCCCTCACCCTGAAATCTAGTGCTACGAAGAGAGTGCATTTAAAATTGTTCCGATTTGTGGCTCTCCTAATTGATAAAGTCAATCATCCCAAGTAGAACGCCTTCCCCACCATTTCATTACCGTGTCTCAAATCTTGTTTGAAGAATGCTCCTATAGGAAGACATGCTACAAGGCTGGCCAACTCAAAACCTCCTTGAAATTTGATTATCTTGGCCTTGTTGCCATGTTCTATAACTGAATTATTAGCCTTGGATTGTGAGATTGTTATTATTGGTTAAGGTTCTTTGGAAGTTACTTTTTATTTTAGGTTTGCTCCTTGTCGGGAAAAACGTCAGAAAACTCATTAACAATAGAAATATCATTCAAGTTTAACGTGTTTTTGTTCAAATCAGTGACATGAACTAAAAAAGCTTGACAACCATTTTTCAATAAATTAGTGGTTTTATGGCTAGAAATGACAGTTATAGATTTCAATAGTTTGGTTGTTTGAATTTGCATGACAAGTTGATTAAGAATATGAAAACTAATGATCTTTTGAAAACAATCAATTTTAGTATATTGGTTAGTCAACCAATCAATTCTTAAAATCACATCAAAATCATGCATTTCCAAAGATATAAGGTCAACGGGTAATGTGAGGCTGTTGATTTGAACTAAGCAAGATTTATATACAGTAGATGTAATGACTATTTCTTCTAATGGGGTTTCAATTGATAAGTCAAAATCTAAATTTTTAGAAGTTAACTTTAATCGTTGAACACATGTAGGTGAAATAAAAGAATTGACAGAACTAGTATCTAACAGGACATAGACTTCACGAGAATTTATGAATAGCTTATTGGTTATCACTTCGTTCGGTTTTCGTGTCATTTGGAATGTCACAACAAAAATTCTCCCCTGAACTACAGATTTTTTCTTGTCCGTGTTAACTTTTGGAGCCATCATTCCAATTGGACTTGATTTTGTAACAGAACAAAATCGAGCAATATGACATTCTTTCCCATAACTGTAGCACAACTTGGACTGCTGAGTACAGTTTGGGCTGATGTAACCCTCCTGACCACACTTATAGCATCTCACTAGTGGTCGATCTCCTCTTCTTAAAACTGGTGCCGGTGCTGGAACTTATGCCGATGCCCTTCCGTAATCATTGTGGAATCTCTTCCTCTTGAAGTTGTTTCTACTTAATTCTCATCTTATGTTATTTGAGCCGGGATTACCACTGAAGTGTTGATTGCCTCCTCTATGGTTCCCGTTCCGATAATTGTTGTTGTTGTTTCTCTCTGTTGGTCATTGACTTTTGACTGTAATATTCTATTTTCTTGCTCCAACCTTTGAACCCTATCAACAACATCTGAATATAAACAAAATTTATGAGAACTAAGATGTTGACAAATTTTTGGTTATTAAACATCGCAAGAACATACGACTCATTTGTGTTTCCTCGCCCACACCAAATGGGTCGTAAATCGAGATAACTCGGCAAACTTGGCCTCATATTGTGAGACAGTCATGTTCCCCTATTTCAGCTTGATAAACTCCACCTCCTTCATGTGACGAATACTTTCTGAAAATTACTTTTCGTTAAACAACTTTTGAAATTCTATCAAAGACATCTCGAGTGCTGAATGATAAATACGTTTTTCCGCTTCCCACTAATGGTCCGCTTCACCTCGTAACATGAAAGTGACAAATGAAACCTTCTGATCATCTGCCTCTTGTTAAGCCTTATAACGACCATCGTTATAGGCCTTCTGATAGGGTTGAATTATATGATATTTTTATTCCCCAATACTTAGTTTTTATATTTATTGTGTGCTTAAATGTTTAATTATTTAGCTTATTTTGATTTTAATAGGTTTTATAGGATTTTAGTTAATTTATGTTAATTTAGGTAATTTTATAGTATTTTTATATTTCTTTTTATTTATGTGTTTTTATTTATTTTTAGTGTTATAGGTGTTTTATTTATTATTATGCATTATTATTATTTTTAGTATTTTTGTATTATTTTTATTTATTTTATATTTTATTTTGTAGGAAAAATAAGCTTGGGGGCAAATCTGTAATTCTACAAGAAGCCGGTGGCAAAATCGTAATAAAGCAGATTCTTGGGGGTCCTGATTGTAAATATCCAGGAGGTGGCATTTTCGTAATAACGGCAACAGACATCCGCACCATACGCGGCACATCAGCAGCAGGCACGGAGCAAAACGACGCCGTTTGGCGGTTTAGTGGAAAGCGTCCGCGCAATGCGCGATAATGCTTAAACAGTGGCAAGAACATGATCAAAACAACGTCGTTTAGGGGTGCGCAATGCGCTAAAGCTAAGGACCGGCATTGTAGCGAAGGGCGTGTTTGGCTTACGCGTTAATTGTCCAAATCAAATTATTCGCGAATTTTTGCTACTTTTTGATTCTAAATTAGATTTTAATTTCAATTAGGGTTAGGATAATAATTATTTTACTTTTCTTTTATTTTATTTGTATTTTAAATCCTATTAGGGTTTGTAAAGTGTGCTTCCTACTAGGGTTAGGAGGATTTTGGAGCCTATAAATAGAGGGTTTGACACACAATGTAATATACAACTCTCATTAGAATAAAAAATCTCTCTTCTATTCTTTAGTGTTCTCTACAATTATGAGTAGCTAAATTATTTTTCTTGGTTTAAGTGATTGAAGCCATCAAGATTTATATACTGTGAGATTTAATTTATTTTAATTGTTCAATTTATATTTTGAGTATTGAATATTTTTTCGTGTTTAATTTTATGATTGGTTTGTTTAATTGCTAGGAGGCCTACTAGTTTATTATTCATATTAATCTACTGTTATTTGTGAAGCAACTAAGAATAATAATTGTTTTGCAGATCAAAAGATTATTTTATCTTAGGAAGAATATTCATCTAAATTAAATGCAAACAAATGGCTTGTGTTGTTTAGTTCAACGATCTCTCCAATTCTTTATGCTGCTATTAAATTAAATCTTTAGCAAGTGCCGGGGGTTATTTATTAGTAAAGGTATTTAGACCAAGTGGCTCTACTTATCTAAAATTAAGAAGAGAGGAGAAAAATTATTCCATGTGCGAGTAGTTATTTCTACGGTGAATATTTAAAATATGAATTGAATTATTCTTGTATCAGTGATCAGTTGTAAATTATTGATGGTGGATATTAACTTAAACCAAGGCTTTTTATTCTTATTTATTTCATTAAATTACTTGCATAATTATTTTAGTTAGTCTTATTTAAATTATTTCTTTGATTCAAAAATCCCCCAATTTTTGTTTGCAAAAACATAAAATTAAATAATCATTCTCTGTGGGATCGACCCTTGCTTACACTACTACATTAATATTTTTTTCCAAAGTAAGATTTTATTTTTGGGTGCCTGCGACAGCGAACCAAATTTTGGCACCGTTGCCGAGGAATGATTTTAATTTAATTTTGTGCTTTTTGTAAATATGTATTTAATTTAGTAATTTTTTTTTTAGATTTTATTTTTCTAGTTTTTCATAATTTAATTTAGTTGTGCAGGTTGAGGATGGAATTCATGCATGATTATGCCAATGAGATAATTATTTCTTCTCTTGAGCAACAAATTGATACCCTAACTTCTCTTGTTTATCAAATGGTTGCAGATCATGTACAACCAATGAAAGCTTGTAGAATTTGTACGATGGTAGGACATCTGACTAATATATGCCCCATTCTTCGAGAGGAGTCATGTGAACAAGTCAATATAGCAAGGGGTTTCTCTGGTTAACCCCAATGGAGATATGATCCCTATTCAAACGCGTATAATTCAGGATGGATGGATCATCCTAATTTTGGCTATGAGACTCTACAAATGAATCCGTCTACAAATCAAAATTTCTCAAGCTATCAACAATACATGCATTCATACCCCCAATAATAACAGGGCCAATCATTTAATTCTGATATGTGTTTAAAGGATATAGTTAAACAACTTAGCACTAACACTTTGCAATTTCAACAGGAAACGAAGGCAAATATACAAAATTTGGAAAAACAAATGGGCCAAATGGCAATCGCACTCAGTCACTTAGAGGAACAAGATTCTGAAAAATTACCTTCTCAAACGGTGGATAGTCCAACGGAGAATACAAGTGTACAAGTGTTAAGAAGTGAGAATGATATAGAAGATCCAGAAAAGACAGTTCCTCCATCACCGAAGCTAGAGGAAGCAAACAACATCAATGAAGCGAATAGTGTTAATATAGACAATGCTGTTATTTTTTATGATAACATGCATAAGGTGATAGAAATTGTCAAGGAGATAAACAAGGAAAAGTTAGAGATTACAATTACCAACAATTTGGAGTTAGAGGAAGAAGACGCAATTGAGCAGAAACAAGATTTGAAGGAGGATGCAAATCCATTAAATTTTTTACCAATGATTATTGATAATAATGCAATTATTTCCATTCCATTGTCTGTTACTCATAACAAATTTTCATCTTTTGTTTTGCAGGATCCCATTCCGAATATAAAGACTCTTTCCAATCATATTAAATATCTATTCGTTGAAGAGGGAGTAAAACGTTCATGTCACGTGCAAGGGAGACTAGATCTACATATGAAGAATAACGTGATGGATGGGGTACTCCAAATTCATGAATTTAGAGTAACGTAGTACTTTGGTCTACTGTCGAGCCAATGACGATAAATAAAGGCGCTGCTTGGGAGGCAATCCAAGAAATCAGATTTGCATTTCTTTTCCTTTTTTTTTTTATAGTTATTTGTGTCTGTTTCTTTGCATTATAGTTTCCATTAGGGACAATGTAAATTTTAAGTGTGGGGGAAGAGATTTAGGATATTTATTTTATTTTTAGGGAATTTTAAAATTTTGTTTTATTTTTTTTTTAAAAAAAATTATTTTAATTTTAGGGAATTTTAAAAATTTTGAAATTTAGAATTTTGTGGGTAAATTCACTACAAACCCTCACGAGATAAAACTCGTTCACTTGTGGTAACCTTGGGGTTTAAAGGCTTGTTGCACATGCTAAGTGTAACCGTGTTTCCTACGAAAATGGGATAATTTTTTATTTTTATTTTTTAGGATGAGTCACTTGAGCAATGAGTTAATTGAATTTTAAATTTTTAGCCAATGATAAAAATTTTATTTTTATTTAATAACTCTTGAAAAAAGGATAAATTTTTGCTTAGTTTGAATTATTGACTTTTTATTGATTATTACTTTGTTTGAGATCCTTTAAATTTTTATGCACTTATATCCATTTGTTTGAACTAATTTTAATTAAGGGAAGTTTAAAGGGTTAAATGCTTATGAAATATATTTTTAAACTCTATATCTTATTTGACCATTATTCGAAGTGAAATATAAGGCAAAATATAACTTGGAGAAGATGATTTAGGTACTTTTTCTATGATTATTATTGAAGAAAAAAAATCTTGTGGTGGGTTGAGATGGAGCGTAAAACGCACTCACTGATAAACATATGAAAAGCGAGAGGGAGCGTAAAACGCACTCGCTAGTGAGATGGAGCATAAAATGCACTCACTAAAGAAAGAAAAAAAAAAGAGAAAAAAAGAAAATGGGATGGAGCATAAAATGGACCCATTAAAAGAAAAAGAAAAAGAAAAAAAAATAAAATGAAAAATATATATATATATTTGGAAAAGTGATATTAATAATCCTAGTGTATTTCATTGATTAAAAACCTTTTGATCTTCTGATTTATATTTGTCTATATTAGCAAAGAGTGATGTGAAAAATAAATATATTGAGTTTTGTTATATGTCTTTTATAAGGTAATTAATGACCTAAACTTATCTGAGTTTTGATTAGTTTGATACATTTCGATTCACACACACACAAAAGATCTTGAGTAGAGTAAAATTGATAAATATGTTAACATTCTAGATTTTGCATAATTTTGAAATTTTCTTTGAGTTATTATTTTAAAAATCTTTGAGGCTAATGTTGAATTCATATTGATTTGTTGTTCGAGTCAAGTAAGTTATTTGGTTATTAGTTTTAATTTTATAGTTTTTGTTCTTATTTTGCTTGAGGACAAACAAAAAGCTAAATGTGGGGGTATTTGATAGGGTTGAATTATATGATATTTTTATTCCCAAATACTTAATTTTTATATTTATTGTGTGCTTAAATGTTTAATTATTTAGTTTATTTTGATTTTAATAGGTTTTGTAGGATTTTAGTTAATTTATGTTAATTTAGGTAATTTTATAGTATTTTTATATTTCTTTTTATTTATGTGTTTTTATTTATTTTTAGTGTTTTAGGTGTTTTATTTATTATTATGCATTATTATTATTTTTAGTATTTTTGTATTATTTTTATTTATTTTTAATTATTTTATATTTTATTTTGTAGGAAAAATAAGCTTGGGGGCAAATCTATAATTCTGCAAGAAGCCGGTGGCAAAATCGTAATAAAGTAGATTCTTGGGGGTCTTGATTGTAAATATCCAGGCGGTGGCATTTTCGTAATAACGGCAACAGACATCTGCGCCATGCGCGGCACATCAGCAGCAGGCATGGAGCAAAACGACGTCGTTTGGCGGTTTAGTGGAACGCGTCCGCGTAATGCGCGGTAATGCTTAAACAGTGGCAAGAACAGGATCAGAACAACGTCGTTTAGGGGCGCGCAATGCGCGGAAGCTAGGGACCGGCATTGTAGCGAAGGGCGTGTTTGGCTTGCGCGTTAATTGTCCAAATCAGATTATTCGCGAATTTTTGCTACTTTTTGATTCCAAATTGGATTTTAATTTCAATTAGGGTTATGATAATAATTACTTTACTTTTTTTTTTTTTTTTTGTATTTTAAATCCTATTAGGGTTTGTAAAGTGTGCTTCCTACTAGGGTTAGGAGGATTTTGGAGCCTATAAATAGAGGGTTTGACACACAATGTAATATACAACTCTCATTAGAATAAAAAATCTCTCTTCTATTCTTTAGTGTTCTCTACAATTATGAGTAGCTAAATTATTTTTCTTGGTTTAAGTGATTGAAGCCATCAAGATTTATATACTGTGAGATTTAATTTATTTTAATTGTTCAATTTATATTTTGAGTATTGAATATTTTTTCGTGTTTAATTTTATGATTGGTTTGTTTAATTGCTAGGAGGCCTACTAATTTATTATTCATATTAATCTACTGCTATTTGTGAAGCAACTAAGTTTAATAATTGTTTTGCAGATCAAAAGATTATTTTATCTTAGGAAGAATATTCATCTAAATTACATTCAAACAAGTGGCTTGTGTTGTTTAGTTCAACGATCTCTCTAATTCTTTATGCTGCTATTAAATTAAATATTTAGCAAGTGCCGGGGGTTATTTATTAGTAAGGGTATTTAGACCAAGTGGCTCTACTTATCTAAAATTAAGGAGAGAGGAGAAAAATTATTGCACTTGCGATTAGTTATTTCTACGGTGAATATTTAAAATATGAATTGAATTATTCTTGCATCAGTGATCAGTTGTAAATTATTGATGGTGGATATTAACTTAAACCAAGATTTTTTCTTCTTATTTATTTCATTAAATTACTTGTATAATTATTTTAGTAAATCTTATTTAAATTATTTTTCTTTGATTCAAAAATCCCCCAGTTTTTGTTTGCAAAAACATAAAATTAAATAATCATTCTCTGTGGGATCGACTCTTGCTTACACTACTACATTAATATTTTTTTTTAAAGTAAGATTTTATTTTTGGGTGCCTGCGACAGCACACCACCTTCTAAATATTAAAAAAAATATTAATAAAATTCTTATTCAACACCTAATACAATCATAAATAAATTTATATAACGTAAAATTATTTACATCACAATTGTTATATACATCAAATCATAGTTAATCAAAAGTAAAATAAAAATGACGGTGTGTGAACTGTTCAGCTCGATTCCTTTAGAAGAACAACAGCAACAACAATAGCAGCCTCATATTTTGTTCCATTATATCTATTATCCATCTAAAGATACCAGATTCGGCACTTGGTTCATGATCACCTGTTCTCCAGAACAACAATATGAATTCTCTATAGCAGACAACCACTTTACCCTTTATTACAATAAATAAAATATTAATAATAATAAATTCATAGACTACAACTAAATCAAAAAATTCGAATAAAAGTTTAACTTAAATCCATGACAAATTAATTTTGATAAAATCGATCATAAGAAAATCAATTTTCATATAATGACTAAATCTAGATTGTTTTGATACATTAATATGATCACTAATTAATTTTTTTTTAATCCATCCAAATATAAACACACACACACACACACTAGTAGTAGAATTGAAACCCCCATGATGTGAGCATACTGAGATGTGCCTACTAGGTAAATAACAAAATATAGTTCACCCAAAATTGCTCCACTCGATATTAAAAAAAACTTATTATCGAGCTAGAAGCTGCATAACTAAGGTTCAGTTCTTACCTAGTAATAAAAAGAGTTAGAAAAGAATCTAATTTATTTCCATGGTCCACTTCTTGTGCTTAACCTGAAATTTGCAAGTTTTAATGAGAGGTGCATGATAAAAATAAATTTAATTTAATTGCCATGGGTACATAGAATCTTGGTCAAACTGTACTCATTCCGTGCAAGAATGAATCTGTATTTAAATAGACCCATCCATACGAAAAGTTATAAACTAACAGGTACAAGACATTAAAAGCACGTCCAAGCGAACTAAGAGCACAAGTCACCAAAAATGAATTGTCATTTCGGCCGTACATAAGTTTAAGAATCACCATAAGGACTATTAAGGAGCATGAGTTTACCCTGGATGCATATTGTTATTGACCTTAAGAATCATCATAAGGAGATCACAAAATCTTTCAAAAATAAAGAAACTCTTAATGGTGGTTAGCTTAGTGTTACAAAGCATGCATGGAGATTTCTTTTTTGACTAAAAGCCCCATCGACACCACTTCACTACAACAATGTAAGCTAAATTCCAAGAATTAGTTTGCCTCCAGATTCCAACCACCACGCGCAAGGCCATGAAGAGATACAACCCTGTCCAGACCCCTACAAGACCAAAAACAGGAGCAGCAGCAAGTATGAACAACGAGGAGATCATTCCAATCAAAATCTATTCACAACATTGGGGTCACGAAAGATTGAAGTAAAATGCAATCAGAAGAAATAAAAACGTACCATGGAATACGCTGCGTATCGAAGTCCGAGACCCCGTAATACAGTCTATCAAGAAAAAAAAATTGGCTTTGAAATATTTCCACACTTCCCATGATAGCACACATATTTTCCCAGTTAGTCATGTAAAATGTCCCATTTTTTAAACAATTAAAGAAGAAGTCTACTGTGGTTTCAAGTTTATGGTTCTTTAAGCTTCAAAATGATTTCTCAAGCATATCATGTTCAAGGAGAGAAGACATTTTTAGATCATTGATTATTGCGATTCTGGGGTTTAGGGGGTACTAAGAGACTATAATACAATATTGGAGGATCAAGATACTTTTATCCATTTATGCGATAGGCATAGGAACCCTTCAAAAGTCAAATATGAAATAGTAAGTGCACTTAATATAGAAGAAAAGTACAACCCTTGATAAAGGAGGATAATGCAACGTTCATGAAGACACGGGTATGCATATATCCATGTGCGTCATAACAGGGGTGTGTGTGTGTTTGACAGAACACATATATGCTTAATTTGACTAATAACTAGGTTTCTTAAGGCTATAAAAATTGTGTATCAATTAAAGGAAATGTGTCTATAAAGTTTATCTCACACTTCACTCTCATTAGAGGATTAGAATCAATAGTTTGCCACCCAGCATTAAAAGGTGCCAACATATCATGTCCTCTAAATCTGAAAATTATTGGAGTTTCAGTAAATGAAATACAAACTTATCAATTGTGCAAATTAATATAAAAGCTATGATGAACAAGCACTCTTAACGACCATCTATCAATTTATAATGCAACTTAGTATCTAATGAACTAACAAAATGGGAAAAAATCCAAACACTTTCACCATAAAGGAGAGATTACATACCCATCATCAAAATCCTTTTGCAAAGATGTATCCAGATTTTTAAGAGTGCACACCAATTCCAAAGTCGCATGAAAATTTCACGGACTATATAGCGAAACAATATTTTTCCCCAATCTGATATGTGGTAATTAAAATTCTCTTCTACAACACTCTATTCAAGTACTTCTACATACAAAATCCCACTTAAGTTAACCTCTATATCCCACTTAAAAAATAAAAGAAGGAAATAGTCGGCAAAAAGTCTATTGTATGATCTGCCAAATAAAATTCTCCCTACTTACACAACACTAGAAGAGATTCCAAGTAAAAACATATGTCTTCTGGATATTCAGCAGTTTCCACCAAATAATATCTAAAATTTGAACTTGGGGTTAAATCTAAACAAATGGCAAATGTTCCTAGCTAATAAAAATATCAAGCACAAATAACAAGTATATTCATTGTGACAAATTACCGGGATCATCAAAATATCAAATGTGGGTTTGGTCTCTTAGGTACATTATCTTATCCTCTCCTAGATATGCTTAGGAAAATTATAGCAATCCATACTGGATTGCTCAAATTTCAACAGATTTCTAGGGTGAACATAAATGAGCTCAAACAGGATACAAAAGAAGAAACCATTTACATCTAGCCTATAGTAAAAGAACAGAAGAAGGCTGAGAAGACTAAACTACTAAAACCTGTAAATTTGGTCAAATCTCTATAGCTTCTCCAAAGAACTGCAAGAATAAACTAAAGCTCAGAAATCAGAAGAAAAAAGTTACAAAGTGGACTAAAAATTATATCCAATTACCAGGAAAATCAGACTCAACCCATCTAAAATCAACAAAATTTACAGAGAGGAGACTGCCATCATTACCAATGATTTATCTGGAGCAAGATTGATTGCCCAATCGGATTCTAGGCCATGAAAAGGCTATTTTTGTAAGATTTAGAACAGATCGGCCCTTGCTTGTATCGGTTCATATTTTGTTGGACAAATATGACTGCGCAAGCCTTACAGTTCAAAATGAAGTTCAAAACGAATTGCATTCAGAACCCTAACACTCTTGAGATAAGGGGCTAAAGGAAAAAAGGAAAAGCCCTATAACTGAATTGGAGATTCAAGACGTATAACAGTCAGGGGTTTCTTTAGAGAGAGATTGGTTTAGGATTAGAAAGAGAGAGGGTGACTTTACCTCAGGTAGAGAAGCATTACGCAAGGAAAAAATACGCAGGGACTAGCAGAAAACGGAGGGAGAGTGAAGATAATGGAGGGAGCTTTTTGTCGGATAAAATCATTTTGGAGGGAGGCATTACCTGGTCAAATGAAAGGTATAGGCTTATTTTCCCCCCTCTATTGTGAAAATGAGAAAGTAAAATAATAAGAAAAAGTACCAACTCTACACTGACGACCATACGTTGACCCTCGCAATAAGATTAATTTTTAGCATTTTATAGCCACGGTCAGAGTCGTCGCTATAAGGCCTATTTTTCAATTCTAAGAAACTTTTTTTCTTTTATAGCGATGATTCGGCCTCGACCGTCACAATAGCTCGTCGCTATAGATAGATTTTCTAGTAGTGCTCCATGTACACTTTATTATACTCGAACCTTAAAGAATATGTTAAAATATAACTCAGAATACACAAAATACTATGATGATCTTAAGTCCAATGATCACACGTACTACTATTACTTTAGGCACTCTTATTGACAAGCAAATAAAATTCCATTAAGTATTCTTTAAGCGAGTCATGTTCAGTAAACTTATTCTCTAATAAGTATCTACATATTTGCTTTAGTGTCTCCATACAAATGATTATGAGAACAATCATCATCTTCCAAAGAACAAGCATATTATGTACTAATCTATCCGGATCTATTAACCCCTCATTAGTGATCATATGATTAGGAATATTTGAGTTTTGAGTTATTAGAATTTAAATTTCATTAGCATAATCAACATCATGATTCTAAAAGCATTACTAAAAAATTATGAGTTTATCACATTAATTAATTCAACTAATTAAATATGGATAAATAAACGTCTTTAAATAAATATAAATTTATTAATTAAATGAATAAAATTATAAATTATATGCTATCACATCAAATGTAATTGGTTTAAGAGCATACTAATTTCACAAAACACTATTCACTTTCAAACACAAACTACTTTTTAAAAATTTATTATAGGCAAAAATAGTAATTAGAATCAATAATCATATTTTTTAAATAATCCCAAAAATATTCCTAGCCCATCATGATTTTGATTAAAATGGTATACAAAATTTATTCATGTAAATATTGCTCCATCCATCAATGAATATATGTGGATTCCAAACTGAAGCCAAACAAATAAGAAAGCATATCACTAAAACATCACTCATAAAATGTTGAGAACTTCACATTTTTTTGTAGAGCTCAATAACACCAAATAAATATGCACGACATATAAATTTATAAGCTGCAAATCTAGCTGCTCTAGCCAAGGATCCAATTTCTCCTTCGGTCCTTTATTTTCCCTCATGGATTACCATTAACATGGCTATGTCCAACTGTGCCACACACTTGGAGATGAGATCATTCTCCGAAAAATCTATAAGTACCATATCAATAACCACTAATTATTGTTGTAATTAATATAGTAGTATATTATAATACTAAAATATAAGCAGTACAATAATTTTATAACACCTTATGATTTGCACCAGAATCATGAGCTAATTAATTTTAAAATTAAAGTATATAAAGTTAGTTAGTTTTTTTTTTTTTTTTTTTTTTTTTTTTTTTTTATAGTAAAATAGGACAAAAGTAATTAAGTATAATTTAGAGGGTGTTGGGATTATTTATAAGCAGTCGAACCTACATAGAATCAGTTTTAAAAAATAAAAAGTATTTGGTAATCTAATTTTAAAACTGCTTACAATCACTTTTTATGGGAATAATGAGAAGTCCGACAGATCTAGTAATCAGGATTGACCAAGTATATTACTAATTTATCCCTATTTATTATAGTAATTCCATCGACTACCCATCTTTATTTTTCAAAATCTTCATTTTTAGTAATTTACACTTGAAATAAGTGATAAACATTTTTTTGTACAAAACACTATTCACTTTCAAACAAAAACTACTTTTTTAAAATTTATTATAAGCAAAAATAGTTATTAGAATCAATAATCATATTTTTTAAGCAACCCCAAACATATTCTTAGCCCATCACGATTTTGATTACAATAGTATACAAAATTTAAACATACATACAATCAAACATTGTATAACGCAGCGGAAGTAGGCATAAATCATATTTAAAAAAATTTTACAAACCAAATTCCAAGATATTTTTTTATGCAGTATTGATTAATTGAGAAATGATAAAATATTATACGTTTAGATCGATGATTCAACTCTTGATCAGCTTACAAGTTCACATTCCTTGATCTTTCGCGTTCTTCTTCAAATTCACCAATTAAAAACAATCTACTCACTGTGGGTAGCGTTCTAAAGGTAATCCGCCAAGAGAATATGTATTGAAGAAGTAGATTTAGGTTCTTCTAGATCTTAGGTGGCTAACCATAATTTTCTCTCCTTTCTAGTTGAAGAGAAAATATGAAGTATTCTTGTAATAATATTTACAACAACTATATCTATAATAAGACTTTTTTTTTTTTATAAACTTGCTCAACTCTCTTAAACTCTTTAGCAATAGGGTTTTTGTGACGCCCCCAAATCTGGGCCCACACAGCCCAAACTTGAGTCGTCAAAAGACTACAACAAAATTATTACAACAAAACACAACGTACAACAATACAGTGTATAATAATACACAACTAAGTCTTCACTATTATTGCCACACTATTTTACAAAACGTGAAGACTATGATAACTATTCCTCGGACCCTCACTCCATTCCCCGGCTAGACCCTGTTATGTTTTCATCTCCTGTTGAAAAACAATGGAACAAAAGAAAGAGTGAGCTCAAATAGCCCAGTAAAGAATATCATGACTAAGATAATGACGAATAAATTATCATTAGTCTTCAACAGTTGAGTTCTTGATAGAATACAATAGACTACAAGGTTATATCAAAAACTGCAGTTAAATTCTTAAACAACGTTCAGATCAATAATAGCAGCGGAATAAGTAATCTATTAGAAGAATAATGCAGACTATAATGTCCACTCGGTTCTCTTTTTAGGAAAAACATCATCAACTTTTATCATCTGAAATATCATTAGTCAAGATAATACAAATTCACAGTTCCTGATCATAATCATGCACATCAACAGTTCATCTTTGTACTACGGGCCAAAGATATTCAATATAGCACCAACGGTCATGATTATACCAGATTCAGCCTTTGGTCATAATCATACCAAACAACAGTTCATCTTTGCACTACGGGCCAAAGAGAACATTCACCACGTGCCATAAAAGACACCGAACAGATGTATCGCCTTTAACCTATTATATCGCCTTTAACCTATCATCTGTTCAACAAATATATCACATCTGTGCCCCCGGCCACAGATATTCACAACAGCTTGATTTTTTTGGATGATTAGAATGATGTAAATGATGAACAGAAGAAATAGGATAACAATAAGTATCGGAAGTTTACTTTGTACAGATTCAAATAATGTCCAAATTGTCAACATGATGTGGAGTGAAATTCAAGATCCACAGTTCAGAATAACGGTTACAATTCAATAGAAAGGTTCACGTAAATAGGAAGGTTCAGTTGAAATAATGAAGTTCAACTATTATGGAACATATAATATTTTCAGGAATTATAGAAGCAATAGTTCCATAATAAATTTCGATTTAGGAGTATGAAAGAAAATAATATCCCTTACCGTAGCAGGTTTGATTAACAAAAGGTGAAGGAAATTAATACAAAGGGTTATTCACCAACAGGCGGCAATCCGCTCCGTAAGGTTATTCCCACAATTTAATAGAATTTGAGTACAAAGAGTTATTCACCAAACAGGCGGCAATCCGCTCCGTAAGGTTATTCTCAGAGATTAATAATGAATGAATATGAAAGGTTATTCACCAACAGGCGGCAATCCGCTCCGTAAGGTTATTCCCACAATTTAATAGAATTTGAGTACAAAGAGTTATTCACCAAACAGGCGGCAATCCGCTCCGTAAGGTTATTCTCAGAGATTAATAATGAATGAATACGAAAGGTTATTCACCAACAGGCGGCAATCCGCTCCGTAAGGTTATTCCCACAATTTAATACATGGAAATAAAAGGCACGTCTTATGAGTAAGGAAGAAACAATATTATTATCGAGAATCAAATAATGATAATCCCTTACCATAGTATGTTTGAATAATGGAAGATGAAAAAGATGGTATCCCTTACCTCAACACGTGACTGGATATTGATTTAAATGAGGTTGATTAACTTGAACAGTACACGTATACTTATAGATCTTCACAAATACTCAAGATGACTTAAGCACACTTAGAGAGAACTTTCACAAGAAGTATTTAGAGAGAGAAAGAAAGAACAAGTAAGGAAGTTTATGAAAAATCCTTAAGTTAAAGCTTCTATTTATAGCCAAAAATCTTATCATTTATTTAATCTAAACCATTCATTTAAAGATCATCTTTTAATCTACACCATCCATTTCAAATATTATATTATCTTTAATCTACACCATTCATTTCATATCACCTAATAATCACCTAACTTTATATTATAAACAAATCAATTTAATTATTCAACAATAATTCACACTTTAATCTACACCATTCATTTCATATCACCTAATAATCACCTAACTTTATATTATAAACAAATCAATTCAATTATTCAACAATAATTCACACTTTAATCTACACCATTCATTTCATATCACCTAATAATCACCTAACTTTATATTATAAACAAATAACTTTATCAATTCAATTATTATGACTAATTGTTATAAATACAGTATAGTTAGCTCTTAGATATCAAGTCAATAAATTAATGAAATACAACTGTTTAAATAACATCATAATAGAGATAACAATAATGTAAAATAAAGCATACGTTACTGTGTAATGACAATTATTGATTCAATAATGTGAATTACTGTGCATATGTTACTGTGACAATTATTAGGTTCAATAATTTTAAAAACAGTGCAACAACAATTATTGACTCAATGATATAAAATACAGTGTAATGACAATTATTAAATCAATAATGCAAAATACTGTGTAACAACAATTATTGAATTGATAATATAAAATATTATGCAGTGACAATTATCGATGAAATGATGCGTAACAGTTACGGTGTCAATTATCAGACCAATAATATGAGACACTATGCAATACCGTGTGTTACTGTAGAGTACCGTGTGCTACAAAAAATACCATAAACTACCGTATGCTACTATTCTTTTATCACCGGTATTTTAACAGTTCCGTTGACTATTTTTATTTAAAAAGGTTACTTCTGTCGTTTTCTATATCCGACAAATATTCCGTTGTGGGGTCCACCAATAATTTATTATTTCGGCGCCGTCGTACGGCACGAATATTCCCCGACCAAACGAATATTCCCCGACAAAGCGAATATTGTCCGACAAAATAAAATTTGCACATAACATCCTTAACTTTTAACTTTATCGATTTAACCACTTACTGTTTAAAAAAAATATCTATATGAAGAAAAATTAAATTTTGTATTTCATAAAATTCGGGGTCTTACAACCTCCCCTCCTTATGAAATTTCGTCCCCGAAATTGACGTACCTGACATATCGAAGAGGTAAGGATACTTAGATTTCATCTCAGATTCTAGCTCCCAGGTCATTTCCTCAGTATCTTGGTTCCTCCATAAAACCTTAACTTGAGGTATAACCTTTGAGCGTAGGATCTGCTCCTTCTTATCCAGGATCTTAACAGGTACCTCCTCGTATGTTAAATCATCTGCTATAACGTCTGGTTCTAACTCAATGACGTGGTTTGGGTCCTTCACATATTTACGTAACATAGATATGTGAAAAACGTTATGGATGCGAGACATACTTGGTGGTAGGGCTAGTCTGTAGGCTACGATTCCTATTCGATCGAGGATTTCAAATGGGCCAATAAATCGAGGGTTGAGCTTTCCTCTCTTTCCGAATCTCGTAACCCCTTTCCATGGAGAAACACGTAAGAATACATGATCTCCGACGCTGAAACTTTCGTCTCTCCGATGAAGATCAGCATAACTCTTTTGTCGTTCTTGTGCGGTCTGTATTCGTTGTCGGATCATTTGGATCTTTTCGGTCGTCAAGCGTACCAACTCGGGTCCCAACAATTTTGCTTCTCCTACCTCATTCCAACATATTGGAGAGCGACACTTCCTTCCATACAATGCCTCGAATGGAGCCATGCCTATGCTTGCTTGGTAACTGTTGTTGTAAGAAAATTCCACCAACGGCAAGTACTTATCCCAACTTCCTTTGAAGTCTAATACACAAAGTCTCAAAAGATCTTCGAGGGTCTGGATCGTCCTTTCCGATTGTCCGTCCGTTTGAGGATGATATGCAGAACTAAAACGTAGTTCAGTGCCCATAGCTTTTTGTAGACTGGTCCAAAAGCGTGAAGTGAATCTAGGATCTCGATCAGAAACTATGGAAACTGGCATGCCATGCAATCTCACGATCTCATTTATGTACATACCGGCAAGACGTTCAAGTGAAAAGTTTTCTCGTATAGGCAATAAATGAGCAGATTTGGTCAATCTATCTACGATCACCCAAATTGCATCTAAGCCTTGAGAAACTTTTGGAAGACCCGTCACGAAGTCCATATTGATGTGTTCCCACTTCCATTCGGGAACTTCAAGTGATTGTAATGGACCTTTAGGAACTTGATGTTCTGCCTTGACACGTTGACAAGTTAGGCACCTTGAGATAAACTCCGCAATCTCTCTTTTCATATTGTTCCACCAAAATGTATGTCGAAGATCTCGATACATCTTGATACCTCCTGGGTGGATTGTAAACGGCGTGTTGTGTGCCTCCATCATGATTTTATGCTTTAATTCAGGATCGTTAGGAACACAGAGTCGAGAGTTGACTCGAAGTATTCCTTTCTCGTCGATTCTTGCTTCGGGAATGGCACCTTCTTGTACTTTCTTTATCATGTTTATCAGTTCCGGATCGGTAGCTTGAGCAGCTTTAATTTTATCGATTAAAGTTGGTTCTACTCGCACGTGAGCAATCTTCGAGTGGGTCCCTGGTGTCTTTAGCTCTATCTCCATCTTTTGCAAGTCGTACAAAATACACTTTTGTGTTGTCAGCAGTGCACTTGTACTTGCATAAGATTTTCTGCTCAAAGCGTCAGCTACAACGTTCGCCTTTCCCGGGTGATACTGGATTGTGTGGTCATAATCCTTCAACAGCTCAAGCCAACGTCGTTGTCGCATGTTGAGTTCCTTCTGGGTGAAGAAATACTTGAGACTTTTATGATCCGTATAGATATCCACTTTTTCTCCGTACAAGTAGTGTCTCCAGATTTTTAACGCGAAAACGACTGCTGCCAACTCTAGATCATGAGTAGGATAATTTTTCTCATAATCTTTGAGTTGTCGAGAGGCATAGGCTATAACCTTTCCATGTTGCACAAGGACACAGCCTAGACGTTTGCCAGAAGCATCGCTGTAGATAACAAATTCTCCTGATCCTGATGGTATGGTCAGAACAGGAGCTGAAACAAGTCTCCTCTTGAGTTCTTGAAAACTCTTCTCGCATTCCTCGCTCGATATAAGTTTTGTACTAGAATGAATGATACCGATATCTAGTAATTAAACTTTCAACTCTTGGTGTTCTATGGGAGCCATTTGGTGTGGGACTTTAAAAATGGGCTTAGTGCCGGGTTCAAGATCGATACAGAATTCAATTTCACGGTTTGGGGTAAGCCAGAAAGTTCCTCAGAAAAAAAAAACGTCAGGAAACTCATTAACAATGGGAATATCATTCAAGTTTGACGTGTTTTTGTTCAAATCAGTGACATGAGCTAAAAAGGCTTGACATCCGTTTTTCAATAAACGAATGACTTTATGGCTAGAAATAACAGTTATAGATTTCAATGGTTTAGTTGCTTGAATTTGCATGACAGGTTGATTAGGAATATGAAAACTAATAATCTTATGAAAACAATCAATTTTAGCATGATGGGTAGTCAACCAATCAATTCCTAAAATCACATCAAATTCATGCATCTTTAAAGAAATAAGGTCAACAGGTAATGTGAGGTTGTTGATTTGAACTTAGGCAAGATTTATAGATAGTAAATGTAATAGGTATTTCTCCCAATGAGGTTTCAACTGATAAGACAAGATTTAAGTTTTCAATAGTCAAATTTAAACGTTGAGTACATATAGGTGAGATAAAGGAGTGGATAGAGCCAGTATCTAATATGGCATAGACTTCACGAGAATTTATGAATAGCTTACCGGTTATCACCTCATTCGGTTTCTTGACTGTTATCGTCAAATCGAATCCCGAATACTTCATTCGGATCTTCACGTATTTCAACCATGGGAATACCACTGAATAATTTTCTAGCAAACTGTTTCTCGGGTTCATCAACTTCATCAGTAGTAAGGTACCAATGATTTCCATTAAAATAGTATTTTCGATAGACTGCAGTTTCCACGATAGTGACTAACTTAACCTGAATTCCTCTAAATTGTAACGCCCAAAAGTATAGAAACATCATTTTTAAATAATCTTGAAAATCATAGCTGGAACACCATAAATCCCAAAGACTAATATGAAAAGTCCATATATTCTGATCCTTTGTTATAGAGCATAACCAGGTGATATCACTCTCCCAATTAATGAGTAAATTAAAGGCAATAATTTCTGCAAGTTCGTTACTTCCTTTAATTGCTTCTAAGAATGGATCTGGAACGACTGTAGCAGAGCTTTCACCTTCATCCTTACTGGATAGAACACGCATAATTTTTGCCTTAGGCAAATG
Organism: Hedera helix; assembly: GCA_947179155.2. Classification (NCBI taxonomy): domain Eukaryota; kingdom Viridiplantae; phylum Streptophyta; class Magnoliopsida; order Apiales; family Araliaceae; genus Hedera; species Hedera helix. The sequence goes on along the minus strand of OX359281.1, from coordinate 24,918,018 downwards.
ATTCAACTCTGAGTTTGTAAGAAGATTATTCGTCGCCTCTTGTTTTGCAGCTACATTTGTTTCGGTAATTTCATAGTTAACCTCATGATTTCCAGATGCCATAATTAACTGTGGTCACAAAATAAATGTTAGTTCAAATAAACTGACTCATCTCTTCATGTTCCTACATTCAAATCGATTCATTAGATAAAAAATAAATCTAATTTAGGTAGGACACACTAGTGATTGATTCTATTCGTCTCTCCCCTCCTAGTTCTAACCCCAGATCTCCATTAAAGACCATATCCCTAAGCTCTGATGCCAACTGTGACGCCCCCAAATCTGGGCCCACACAGCCCAAACTTGAGTCGTCAAAAGACTACAACAAAATTATTACAACAAAACACAACGTACAACAATACAGTGTATAATAATACACAACTAAGTCTTCACTATTATTGCCACACTATTTTACAAAACGTGAAGACTATGATAACTATTCCTCGGACCCTCACTCCATTCCCCGGCTAGACCCTGTTATGTTTTCATCTCCTGTTGAAAAACAATGGAACAAAAGAAAGGGTGAGCTCAAATAGCCCAGTAAAGAATATCATGACTAAGATAATGACGAATAAATTATCATTAGTCTTCAACAGTTGAGTTCTTGATATAATACAATAGACTACAAGGTTATATCAAAAACTGCAGTTAAATTCTTAAACAACGTTCAGATCAATAATAGCAGCGGAATGAGTAATCTATTAGAAGAATAATGCAGACTATAATGTCCACTCGGTTCTCTTTTTAGGAAAAACATCATCAACTTTTATCATCTGAAATATCATTAGTCAAGATAATACAAATTCACAGTTCCTGATCATAATCATGCACATCAACAGTTCATCTTTGTACTACGGGCCAAAGATATTCAATATAGCACCAACGGTCATGATTATACCAGATTCAGCCTTTGGTCATAATCATACCAAACAACAGTTCATCTTTGCACTACGGGCCAAAGAGAACATTCACCACGTGCCATAAAAGACACCGAACAGATGTATCGCCTTTAACCTATTATATCGCCTTTAACCTATCATCTGTTCAACAAATATATCACATCTGTGCCCCCGGCCACAGATATTCACAACAGCTTGATTTTTTTGGATGATTAGAATGATGTAAATGATGAACAGAAGAAATAGGATAACAATAAGTATCGGAAGTTTACTTTGTACAGATTCAAATAATGTCCAAATTGTCAACATGATGTGGAGTGAAATTCAAGATCCACAGTTCAGAATAACGGTTACAATTCAATAGAAAGGTTCACGTAAATAGGAAGGTTCAGTTGAAATAATGAAGTTCAACTATTATGGAACATATAATATTTTCAGGAATTATAGAAGCAATAGTTCCATAATAAATTTCGATTTAGGAGTATGAAAGAAAATAATATCCCTTACCGTAGCAGGTTTGATTAACAAAAGGTGAAGGAAATTAATACAAAGGGTTATTCACCAACAGGCGGCAATCCGCTCCGTAAGGTTATTCCCACAATTTAATAGAATTTGAGTACAAAGAGTTATTCACCAAACAGGCGGCAATCCGCTCCGTAAGGTTATTCTCAGAGATTAATAATGAATGAATACGAAAGGTTATTCACCAACAGGCGGCAATCCGCTCCGTAAGGTTATTCCCACAATTTAATAGAATTTGAGTACAAAGAGTTATTCACCAAACAGGCGGCAATCCGCTCCGTAAGGTTATTCTCAGAGATTAATAATGAATGAATACGAAAGGTTATTCACCAACAGGCGACAATCCGCTCCGTAAGGTTATTCCCACAATTTAATACATGGAAATAAAAGGCACGTCTTATGAGTAAGGAAGAAACAATATTATTATCGAGAATCAAATAATGATAATCCCTTACCATAGTATGTTTGAATAATGGAAGATGAAAAAGATGGTATCCCTTACCTCAACACGTGACTGGATATTGATTTAAATGAGGTTGATTAACTTGAACAGTACACGTATACTTATAGATCTTCACAAATACTCAAGATGACTTAAGCACACTTAGAGAGAACTTTCACAAGAAGTATTTAGAGAGAGAAAGAAAGAACAAGTAAGGAAGTTTATGAAAAATCCTTAAGTTAAAGCTTCTATTTATAGCCAAAAATCTTATCATTCATTTAATCTAAACCATTCATTTAAAGATCATCTTTTAATCTACACCATCCATTTCAAATATTATATTATCTTTAATCTACACCATTCATTTCATATCACCTAATAATCACCTAACTTTATATTATAAACAAATCAATTTAATTATTCAACAATAATTCACACTTTAATCTACACCATTCATTTCATATCACCTAATAATCACCTAACTTTATATTATAAACAAATCAATTCAATTATTCAACAATAATTCACACTTTAATCTACACCATTCATTTCATATCACCTAATAATCACCTAACTTTATATTATAAACAAATAACTTTATCAATTCAATTATTATGACTAATTGTTATAAATACAGTATAGTTAGCTCTTAGATATCAAGTCAATAAATTAATGAAATACAACTGTTTAAATAACATCATAATAGAGATAACAATAATGTAAAATAAAGCATACGTTACTGTGTAATGACAATTATTGATTCAATAATGTGAATTACTGTGCATATGTTACTGTGACAATTATTAGGTTCAATAATTTTAAAAACAGTGCAACAACAATTATTGACTCAATGATATAAAATACAGTGTAATGACAATTATTAAATCAATAATGCAAAATACTGTGTAACAACAATTATTGAATTGATAATATAAAATATTATGCAGTGACAATTATCGATGAAATGATGCGTAACAGTTACGGTGTCAATTATCAGACCAATAATATGAGACACTATGCAATACCGTGTGTTACTGTAGAGTACCGTGTGCTACAGAAAATACCATAAACTACCGTATGCTACTATTCTTTTATCACCGGTATTTTAACAGTTCCGTTGACTATTTTTATTTAAAAAGGTTACTTCTGTCGTTTTCTATATCCGACAAATATTCCGTTGTGGGGTCCACCAATAATTTATTATTTCGGCGCCGTCGTACGGCACGAATATTCCCCGACCAAACGAATATTCCCCGACAAAGCGAATATTGTCCGACAAAATAAAATTTGCACATAACATCCTTAACTTTTAACTTTATCGATTTAACCACTTACTGTTTAAAAAAAATATCTATATGAAGAAAAATTAAATTTTGTATTTCATAAAATTCGGGGTCTTACAGTTTTAATTTAATTCTCAATCTAATTAAAAACTAAATTAATTATTATAATAAGTACAATTCCTAAACCATTTAGGAATTATATTATTTATAATAATAATAATAATAATAATAATAATAATAATAATAATAATAATAATAATAATAATAATAATAATAATAATAATAATAATAATAAGACTACTCTTATGAATTATAATAGTATTTTCAAAATACTTAATTATAAATATTAAGCTATTTAATTTATTTTATCACCATAATATAAATTAAATATATTTAATTTATTATTAATATTACGCCATCTACTTCTAAAATAAATATTTTTCTTTTATGGTGTGATCATTTAGGTTCAATATTATACCGGTTGTGAATGAATAAAGTAGAATCATTCTAATATTATTTATTATAAATTAAACTCTTTTAATTCAAAATAAATAAATATATTTATTTTACAATAAGAGTGAAACGTCTTAATATATAAATATGATTTTTCGAATAATATGAAATCAACGTTTAATCACATAAGATCCTATTCAGCAAATAGTTACTGTACAATTTAATCTTTCTACCACACAATGTCCCGATCAAATATAAGACATGGAATTACTGTCAAGTCTTATTTTATTTGATCATAGATACTCCAATTATCAAATGCACAACTCTAGTTGAAGTAAATTAGAAACTCCTTTCTAATTTTCATCCAACCCTAATTAAGGATTTCTGAGTTGTCATTTATTGAATTATATAGGACATTCTCTCTATTTATTGAAGTGGTAGATCTATTATTGATCATTCACCTATCTCCATGAACACTTCATTATACCTGATCATACTCTTTGATATACCAACAAGCTTTAAGGAATATGTCATAGTATAACTCAGAAACACAAGATACTATGATGATCTCAAGTTCAAGGATCACAAGTACTATTATTACTTTAGGAACTCTTATTGACAAACAAGTAAAACTTTATTAGATGTTTCTTAAACGAGTCACGTTCAGTGAACTTGTTCTCCAATAAGCATCTATATACTTGTTTTAGTGTCTCCACATAAAATGATTATGAGATCAATCATCATCTTTCAAAGAGTAAGCATAGTATGTACTAATTTATCCGGATCCACTAACCCCCACATTAGTGATCCTATGATTAAGAATATTTTAGTTTTGAGCTATCTAAAATTTAGATCTCATTAGCATACTCAACATTATGATTTTAAAAGAATTGCTTGAAAACTATAGGTTTATCACATTAATTAATTCAACTAATTAAACATGGATAAATAAACGTCTTTAAATAAATAATTTTTTTTATTAATTAAATGAATAAGATTACAAAGTATATGTTATCACATTTTGTTGTGATTGACTTGAGTGTATACTATTTTGGCAAAACACTATTCACTTTCAAACGCAAACTTCTTTTTTAAAATTTATTATAGGCAAAAACTGTAATTAGAATCAATAATCGTATTTTTTAAGTAATCCCAAAAATATTCTTAGCCCATCATGATTTTGATTAAAATAGTATACAAAATTTATTCATGGAAATATTGCTCCATCCATCAATAAATATATGTGGATTCCAAACTTAAGCCAAACAAATAAGAAAGCATAACACTAAAACATCACACATAAAATGTTGAGAAATTCACATTTTTTTGTAGAGCTCAATAACACCAAATAAATCTGCACGACATATAAATTTATAAGCTGCAAATCCAGCTGCTCTTGCCAAGGCTCCAATTTCTCCTTCGGTCCTTTCTTTTCCCCCATGGGTTGCCATTAACATGGCTACGTCCAATTGTGCCACACACTTGGAGATGAGATCATTCTCCGGAAAATCTATAAGTACCATATCGATAACGACTACTTTGCCGGATTCCGGTAATGCTTCATAACAATTCTTCAAAATCTTCAAGCATTCTTCATCCTTCCAATCATGAAGTACCCTCTGCAAATGTGTAGCAGAATTGAACTAGTTAGTTACTGTTAATTCCCTACTACTACATATATAATTAAATGTGTCACTTTGGATTATTTCATACAAATTAAGGAAGTAAATCTTTGTTGATCGATTTATTTAATTTGCGTGATTCAATGTGGTGGTGATGTCTAGCCGTTGGACCTGACCTCCGGCTGAGCCATTTTCAGGATAGGGCATATTGTTAAATAGAGAAGATAACTGTTTCGAAGGGCACTACCGCGTCTTTACACAATAAATAAAATTTGTCTCAAATTTGATATGTCATTATTATTATACTGATGATTGACTACGTCACTTTTGTGAGTAGTCGTGTAATAATTAAGTAATATTCCTTCTATTTAAAAGTCTAAGATTATTATAGACTTATTAAGGTCAATTTATTATTTTGTAATTTTTGATAAATCTCATCAATTTTGAATTTGAAAAATGTTTCATATTCTTTTTGTCCCGCAAAAATCGGCTTAATTTGAATTTTGAAATATACTTAATTAATTTTATAGCTAAAATTCATCTACTTTTTTTTTTATATGTAAAATATAGGTAATGAGATCCGTCAACAAAAGACAGGAGGAAATTGCATTATTAACATTTAACAGAATAGATACCCCATTTTTAGTCATTTTACTTGCACAATGGATCCCATGTAATTAAATTAAAAGAAATTGTTGACCCTTTGTGATATAGATACTGTATACCATATATGCATTGAACGGAACCGAATGACACATGGTCGGAGGATGCAGTTAGAAACACATAAAAATCAATAAACTTTATTTTTTGAGAATTATTTTTTTAAAATTATTTTATAATCGTCTTTTTTTTTAATGATATTAAATACATCTTTATAATATTAACTAGCATAGCATGCACTAGCCTTGAGCAAAATTACTTGTCCTTTGGGAACAGCCTCAAACATATCATCCCCAACTGTTCCCAAAGATGCATGTTTAAGCACATGAGGTAAATCAAAGAAATCAAAGTTAGTAGTGATAGATCTTGAAGAATTTTCTGAACATATTTATTTATCCTGATTCAAAATATCAAATACAAAATTTTAAAATAAATTAAACATCCTATAATTTTTAATCAAAATTAAAATTTGAAGTTAAACAAGGATATTAAAAATTCCTAATTATCAGGTTGTACCGGCTTGACCCAAGCCTCTTTTTTTTTTTTTTTTTTTTTTTAATTTTCTTTTAGGTCGTGCACCAATTTATAATATTAACCCTATACTTATCCAAAAAATTAAAAATCAGGCGTGGGAACTTGTGCCCCCTTGTCTGGAGTGCATCCACTCCTGTTGACATATCACAGGCACACATTTATACTATTAACTAGCATAGCATGCACTCACGTTAAGCAAAATTACTTCTCCTTTGGGAACAGCCTCAAACATATCACCCCAACGTGTTCCACACCTGGATACATCAAACTCAAAACAAAAACGAAAATTGATCGATGAAGTGAAATGGGCAAAATTATATATACTATATTGAATAAAAAAGAAGAATATATATATATATATATATATATATATATATATATATATATATATATATATATATATAGGGATTGTTGGGACTACTGTTGTAACAACTAATACAGGGAACAAATTGACTTTGAATGTTGTTGTTGCTAGAAGCTCTAGTGATAGTTTCAAAAATTTTTTTGCCCTGTCACTAGAGCCTCTAGCGGAAGACACTTTTTCAAGCCAATATATAGTTGTTATAACAGGTACTCCTAGCAATTGGTTGTTGTGGATGTTTTACCATATATATATATATATATATATATATATATATATATGTATGCATGTTGGCTACAATTAAAATATTGGATATATATTTTAAAAGAAGCTAGCTAGGTACATAATCGATTCTCCGTCTTTAATTCTTGTTATAATTTGACCTCAAAAACTAAGTAAATGCATATCTCATGTAATTATATATATATATATATATATGTAAATTAATACCTGGTAAGGCAGGTGCATGTTTAAGGACATGAGGCAAATCAAAGTTAACTCCTTTAATAGAAGGATACTTGGAAATAATACTGTGTAATGTTTCACCACGTGATCCACCCACATCTACCACCTATTTCACCCCCTCAAATCCATTGTACATCTCAAGAATTTTGGTCATGGCACTAGTAGTAGATTTTCCCATTCCTTCACTGAAAATCTCGTTGAGTTTTCTATCTTCTTCTAAGTACTCAAATATATGCATTCCTTCATGAGCCTTGTTAAATGGAATCCCTCCCTCCAGAATTGTATCTTTCAAACAATGCCTACACAAAAACACACACCAGACCAACTACTAATTTCAAAACCAAATAGATCATAATTAAGATCGGATGAGAATATATATAGTTAATTAGGTGATGATCGCCAGTCTCATACTGATCAGTACAACGTTAAAAAATATAAAGTTTTTGCAAATATATAGCAGGATATATCTGTGCAAGCTAGGTCAAATCAAACTAATAATAATAAATAACAAACCAACTATCCGCGATTGCTTTGCTATGACCGAAAAGGAACAAGTGAGCAACAGAAGGTCCATCTTGATTGCGAACAAAATATTTCGACACAGGTGTTAAACCATATGCTCTGGTGGGAGGATCATCATGATTAGTAGTACTAGTACTACTTTTCACAAGAGTGCATAGTAGGAAGATAAGATGCAATTTCAACAGGAGAGAGACAGTCATCAAGGCCAGCCTTTGCCATGATAATATCAAATCCATTAAGCTCAAAAAGGGCACTTATGACCCCATGGATAGCTTGTGAATCCGCTAATTGAACAGCCTTTAAGAACTCTTCTTGATCATTGGATGCCATGGTCGATCACTTTTTTCTTGAAAAGAAAAGCTATTATATATAAGAAGAATATATATATATATATACACACGATCGGACTTGCTTATATGGGAAAAAGAGAAAAAAGAGAAGAAATAATGTTTAAAATGAATAGAAATGGAATGATACGCACTATATTTATAGGCCTCCAAAAATGTCACTCATATCTATCAATCCAAGAGATATCAATCCGAAGAGGCACGTCTCTAAAATATTTTGTATTTTGTTGACGAATAGGTGTGGTTTTATAATAAAAGAGATCTCTTTTAAAATGAAAAAAATGTGACTTTTAAGTATTAGTATCTTATAAAGACTCATCTTTTCAAAAATAATAATTAAATATTTTAACTAAATAAAATTCAACATTAAATTTGACTGTTAGAGTATATAATTTGTCCACGTCAAAATTTGTAAGAAAATATATCATGCATATAATGTGAGATGAACACTATTAAATGAGATCTTGTGGGGAAAGAAACAGGCTTATTTATCTTTTTAAGTATCCTCTTCGTGACAACTTGTTTTTATCTCTATTTGTGTTATAAGAGGGTTTTCTTTTCTTATTTTGTTCACAAATAACTTCTCAATTATTTTTTCTGTTCAAGTAGGAGTTACATTTACTTTTTTTCTCTTCCCCCACTAGAATGTGCAAAGGAGTAGTTATTTTAATTTCTATCAATTAATGTTACACTTCTTTTTTGGGGTAAAAATTCATGTTTTTTATAATTAGAAAACAAAAATCTTCTCCTCTACGGATAGCTGCACGTTAGACTTAGGAGACTTTTCTATTGAAGAAAATGTGTAAGCACACTTAAGACTGCAAATCAAACTAAATAGTTCGGACTCGATTCAGACTTGACTCGAAAAAATGTGAGCGAGACTTGAATTTGTTAATAATATGATTCAAATTTGAGCACAAAAAATAGTTTGAATAAAAATACGAGTAGAATCTGAATAAGATTATACTCTACTCGTTTAGAATTAAAACTATTTGAATTTTTAATCATGATCCAATACATAATCGATTGATATATATTCAAATCTATACTCGATACATTCTCTTATAATATATACACAATTAAATAAAATTTGAATAATTAGTTATTATTATTTTTATTTGTAATTTTAATTTTAATTTTATATATTTAAAGTGTAATTATAATTATATTTTTTTTCATTTCTAAGTAAAATAATAAGTTCAATTAATAATTATATGTATTATAAAACTAGTTATTATGTGGAGACTGGAATTCGAGTTTGAATTTGACGTTCGCGAGTAGTTTGAATATAATTTGATCCGAGTCGAATCGAATTCGAGTAACGAAAATTCGAGTCGAGCCAAATCTGAGTAAAATTTTTCGAATATAGTTCGAATCTGAGTCAAATTCGAGTAAGAATTTATCCTTACGACTCGAATCCGAACAGTTTAAAATCCGAATTGATTCGGCTCGTTTGCAGCCTTACGCACAGTCACATCCACCCCAATTCACAGGGGTCACTTGTCCCGTACTTAACATGTAATATTGTAATACGTGAAATATTTAAATGTATATATATAAGAATTTAAGTTAGGGGACCGATTTATTAACAAAGAAGAGTAAAAATAAAATTATTTTTATAATAGATTTTAGTCGTCTAGGTTGAGATTTGACTGTTTATATGGTTCTTGTCCATAATATAATATTTAGGTATCCGTAGTATTATATTGCGGACGAGTGATATTGTCCAAAATATCCCCAATATTAAAATGAACAAATTCACCGTCTGCAGTATAATATTACGGACGGGTACGAATAAACTCACCGTTCGCAGTATAATACTGCGGACGGGTAAATCAAATGATAGAGTTTAAAACGACGTTTTATAGGGCCATACCTTTTGTCTTCCCTTCGTGCGCAGTATTATACTGTGGACAAGTAAATCAAATGACAGAGTCTAAAACGACGTCGTATAGGGACTGACCTTTTGTCTTCCCGTCGTTTGTAGTATTATATTGTAGACAGGTGCCCTTTGTCTGCAATATTATACTACGGAAACTTGGTTTTTGTTGCAATCAATTATTGAAAATTTTAACCGATTACGTTGGGGTATCAATCGTTTCCTCATTAATAACGAGAAAATTATTTCGACTCTTTGAATATGAGTAATCTAGTTCACTATAAATAAAATGGAGAATTGTTTACTTATCTCCAATACTCAAAAGTTTCAGAACGAAAAGAAATATATATTCTTTATGGGAATGATTGTTGTCCATGTCTATGTTCTTCATTGTTTAAATATTAGTTGCTTATTGTTCATTGTTCTAATTGTTTTGACAACCGATCTGGGTAATTAAAAAAAATTACCATCTGCAGTATTAAACTGAGGACGAGGTCCAAATTCGAGAAAGATGGAAGAGATCTGGGTGAAACATTATTGAAGAATCTCTGTAAGAACGCATCTATTTTTTTTTACAAAGATTCTTCAAATTTTTTTTACCTAGATCTCTTGCACTTACTCGAATAGACTTTGTTCACAGTATTAAACTATGGATAGTCAATTTTTTTAATTATCTCGTCCGTAGTATTATACTATGGTGAACCTCACCGTCATCAGTATTATACTACGAACGGTGAAATTTCAAAGCGTCGTCGTTTAAAGTAATGTCATGTATTTAATTAAACTATTCATGGAATTATTATAAATAAGTTCGTACGCGGTATTGTACTGCAGACAGAAGTATTTGTTAGTTCCCAATGACACGAAATATATCTAGAAGGGGGGGGGTGTTGAATAGATACTTTAAAACTTTTTCTTTGCTTTGTTTTAAGAGATAATAAATTATTAATCAATTAGTTTAGCATAACGAAATATGATTTAGATACCCCTTTTTGATATGTTAATGTAATAATTCAACAAGCAGTTATATAGCAGGTATATTAGTTAAAAGACACAAGATGAAAGACACAAGTTTTAAGTGGTTCAGAGTTCACAAGACTCCTACTCCACTGTTCTGCTTTTTGAGCAGTAAATCCACTAAGAATACTCTTACAATTTTCGAATCTCTAGGATTCTTTCAATACCATCAGTCTTGGTACTTTAGTTCACTAAGAACTCTACAAGTCCAGCAGACTTGGATACTCTAGTTCACTAAGAACTCTTATCGTGAGTAGTGATGGTTTTGGTGTGCTACTAAGTCGCGTTTAGTATAAGTTTCTGAAGAACTTAGTAGCGAGGCAAGATTCTTTTCAGTTTGATCTTTTTAAACTCTTGCGTGTGTCTTTATTTCTTGTGTAATGCTCATTTTTTTTCTTCAGATCTGGGCGTTTTATATGAGAGCTACAGATTTCTTCCCGTTTGAATGTCTGCCCTTAGCTACAGATTCTGTCCGTTACCTCACAGAGTAGAGCTGCTAAATATTATATTCTTTTAGCTTATTAATGCTCTGACGATGTATTAATTGACCTGCAAATACTGTCCAAAAAATGTGTTTCCTTTTTTCTTGGGACAAGACATGACAGTCGTAGGTTTCTACCAACTTTCGTAGAAGCGTTTGGTCTTCCATAGAAATATGGTTGATATGACACAATCTTCTGACTTTTACTACCTTAAAAGTCTTCTCTCTGTTGTATAGCACGCTTTGGTCAGTCCTCTGACTTTTCTGACTTTAGGCTCTTGACAGATGTTTATATGACACATTGATGCAAATTGTTCTTCTCCACGAAGTTGCTTTTGTCTTGAGATTGTAGAGTTTTATTCTAAGGCTACTCTGTTGGTCGTAGAGTTTGTTCTACGATCACTTCTTTCTTGGTCGTAGAGTATGTTCATTTGCTTTGACCGAATCGTGCAGTTTTTCTGGCGCGACATCGTAGTGTCCACTCTACGAAAATGCTGAATCGTTGAGTCTTCTTTGTGCGGAGTCGTATAGTCAATTCTACAAACATATTGAATCGTTGAGTCTTCTTTGTGGGTGTCGTAGAGTCCACTCTACGATCAGACTGACTGAAGAGATATAACACTAGATCAACCTAACAGATTTGATATTTTCATAACTAAGCTCGTGAATATAACACAGAACTTTACAACTCAATACATTCATATCCAAAAGATCAACTTAACAATTTTGATCTTATCTAACTAAATCCTTGTACATCTTGAACAATCAAAAGACTTTCCAACTCTACTATTGAATGCATTTATCACCTTAATTCTTATCATTAAATCAAACATGCAATGTTCAACAGTATTTATAATAATGTCATGCATTTAATTAAACTATTAGTGACATTATTGTAAATACATCCGTCCGCAATATTATACTGCGGATGGTTCTTTTTAAAATTACAAAGTTTTGTTTTTCTCGTGCGTAGTACATTTGTTGATTCATGTTATCTGGGATGATTGACAAACATGAATCAGTAAGAATACTACACAAGAAGAAGAAGAAAACTTAATAGCTTTAAGTCGAATAACCCAGATTGGTACTATCAAAACGAAATGACGAATTGAACGCAGTTATATAATTACGGCTATAAATTTTTTATTTCAACTGCGTATCCTCGTTACAGATTCACGTTATCTTCAAGAAGAAATAAAAAATTTGATAGCGCTAATTATAACTACCCAATTCGTTACTGTGAAAATGAGATAAGATCAAAATGATTGCTATGAGCAATGATGAATTCAATTTTATAATTAAACTAGCCTCTGAAGTATAATACTGTCGACGGTGAGCTTGTTTGTACCCGTATGCAATATTATACTGCAAACGGTAAGTTTGTTTATTTTAATGTTGAAGGTATTTTGGACAATATTACTCGTCTAAAGTATAATACAATGTTGTAACATACTATCGCTAGAGGCTCTAGTGGCAAGGCTAATTTTTTTTTTTGGATTAATTGCATATCAAACTCCGAAGTATACACCGTTTTGCACTTTGTACCCTGATGTTTAAAAGCTCTTATTTCGATATCAAAAGTACCGTTAAGTAACTGTAGACACCCAAATTTTGCACTTTTGCACTAACCCTGACAGGAGGGCAGAATCGTCATTTAACCCGACGAGCGAAAAGGAAGGTGGACCCCAACATCAAGCCACCCCAGCGATTTACGGTCAAAGCCGCCACAACGGACAACGAACATCCGGTCACTTGAGGCAAGGCGAACAGTTGATCCAGAAAAACCTGAGCCGACCACAAAAGACGACTGATGGCCACTCCGCTTACGATGTTCGGGGGTCTCGCTCCCCGGTGAGCGAGCGGCTGCCCAGCTCGCCGGTGAGCTGGCGGGGGTGGAAAGGGGGCAGCGCCCCCTGGAAGCCAAGCACAATTATTAAATTCTATATCAAGTCGTAGCTCTCCGAACTAGCCTCCCAGAACAATGTGGCACGTTTCCCAGGGATTTCCGGATTGCAAAAATACAGCCTTCCAAAATAATACCGCAGAAATTGGCGAATTAAGACCGCGTGGCACGAAAATCGAGAAAAGCAAGCCAGACAACCGCGGATGCATCTGCGGCCAAACGACTTTCGAGGTTCGCACGGCTCGAGGAGACGGCACACGGCAGCCGAGGAAGCGGCGTGCCGCCCAGCCGCAGATGGATCTGCGGGCAGCCGCAGATGCATCTGCGGCTGCCTGGAAATGGCTATAGATCGCCATTTCCACCCGAGAGCTGAAAGAGAAGAAAAAGAAAAAGAAAATAGAGAGAGAAAATGGCGAGACGGAGAGAGAGAAACCCACGGGTTTGAGAGAAAAAGGGAGGATTCTTCATCTTTTGTTCAATCTTCACTCTATATTGTAGCCTATTTTGATTTCCAAGTGTTAAGGCTTCCGTTTCATCGTTTGAAACGTGAGAAAATCTGAATTTATTGCGTTGTTGGTTTTAATCTAGTTAGATCTAGTTTTCATTTCATCTTATTGTTTAAGTTGTTATAGATCTAATTTTTGTGCATTTGTTGGGTGGATCTTCTGTTAGATCCGAAAATATTTGGTGCATCGCTATTTAATATAGTTTGATTTTGTATATGTTGAAGTTAGATCCGATGTAGTCGATATATGTTTGGATCTATGGATTAGGGATGGTTAGAGAGGATTTGTTGTGGATAGAATCTCCTCCTAACCTCCCGATGATATCCTTTTAGTTTATTTTATAGTTTTAACGCATGTAGCGATGGCAATGCATTTGTATTGTAAATATGTAATTTTCGGGCCTTAAAGCGATGTCGGATCGAAAATCGGGTTTAAGGCCCCGTAATAATGAAATGTGCGATTGTGGGCGTTTGGGGTTATTCGAATGGCTTACATGCCCGTGAATAGCCGCAACGTTATTTTGATGCTTGGTTTTCCCTTTTGACACGATAAAACGATTTTGGAATGAAATGATAAAGATTTTTATAAAATCAAGCAAATTAGGATATTAGATCCACGAGGATTAAAATTAAGAGTTTTGGCGAACTTAAATCCATGTTTGGCAAAAAGGCTTCATTTGGTTCCAAAAGGTCATAAAAAACGATTTCGCAAATAAATAAATGTTTTCATTAAACTTTGTGCATAGGGTGAAAGAGTTCTAGAAGTTGCCTTCATTTTGTTCATTTTATTATTAGAGGGCAATGTATAGTCTCGATACCTATTTGACAAAAGTTTACAAATTGTTTTATGAAAACGACAACTAATAAACCCCCCCCCATCGCTTTCGAAATTAAAATCAATCTTTATTGTAAAAAATGAAGTCTTGTCAATTGGGTCAAAGGATGTCTAAAACGCTTTCCATATAAACACATTTGCCATATAGAATCAAAGCAACTTTTATGCAAAACGCACCACAAACGTTCATTTAGGCATACACGCACACACACGCGCGCACACACATTTTAGGATTTAAAAGGATAGGAAAACATCGAGATTGCGGTAACCGTGTTTCACGGAAGTCGGGGGGTGCCTAACACCTTCCCCTCGCTTAAGCAAGCCCCCGAACTCTATGAATCTCAGTTTGCGGACCAATTAACTCGGAGTCACATATGAGCCAGCGATTACGAAAACAAACTCGGATGAGTTGGTACATCCATTTCAAATATACCAACTGGCGACTCTGGTCAATTGGCTCATAAAAAATCGATCTTTCAAAACCCGTCGACATTAAGCCGACCCTTTTCAAAATCACATTTAATTCAAAAGGCTAAAATTGGAAAGGGACATTTTAATAATAAACGAGACGACGAAAATCCCGGCGTCGACAGCTGGCGACTCCGCTGGGGACATTAGAGGGCTTAAGCCGCATTTAAAATCCTGATGTTTTTCTATCCTTTAAAAATCTAAAAAAATGTGTGTGTGTGCATTACTTGCGATTAATCTGCCTTTTGTGCGTGTATGAATGGGTATGCGAGTTTTGTGATTGCTTTACGAATACTTTACTTTAATGTCATCATTTGCATACGGTGAGGAACGATGAATGAATGATGAATGTATGTTGAGCAGTTCCTCCTCCTGAGACAAACCCGTCGGATGTGGATTACTGGACTCAAAGGGGTGCTCCCCGGCGAGGCTCAGGAAAAACATCCACTCAGATCCAATCCAATTGAAAGATCGGATTTATTTCCCTTCTAGTATGTTGCGAAGATCTGGGAACCTTCATGCCAAAAAGCCGCGAGAGTAACTTAGGGTAGGTCAGCCTCAGATAAACCCGACGCGTGGAAAGTCTCTTCATACCCTTTTACGTTTTACGCACATGATATCATACTTTAGTCAAACATCTTGTGTATCCCGCTTTGTCAAAATAAAAATACTAACCTCTGTTTTACAGGGACAGCTGGGAGAGCATCATAATTGCATATTGACATACATTGGTTTAAATAAAGGAATACTAACAATGTTTTGTAGGAAAAGATTATAAAACTCAAAAACACAAAAATATTTACTTTAGCATGCATCCACCAGTGTCATTTCCCGGAACTAAACTTGGCTTGTTTTATTCGCAGGATTGCTCCCCAAACTCGTCTTTGATCCAGAAAAGCCCGAGAGTCAGTAGTCAAAATGGTCGAGACTCCTAATCCTAACCCGGCTCCTATATCCCGAGAGGAATTCGATGTTGTGAGAAATCAGATGACGGAATTGACCATGATGCTAAAAGAGCACTTCAAGTTGAAATCGAAGTCACAAACCGAGGACCCACCGGAGCCATCCTCCCAAGGGAACGATATAACCCCAGAAACTCCGAAGGTTGAACCGCCGAAACAAATTATTGTCATTCCAGAATATGAAGTTGCCAATAGTGTCAGCAAGAAGATAAACCAGATGGAAGAAGCCATAAAAACTATGAAAGGGATCGGGTCATATGGCAGTGTCAACTACTCCGACTTATGCATTTTCCCGGAAACCAAATACCCCGAGAAGTTCAAGATCCCCGAATTTGAAAAGTATAACGGGTCGGGGGATCCTTACACGCATTTGAAAGTCTATATCGGAGAACTTGGGGCCTATGCTGAGGACGAGTCGTTGAGAATGCAGTTATTCCAGAAAAGCCTGACAGGGGAGGCTAGGACCTGGTACGCGAGGCTGGATAATGCTAAAATTCATAATTGGGAGGAGCTGGCCCACACCTTTTTGACACAATATAGCTTCCAATCGCAAATGGCCCCTGATCGCTACCAAATGACGAAGATAAAGAAGCAGCCCAAAGAGTCTTTTAGAGACTATGCTCAGCGATGGAGGAGGATGGCCGCACAAGTGAACCCTCCCATGGATGAGGCTGAATTGGTGATAACCTTCATAGACATACAAGAGGCTCCTTATTACGAAAGAGTATTGGCTGGATTAGGCAAACCTTTTTCAGAGATGATCAAACATGGTGAGATGGCCGAAATAGGTTTAAGGACTGGGAAAATCAAAGATTTCACAGCATTAGAGGCCATAGCTGAGCACCTTTTAGCCAAAGAGCACCACCTTGTACCCAAACAGAGTCAGGAAGAGGTGGATGTGTCTTTCGTTTCGCACGGACAATCGTGGAGACCCAACAATGGCCCCCCCACCTCGGTAAATGGAAACCATCTGCAACTACAGCAACAGGCCACATTTAATCAGGGTCCAGACAGGCAAGGGAAGTTTGAACGAACAGATAGTCGAAAATTCACTCCCTTAGGCGATTCCCTCGAGAACGTATTGGCGTTATTGGTCGCCCAGAAGAAAATCACTGAGCTAGCTCCACCCAGCGATTCAAGAGGCAAACGATTTGACCCCCGCAAACGATGCGCTTATCACTCAGAATCTCCTGGGCATGATACTGAAGAGTGTTGGTCATTAAAACATAAGATACAAAACTTGATCGACAGGGGGGACATTGTAATTCAACGACCAGATGTCAACGCCAACCATCTGCCACAATACGGAACAGATGAGGTAAGCATGATTGGGGCAGGAAATATCGGGGTGGACCCCAATCGCAAATACATACGAAAGGTCGAAGAATACCCCCCAATGAGCGAAACAATTGTCCTTGAAGGGGAATGTCTGGAGGAGGTTAAGGTCATTAGGCAAGAATTGAAGTTGGTCAGGCATCAAATGAAGCAATTAGCAGACCTGGTGGTACACCAACATAATCTAACGAGGCAACTCTTCACCCAATTACTGAGAGACCAGACGGAAGAAGAGGACAAACAAATCTCAAACCAGGATCCCTCCCAGGAAAACCAGCTGACTGAAGGAGATCAAAACAGAATGAAAGGGCAGGGAAATGAAAATAATAAAGATGTCAGACGATCCCACCAGTGGAGCCTTGATAACCGCTCGGACAGAGGTGAACCCTCAAAGGGGAAAGATCGAGCAGCATTCCCAAGAGATCGAAAGTTCACCCCTTTGAGCAAATCAAATGCAGAAATATTGCACCTTCTGATCAGCCGGGGAAAGATTACGGAGTTGCTGCCACAAACGGACCCCAAGTCTAAAAGATACGATCCTACACGAATATGCCTCTATCACTCCAACTCACCAGGGCATGATACTGAAGAGTGTTGGGCGTTGCGGCACAAAATTCAAAATCTTATCGAAAGAGGAGAGCTAAAAATGGCAAGCGACATTGGGATCACCACAATGGGAAGCCTGACCACCGACGAACGGATTGTCGAGCCTCAACGAACCATGAAATGGTAAATTCCCAGAAATACGATTGTAAGTCCCAAGAAATGGGTGTGGGGACGTTATCATCTGCGTAATGTTATGTCCTGTGTTTATTTTCTGTGCATTATTGTGTTATAAAAATAAAAAATAAAAAAAAAAGAGAAAAAAATAAAAAAATAAATAAATAAATAAAAAAAAAAAAAAAAAAAGCAATCTTGTGTGCTATTGATGGCCTGAACTACGAAAGACCTGATCTCCTCTTCCTATAGGAGTACGTAGGCAGCCACTTTGGCACGGTCTAATCCTTGTAAAAATGTATATAACCCTTCGATAGTTTTGCAATTAACGATCAATGACTCAGATGACCTGTTCTCTTGTCAACCCATCGGAGTACACTTCCAACCTGATCAACGGCAAATGATTCTTGGGTTCCCAGCATCTCATCAGCCCATCTGTCAAAGACACCACGAAGCAATGACCTTAACAACAATCAGGACTAGGGCAATTTTGAAATCGATGACGATTCGACACTGGGGCATTCATCAATCATCCATGGAAAGGTAGTGCACAATTCAACATCTATGGTACGATCTCGTCAGCATACGACAACGTCATCCGAGATGTACGATCAGTTGGTCCTTTCCAGTCAGAGCTCTTTCAGAATACGATGACCCACAGGTAAGATACAACTCATCTCAGTTATTTATTTCTTTCCTGTCTTCATGTACATATATTAAGACTGTACATAGTTTAACTCTAACATTACTTTTGGAAAGAGAAAAGTTTTATTTGACTTGTTAGGAATCGAATTAATTCTGACAAGCATCCGTCGAGCAGACTCATGAGTATGATTAGACGATTAAAACTGTTCAACCAAGACCTGATTTCGAAGTGTCGTTCGAAGCAGAATCCACCTCATAGGCAAGTCTGCACTTTGCGTTTGCGCCAACTTTCAGATGTGGGGTATAAAGCTATGATGAAAATGATGACAGTTGATGCAGAGTCGAAAGGTAAATAAAAATGAATCCAATGCCTCGAATCGTGGCCTGAGTTATTCGAGTAATTAAGCTTGAGGGGTGTCTTCACACCTGGTGCCCTAAAGTCGTCTGATTTGGGAGTCACCGGCCCAACACTCGTTACATGGGTAACTCAGAGCCTAAGAAAACGAGCATTACAGCTGCAGAGACCTGAGCAGATTCGAATCGTGGCATGTGTTATTCGAGTAATTAAGCCTGAAAGGTGTCTCTACACCTGGTGCCCTAAAGTCGTCCGATTTGGGAGTCACCGGCCCAACGCTCGCTACATGGGTAACTCAAGCCTAAGAAAACGAATCTTGCGCAGAGTCAGACGAGGAATGAACGTGGTAAACCACCTAACTTGTATCGAAGCGTGGCCTCTGTTACTCGAGCAAGTAAACCCGAAGGGGTGTCTTTACACCTAATGCCCTAAAGCCGCCTGGTTTGGGAGTCATTGGTCCAAAGCTCGTTAAATGGGTAACTCTGAATAGCCTAAGAAAACGAGACAAGTTAAGTGGACACGAAAAAGAAAAAAGCAGACTCAGGAAAAGAAAAAGAAAAAATTTTCGACCAGAGAAAAAAAGAGAGGCTCATCTAAAGTCACGGAAAAGAGGCCCCTAATTGAAGGATTGCATCGCACAGTGCACTTGCCATATGACGTAAATCCTGTGAAGAACGATATCAAGAATGAAGACGGAATACCTTTGATAAAGGAAGGTAGTTTTGAATTTAATCATACTCACGTATATTGACCATGAATGCTTAAATGTTTTATTACGATTTCACAACTCGTCAAATGAAAAAAAAAAAAAAAAAAAGTGAAATCGAGAGTGACTTAATACATTCACAATTCATTCAATATCAAATTAATCCACTCACGATTCACGAACAAAAGAGATTCATCTCGATGTCAAGTTTCTTTAACGATAAGACATAAACACCACGACACCAGCTAAATTGCAGAATCACGAGCTTTCCATTTTTTTATGCTTTACTGTCAAGATTTTAGTAATTCTTATATCGGAGTTAACCCCGCCGACCCGAATGGTCGAGCATTTAGCGTTTGTTACTTGTGCAGGATATGAATGGGTGTGGATAACTCAGCATGACCAACGAAGCGACTCCCCATACGAATCCTCGACAAGAACATGAGTAGAGGCTGGGCCATATTAAAGATCATGGGAATGAAAGGAGAACAGGTCTATATCAGACTCCTCATCAACGAATCTTCCCCCACGACCATCAATGGATTTTAACAAACTCAGCCTGATGCATGCTGACATTACCTCGATACTTAAGTGAGCATATGCAAGAGCGATATAATTCCGGACGTCTGAGCTGAATCGATTAAAAGGCGAGGAAGGGCAACATGGCCGTCGGTCATCGCAACAAGGCAAATGGACTGCCTCAATCAGATGAAAGTCAAGAACTATCAAAACATACGACCAACTGACAAGGGGATCACCTAGATATCAACCCAGAATCTAGGCATAATCCTCTAGCATAAGAGGAAGTCCCTGCACCCCAAATTCAAAGACGTGACGATCTGTGAGCAGGATGAGGAGCACTGGATAAGTCGATTGGGCATTCAAAACGACAGATACAATTCCCCCAACAGAGAAACGATCAGGGGCATGCGATTCAATGAACCAACCTTGAAGTCCAGAAACTGTGCTCCCAAATAAGGCATGGCACAACTGAGTAGTCAAAAAGAACGACACGTGAAAAATTGTATCATTTGACTAAACAGGGGTCATTTCCTTCCCAGCATATCTATTGATCCAAGCATAACATCCGTGCATCCATGTATATATATCAAAATAAAAATGTGCATGAAAAGAAAATCACAGGTACGAGACTGTCGGCGACGCGAATACCGGTGCCATTCATCGGAGGGACATGGCAGCGGGAAACTTGCACGTTCCAATGCGCCCAGAATCTATAGAACATAAAGGAATGGCAAAACGACTGTCTGAAGCACCTTCAGCTAATCAACAAGGATGATAGGTCAAAGGCAACGGCTGTCAAGAGAGATTTACAAGGACGAACCCCAAGAATGACAAGTCAAACCAAAAAAAGTGACTGGTAAAAGCGATTTACGAGGACGAATCCCAGGGAGGCCCCACAAACTAATCAGGTACGCTTTCCTTTTAAATTTCCTCTAGAATTATTGCATTTTTATGATGTACAATACGATGCGAGTCCATTTAGGATAGTACATAGTGATTCCGGAGATGAGACCCGGCAATTACAAAAATGACCCGTCAGTGAAAACTTGACCAAACCAAAAATGACCAGTCAGATACAAAAACTGACCGTTCAAACATGACCAGTCAGATACGAAAACTGACCGTCCAAACATGACCCGTCAGTCAAAGGAAGCTGACCGTCCAAACATGACCCGTCAGTCAAAAGATACTGACCGTCCAACATGACCCGTCAGTCAAAAGATACTGACCGTCCAAACATGACCCGTCAGTCAAAAGATACTGACCAACTCAAAATGACCCGTCAGTCAAAAGAACTGACCGTCCAAAATGACCCGTCAGTCAAAGGAAACTGACCGTCCAAACATGACCCGTCAGTCAAAGGAAACTGACCGTCCAAACATGACCCGTCAGTCAAAAGAACTGACCGTCCAACATGACCCGTCAGTCAAAAGAACTGACCGTCCAAACATGACCCGTCAGTCAAAAGAACTGACCGTCCAACATGACCCGCCAGTCAAAAGAGCTGACCGTCCAAAATGACCCGTCAGTGAAAACCCCTGACCGTCCAAACATGACCCGTCAGAAACAATACCTGACCGTCCAAAATGACCCGTCAGTGAAAACCCCTGACCGTCCAAACATGACCCGTCAGTGAAAACCCTGACCGTCCAAAACGACCCGTCAGATACGAGACCTGACCAATTCAAAACGACCCGTCAGATACGAGACCTGACCAATTCAAAACTACCCGTCAGATACGAGACCTGACCATTTCAAAAACGACCAGTCAGATACGAGACCTGACCAATTCAAACGACCCGTCAGATACGATACCTGACCAATTGAAAAACGACCCGTCAGATACGATACCTGACCAATTGAAAAAACGACCCGTCAGATACGATACCTGACCAATTGAAAAAAACGACCCGTCAGATACGATACCTGACCAATTGAAAAACGACCCGTCAGATACGATACCTGACCAATTGAAAAAACGACCCGTCAGATACGATACCTGACCAATTGAAAAAACGACCCGTCAGATACGATACCTGACCAATTGAAAAAAATGACCCGTCAGATACGAGACCTGACCAATTCAAAACGACCCGTCAGATACGAGACCTGACCAATTCAAAACTACCCGTCAGATACGAGACCTGACCATTTCAAAAACGACCAGTCAGAAACGATACCTGACCAATTCAAAAACGGCCCGTCAGAGACTATACCTGACCAATTGAAAAAAATGACCCGTCAGATACGAGACCTGACCAATTCAAAACGACCCGTCAAATACAAGACCTGACCAATTCAAAACTACCCGTCAGATACGAGACCTGACCATTTCAAAAACGACCAGTCAGAAATGATACCTGACCAATTCAAAAACGGTCCGTCAGAGACTATACCTGACCAACCAAAAAACGACCCGTCAGATACGAGACCTGACCATTTCAAAAACGACCAGTCAGAAATGATACCTGACCAATTCAAAAACGACCCGTCAGAAACGATACCTGACCGTCACAAAAAATGACCCGTCGGAGACGAGACCCGGCAATTACAAGATAACTTGTTAGAGACTAAACCCATACGATCCGTTGGCAAAGGATCCGACGATGACGATACGATCCGTTGGCAAAAGATCCGACGATGACAATGCGATAACCGTTGGGGAAAGATCCGACGATGACCAAAACAATGCGATGCGATGCGATGTGCGATGCGATGCTATGCGATGTGCGATGCGATGCGATGTGCAATGCGATGCTATGCGATGTGCGATGCGATGCGATGTGCGATGCGATGCGACGAGCGATGCGAGGCGATGCGATGTGCGATGCGATGCGATATGCGATATGCGATACATCATATGAGAAGCAGTGCGATATGTGATTTGATATGCGATGTAATGCGATTTTGATTTAGTATGATAAGCGATTTGATATTTAAATATGCAATATGCGTTAAGCAAGAGAAAAATAGTTTTGGCGAATATGCGATGCGAGTCCATTTGAGGCAGTAACCGGAATATTAGTGTTGCATCATTAACCTGTATATGTTGCATCAATGATATATATGTTGCATCATTAAAATATGTGCTGCCATCATCATGCATTGGGTGCCTACTTCTTTATCATGTTCATTTCATATGACATTACATAAACATGATAAAGAGGGGCAGCTATAGACACCCAAATTTTGCACTTTTGCACTAACCCTGACAGGAGGGCAGAATCGTCATTTAACCCGACGAGCGAAAAGGAAGGTGGACCCCAACATCAAGCCACCCCAGCGATTTACGGTCAAAGCCGCCACAACGGACAACGAACATCCGGTCACTTGAGGCAAGGCGAACAGTTGATCCAGAAAAACCTGAGCCGACCACAAAAGACGACTGATGGCCACTCCGCTTACGATGTTCGGGGGTCTCGCTCCCCGGTGAGCGAGCGGCTGCCCAGCTCGCCGGTGAGCTGGCGGGGGTGGAAAGGGGGCAGCGCCCCCTGGAAGCCAAGCACAATTATTAAATTCTATATCAAGTCGTAGCTCTCCGAACTAGCCTCCCAGAACAATGTGGCACGTTTCCCAGGGATTTCCGGATTGCAAAAATACAGCCTTCCAAAATAATACCGCAGAAATTGGCGAATTAAGACCGCGTGGCACGAAAATCGAGAAAAGCAAGCCAGACAACCGCGGATGCATCTGCGGCCAAACGACTTTCGAGGTTCGCACGGCTCGAGGAGACGGCACACGGCAGCCGAGGAAGCGGCGTGCCGCCCAGCCGCAGATGGATCTGCGGGCAGCCGCAGATGCATCTGCGGCTGCCTGGAAATGGCTATAGATCGCCATTTCCACCCGAGAGCTGAAAGAGAAGAAAAAGAAAAAGAAAATAGAGAGAGAAAATGGCGAGACGGAGAGAGAGAAACCCACGGGTTTGAGAGAAAAAGGGAGGATTCTTCATCTTTTGTTCAATCTTCACTCTATATTGTAGCCTATTTTGATTTCCAAGTGTTAAGGCTTCCGTTTCATCGTTTGAAACGTGAGAAAATCTGAATTTATTGCGTTGTTGGTTTTAATCTAGTTAGATCTAGTTTTCATTTCATCTTATTGTTTAAGTTGTTATAGATCTAATTTTTGTGCATTTGTTGGGTGGATCTTCTGTTAGATCCGAAAATATTTGGTGCATCGCTATTTAATATAGTTTGATTTTGTATATGTTGAAGTTAGATCCGATGTAGTCGATATATGTTTGGATCTATGGATTAGGGATGGTTAGAGAGGATTTGTTGTGGATAGAATCTCCTCCTAACCTCCCGATGATATCCTTTTAGTTTATTTTATAGTTTTAACGCATGTAGCGATGGCAATGCATTTGTATTGTAAATATGTAATTTTCGGGCCTTAAAGCGATGTCGGATCGAAAATCGGGTTTAAGGCCCCGTAATAATGAAATGTGCGATTGTGGGCGTTTGGGGTTATTCGAATGGCTTACATGCCCGTGAATAGCCGCAACGTTATTTTGATGCTTGGTTTTCCCTTTTGACACGATAAAACGATTTTGGAATGAAATGATAAAGATTTTTATAAAATCAAGCAAATTAGGATATTAGATCCACGAGGATTAAAATTAAGAGTTTTGGCGAACTTAAATCCATGTTTGGCAAAAAGGCTTCATTTGGTTCCAAAAGGTCATAAAAAACGATTTCGCAAATAAATAAATGTTTTCATTAAACTTTGTGCATAGGGTGAAAGAGTTCTAGAAGTTGCCTTCATTTTGTTCATTTTATTATTAGAGGGCAATGTATAGTCTCGATACCTATTTGACAAAAGTTTACAAATTGTTTTATGAAAACGACAACTAATAAACCCCCCCCCCCCCATCGCTTTCGAAATTAAAATCAATCTTTATTGTAAAAAATGAAGTCTTGTCAATTGGGTCAAAGGATGTCTAAAACGCTTTCCATATAAACACATTTGTCATATAGAATCAAAGCAACTTTTATGCAAAACGCACCACAAACGTTCATTTAGGCATACACGCACACACACGCGCGCACACACATTTTAGGATTTAAAAGGATAGGAAAACATCGAGATTGCGGTAACCGTGTTTCACGGAAGTCGGGGGGTGCCTAACACCTTCCCCTCGCTTAAGCAAGCCCCCGAACTCTATGAATCTCGGTTTGCGGACCAATTAACTCGGAGTCACATATGAGCCAGCGATTACGAAAACAAACTCGGATGAGTTGGTACATCCATTTCAAATATACCAACTGGCGACTCTGGTCAATTGGCTCATAAAAAATCGATCTTTCAAAACCCGTCGACATTAAGCCGACCCTTTTCAAAATCACATTTAATTCAAAAGGCTAAAATTGGAAAGGGACATTTTAATAATAAACGAGACGACGAAAATCCCGGCGTCGACAGTAACCATTATTGATCTTTTTAAGATTTTCGACCAATGAAATTATGACATGTGGCCATTTTCAGGCAAAATATATGAATATAAATCTGAAAAGGGTTCGTAATGGTTACTTAACGGTACTTTGGATAGCGGGATATGAGCTTTTAAACCTTGGCGTACTAAGTGTAAAATGGCGTATACTTCGGGGTTTGATAAGCAATTAAACCTTTTTTTCCCTTGACACTAAAGGCTCCAACGACATACAAATTAACAAACAAATTGTCCCCTATTTTAGTTACTGAAACAGTACTCTCAAGAAACGTATATCATGGATGTGACCCCATATATATATATATATATATATATATATATATATGACCAATGGCTATAGGGCTTAAATGATCCTTAGACCTTCCATCCGAAGACTAGCATTTAAAAAAATACGATGTCTTTTGTAAGACAGTGTTGTAAAATAACTTTCCTACAACAACTGATGCAAAAAATAAGTTATTTTCCTATTTGTTCAAAATAATATTTTTTAACTTGCGCAATTAAGTTGGTATACAACACAGTATTACAAGAGTCAAAGTCTTTTTATAAATTTGACCATTAGATTTTGCAAAGAACACACACACACACACACACACACATATATATATATATATATATATATATATATATATATATATATATATATATATATCAAATTGTGACTATAATAGCTTATATTACTACCACATCTTGTATTGTTCATTGTAAAATATGATGGTTACGTTTTAAAAATAACTCTCTTATTGCAACGTTACGATAAATAGGAAAACTGTGAATTTAAATCATAATCGTCAAATATTAAAATGAATAATGTAAGATCTGCTTGCTACATCATAAACATTAGAAACATTACAAGGCTTCTCATACAACTTAATACTTTAAATAATTTCACAATCACTAAGCAATTATTTAAAAAAATCAACGAATAAAAAAATAAACAAAACATACCAAAATAGTCTTTCAAGCATTGGGTCTGTCAAATGGAATGAAGGGTCTAGCAAGTAGCAAGGATTCCACTTCTCATATGGTGGTCGAAAAACACCAGCCTCTGCATTCTATAGGTCATCGAAGCGTTGATTCAGCTGTATCTATGCCTGCTCTATTTGGGAGGAAGCCATTAATTTAACCGATTTTTGTGATTAATTGATTGATTTTTTAATTTGTTTTGTCCCCCTTCCAAGTAAGCATTTCTTAACTTTTTTGTTCAAATCTTGGGTTACGATGTATTGGTTACAGCAAGCTCAAAATTAATAATGCTTTGATGACAAAACAATAATTACCCCTACCCATTTCTAATATAGCATTTAAAAACGTATGTTGTATGCCTAAAATAATATATTAAATTTATTTTCAAGTTTCAATACATTTCAAAGTCTAATTATTTCTAATATAGTATTTAAAAACGTATGTTATATGCCTAAAATAATATATTAAATTTATTTTCAAGTTTCAATACATTTCAAAGTCTAATTATAATTTTTAATAGTAAGTAAATAAGGTTAACAATAAAAAATTAACTTAGCTTTAAAGTCAAACAAATAAGACTAATACAATGACTGATGTAGGTCTCTCAAATTTAGTCTCCCAAACTATCTTAAATATATATCTTATCTTTGTATTGATATGTAACAAAATCTTAAGATCTATCATAAAAACAAATATAATGATGACGTGTGTATTTAAAAAAATATATATGAGACTCGCAATTTTACTCTAATATTAAAACCTTTTGATATACTTAGATGAATTTATATGTTTGTTAAAACTAATTAAAAATATATAAATCTTTATTTACATTATTTTTTGAAATATTAAATTAACAGCTTTTAGCGCTAACAAAAATTTCAAAGTTTTTCCTCCCTCACCCCTCAAATTACTGGCTACGTCTCTCTACCCATGTATGATAGATTATTAATTCATTCATTCTACTATTTATTTTATAAGTTGTTTTTTATAAAATTCGTTTATCATCATATCGTTACACTGAAAAATATATAAAATTTTTGTCCGTATAAAAATGCGGGTGTTAAAAGATATAGTTTTCATATTGCTCGTCTTGAATTAAGGCACATAACCCTCACCATAACATATATCATTTCATAAAACACTAAAATTAATATGTAATACTAATAGGGAATAAACTATTTGAATATGTTATTTCTTCTCTTTTTTTTTTATTTTTTTTTTTTATAATTTTTGAAGAAGATTCTTTTTGTTTCTTCTTCTTTGTTTTATTTTTAAAGAAGATTCTTTTTGTTACTTTTAATTCGAAGCGTATTTATTATACCCTTACCTTACATATCTTTTGCTGATGTAGATAAATTTCTCTTCATCTTTAACATAGTTTTAATATTACTAACTTAAATAAGTTAAATACAAAGGAAAATAAGAAGAACTTAAGTTAAATACAAAGGGAAACTTGGTAATAATTTGCCCCTAAAAACCCATCACGTGAGGCACACATGCTCAACTCTATTAGACTCTTGGACAGCTTTTTGTTCAGGGTGTGCAATTTGCTAATTTATGAAAAGTATAAGATGCAAAGTGTCTATTTTTTAAAATATGAGATGCAAAGCGGAAGAGAAAATAAAATAGGAGAATTGTAAAGTGTCTATAAATAGGCCCGCAACTAGCATTAAATTATTTTCTTATTACAGAAAGACCTGAAATACGCTCGAGGAACTTAGCATTCATTGTGAATACATCTCTAAATTATTATTTTTGTTCCCAAAATTAAGGTATAGTCGTCTGAAAAATATATAGTTTGAAGCCGCACAACATGAGACATGCCAGAAGCGAGGGTAGGGATTACAAACTACAAATCACTCATTAATCAAAATATATAAAATTTCGGACAATAAAGTTTAATAAATTTTTGAATACATAATCATATATATATATATATATATATATATATATATATATATATATATATATATATATATATATATATATGAGATTAAACTATACATTGTTAATTTAGAGTTTGATTGTGCTCTAAATTTAGAGTGAGTGTGTTGGAAAGAATTTAGGATCATGAAACAGGTAAGGTGGTATAGAAAAATAAATTTTTTTGATATACAAATACTAAAAAAATAAACAAATAGTGACAAAATAAAATTATAGGACAGACAAATATTAATCAAGGACACATAATTATAATTTTAATGGACAATTAATCCACATCAAAATTGTTAAAATATATAACAAAATTTTAGTTTCCTCCAATACTTCAATAAATAAAAATAATTTTTTTACAAATCAAGATTATTTTCAATTTAAAATTATACATCCACAGTAAAATATAAAACTAGTTCATATCTCTTTATATATATATATGTCACCCTAATTTCATGACAGGCACTTTCAATCTTTATAGCATGATAACTATTGTTCTGCAAATTGATCAGTTGGTTGAATTTTTTCAAACTATTTATCCACAATTTCTTATTTCCTGAAAAGCAACCACAAATTTTACCTAATTTTTTTTACTCTTTTATATCTTTAGCTGATGTGAGCAATCTCTCCTCCCTCATCTTTAACATAGTTTTACTATTAAAATCTGAAAATCGCCAAGGTAACATATAATAACTTCCTCTCCTCACCAAAAAGAAAAAAGGAAAAAATAAAATAAAATAAAAAGAGTACTAGCCTTTGATTTAAATTAGTAACATTGATCCAATTTTTCCTTCGCGATAATAATATTCGAACTCTAAGGGTATTTTTGGAAGTTTGAAAATCCAAAAAATAAAATAAAATAATGATTAATTTATAAAAAGAAAAAAAAAATACCAATCTTAGTCAAGAACAAGTACAACCATAATTGATATTTAGTAAACTATATGATTTCTTGTAGAATAAACCAACTAATCCAAGAGAGCTTTCACTTTTATTTATTTTTAAATTTTAAATGAGCTTTCATTTGTACCTAATAATAAATTTTTCTTTAAATTTTAATATTAAAAAAATAAATAATAAAATTACATATAAATTTTAAAATTTTAAAAATCTCATCACTTGTACTTGTGATTTTATATAATAAAAAGAGAGGTTGTGCAATAAAAATAGAGACATCTACCACTACAGTATTTAATAAAACCTAACTCAAGTACTTTTGACATAAAATAAATTTTATGTAACATTTTATATTCAAAATGTGTATTTCGGATAAATTTTTTTGAAATAATATTATTATTATTATTTTCTATATTTATTTCGGTGGGAGGGGGAGTAGGTACATTGTATAAGAAAACCACGGGCAGTTTGATGGTATAAAATTTCATACAGGAGTATATATATATTATGCATCTTCACTTGCTTCCATATCCCACCACTTGTACTTCGCACTTTCTCTCATAAAGATTTTGTCCCCGACTCTGACTCTCTCTCTCCCCTCAGTTCTGTGGAGGAAACAAAAACTAAGAGGAAATGGCTCTGAAGTTCAATCCCTCTACTTTCCAATGCCAAAAAAACCCTGTTTTTGCTCTGCCACCAATGACCAGTGTCAGATTTCCCAAGATTGTCATGGCTTCCACTATCCAGTCTACTAACTCCAAGTCAGTTCTCCTTCTCTTTCATTTAATTGCTGTGTACTTCATTTTCTTTTCTTTTTTTCAAATTCATTGAGCCCTTTTTTTCGTTTTTCTTTATCTGGCTTCTTGTTGTTTTGCTCTAATTTTGATTGGAGATGGTTTAATGTACATGTCTTTCTCTCACATACCCATATGTATTTTATAATCGTTTACATTGTATCTCTCTGTTCCAAAAAGTAGAGATAAATTTTCCTTTATAGTAGCCAATTCCAACATAAAGATACATTTCTATTTTAAAATCTGGGTTCCAAATTTGTCCTTTTTTTAGAAATGTATTCTTAATTTTGGAAAAAAAGATACCTAATTTTAGAATGGAGGAAGTATTTTCAACTCCAATTTGAATTTGATAATCATTTAACAATTTTTTATTTTATTTTTTTGGTAAATTATCATTTAACATTGTTTTTTTTCCAATTTACAACCCTAGAGCTTTAATTTTTGTATTTGGTTGGTTTTGTTTATTTTTATAAAATTTATTTATTTATTTATCTCATTGTTTCACTTGCCTAATTCAGATATTGCATGTTATGAGAATTTGATTCACCCCCCTCACTCCTCTCCATCGGGCAAGACGTGTAATCAGTTTATGCATGACTGGTACAAAAATTGTGTTTTGCCAAATTAGTTGGGATGGAGGATGTTAGGATATTCACTAGTGTTCATTTAATTATTTGACATTAGCGAGGCATACTGTCTTAAATTTTGTTGAGAACTAGATAGTTTTGTCTATTCATTTAACTACTAGTTGGCCACATTCAACTAATCTTCTCTTGGCCTCTTGGGCAATGTCCATCGAGCCTTTGCTTTAGCGTCTTCGAAAATCAATTTTGCTTAATATGACAGACAAACATTAGCCAGTTATATCAGAATTCTGTTGATCAGAACCTATGATACTCATAACTAATCAGATGTTATTACCCAATTACAAAGACGTGCATATGTTTAGGAACTGCCGTTAATCGCTATCTCTTTCAAATCTAATTGTGAACCCAAGAAACCTACAAGAATTGAAGTTCGTATCAACATCTATTCATAATTTGTAATTCTGTATCATGGTTTTGTGAAGCGCCTGTTTCAGTTGTTAATTATATATATGTAAGTGTTTAAGTTCTCCCATTTGCAATTATATAATTCCAGATTTTTCCTCTTAGGGATGTTGAAAATCTGAAGAAGCCTTTTAGCCCTCCTCGGGAAATTCATGCTCAGGTGACACACTCGATGGCTTGGGACAAAATTGAGATCTTCAAATCCATGGAGCATTGGGCTGAGCAGAACATATTGGCTCACCTAAAGCCCGTCGAGAGCTGTTGGCAACCACAGGACTTTTTGCCAGATCCCGCATCTGATGGATTTGAAGAACGAGTTGAGGAACTGCGAGCGAGGGCAAAGGAGCTTCCAGATGACTACTTTGTTGTGTTGGTTGGAGATATGATCACAGAAGAAGCCCTTCCAACGTATCAAACGATGCTTAATACTTTAGATGGTGTTGGGGATGAAACAGGGGCGAGCCCTACACCTTGGGGAATTTGGACAAGGGCTTGGACTGCTGAAGAAAACAGGCATGGTGATCTTCTTAATAAGTATCTGTACCTATCTGGACGAGTAGACATGAGGCAAATTGAGAAGACAATTCAGTATCTGATTGGATCAGGAATGGTTAGTTACTTGCCCACCTAGTTTTACTCTTTTCTTATAAATTTTCATTTCCCAATTTCTTTCCGCTAAGCTTTGAGGAAGATGAAGAGGTTGAGCCAAGATTTTCCTTTCATTTACTTTCCTTTCTTAGTGCAAGTGGGAAAAAATGAAAATTTTGTTTGGATTTTATAATTTTTGGTTTTGGGGAGGGGGAATTGTGTTACATTCAGCTCCCGCATATTTAACTTCAAAAATGAAAATGGTTCCCCAAGAATGCAAGTACTAACATCTGAGTAGTAGAACAGTATTAATAGTTTTCTATCATCTTTTAATTAAAAAAATTGCTAAGAAGTTTCAATGTAGAAACTTGAAGTATTTCTTGAATCTAGTTTCCACATAATTTATTACCATTGTTCGTGGTAAAAAGGAGCAGTCAGTTTTCTACAAGTTCAAAATAATCCCAAGAAAGAAAAAGGGAATAGGAAAAGATGTTTTTCTGATAGATTATGCAAGAACATGCCTGCTTGGAGCGAAAGTATTCAAACTTAGTATAAGTTCTTTGTCTAGATAGTGTGTTTTTGGATATGGTGTAATTGCAATCCTCCAATTAGGACTATGGGTCTCTCCAAAGGTCTAGGATAAAATTCAGTTAATTTTTATAGATATGCCTAGAAATCCTAAAAGGTCTTCTCTTTTTATTTTTAGAACTATCACATGATTACCGCGCTTAACGAATAATTAAATTCCCCACTTTCCATGTCTTCTCAGGATCCTCAGACAGAAAATAATCCCTACCTGGGATTCATCTATACATCCTTTCAGGAACGAGCAACTTTTATTTCCCATGGGAACACAGCCAGACATGCAAAGGAGCATGGGGACCTTAAGCTAGCTCAAATATGTGGGACAATTGCCTCTGATGAGAAACGCCACGAAACAGCTTACACCAAAATAGTTGAGAAGCTATTTGAGATCGACCCTGATGGAACCATCCAGGCTTTTGCTGACATGATGCAGAAGAAAATTGCCATGCCAGCCCACTTGATGTACGACGGTAGAGACAATGACCTTTTTGAGCACTTCTCAGCTGTTGCTCAGCGGCTTCAGGTCTACACTGCTAAGGACTATGCAGATATATTGCAGTTTTTGGTTGGGAGATGGAAAGTGGCAGATTTAACAGGATTATCTGGTGTGGGGCGAAAAGCTCAGGACTATGTTTGTGGGTTGCCTCTGAGAATCAGAAGGCTGCAAGAGAGAGCTGAAGGAAGAGCCAAGGAAGCAGGCACCGTGAGATTCAGCTGGATATATGACAGAGAAGTGAAACTCTAAGTAAGGGTGTATAAGGATCGGTTTGATTGGTTTTATATATAAAAAAAAATTAAACTATTTAAGTCGGTTATAAAAAATTAAAAACCAAAACAATCTAAATTTTTACTCCGTAATCGGTTATTGGTTAAATCGATCGGTTTAAGCGGTTTTGTCGGTTATAGATCATGTAACCTTTCTTCCAAATTTAAAAACAATGTATTGATGGATCTCGGATGAATTAGAACTTATATATAAATATTTCATCATTGCAATAGAGATATAGAAATAGAATGCATGAATACTTCTATACAACAAATTGTACACAGTGGATTCTAATTTCTACAGCCAGTTTAGTTGCCTCTGGATGCCCAGCTCCTAAATCATTTGAAATCCGAGTGCTACAAGATGTCCAATACATGATATTTACTCCATCCATTAGAGAATTATCATAAAGTCATAATCACATAATCATGCATGTACAGGCAAATGCAAAAGTAAACAGATTCGAAAGAAACACCAAAAGAATATGAGCAGTAAAGTAATTTATATATATTTTATAATATATAAATATATAATTATATAAAATAAATAATTATTAAAAAATTATATAAATTATATAATTATATTATAATTTTAAGTAGTTTAGTTGGCCTCAGTTTTTGCGGAAACAAAATCGAAACTGACTGGCCGAACTTCAGTTTTTTGTTTTCGGTTTTTAGGTTTTGTAATTTTCGGTTTGATTTATTAATGGTTTGATCCGGTCAGTTTTTCGGTTATTTTTGATTTTGTGTACACCCCCAACTCTAAGTAGGCTTCTTGCAGAATGACAGATAAAAGCTAAGATTTTTAATAGTGGTAAAACTGCAGACAACGGAAGAAATTCCAAAATATAATACAGATATAACTTTTTTCTATGTAATCATATAGGAAAATGTTGCAAGTGTTGAAAACAAAACAAGTTCAACATATGTAACATTTTCCTATATGGTTGTATAGGAAAAAATTTCATCAATGTTATTTTTCCTGGATTTCTTCTTGAGTCCGTATTTTTAATTTTTCAGTAGACCTTGAATTCCATATCTATTGTTCTTTTGATATTGGTGGGTTTTACCTTGTGGATGTGTTTGTTTTATCTCTTGTAGTGTTGTTTGGTTTTCGTAGAGGGCAGCTGTAGTAGTTTTTATTTGTGAATTTGTGAATATTGTGATATAAATTTTGGAGTTAAAATTTGATATTCTGACAATGACAATGTATACCCACGCGACGTTAAGATTATGATATATCATTAAAATAAAGATAATAATGTCTAACATAAATAAGATGGCAATATGGCATGATCTTAACACCTATTGTGCTGATACAGTGTTGGTGCATGCGATTTTAATTCAAAGTTCTGTTGCTTTTCTGCACAGCTCATGTGGTCTATAAAAAAAATGGTCAATCTTTGTATGAATTGATGATTGTACCTTGTGTTGTATGAATTAGCATCTTGTCGAACAGTTGGGAATGTTTATGAGTTGTACACTTGTACTCACCCATGTTTAATGGTCAACTTCAACTATGAAAAAAGTTTTGTTGATATAAATATATCTCTAATTTTAAAATATACAGAATAAAATAAGATTATATTTGATTTTATAAAATTCTCAATTTTCAAATTTCAATTTTTTTCTAAAATTTAAACAGAAAGAGAATTTTTTTTAATTCCCATTTTCGAGGATCCCATTCCAAGGACAATAAAATTATAATTAACATTGAGAGTTACATTCACAATAATATAATACCATTAAATTCGCACAAATTAAAAAAATAAAGTCTCACATTTACAAACTCTATAATAGTGTTAACTTATTGGAATGTTTTAAAATTTCAAATAAAATCTAATCTACAAAAATTTATAAAATAACTCTAAATACAATTAAATTAATAAAAGTGACCCTACCTGTCACGATAAAATAATGTATTTATACAGTTTTAATATTCTTTAATATTAGTAATGGATTAATTCTTCTCAGAATCTCTCACCGAATGCCCTAATTCGCATTTCATTTTGGTTTTTTGCGATTGCGATTGGAGGTATGGTATTCTTAAACCCTAGTATTTCTGCAACAAGTATATCTCATCAATTCTTTATATAACCCAATCATTTTCTGAAATCTTTGGATGATGGGTATTATTATGGATAAAAACCATTAAGCATAAAGATTTGTTGTGATGAACAGAAATATTTATGTCATATAAAGCACAAATTGAGGTCATTGTATATGCTTTCTTTCACTTTTAGTCAGTTTTACAACGTTAAAGCACAATGTAGTATTGAGGGAAGACAATCATACTAATAATGAAATTGTACAGAAAAAATTGAGTACCTGCATCATGATCTCGTAACTCAGATTTTAACAAGACTCCCGGCCTAGTCTCTTGGTCGTTGCAGCTACATCTCCACCCTCTGGTAAAACACCATCTAGTTCGACAGATGTTTGGTCAATCCCATCTCTGGGGCTCTCAATCCAAATCCCCAACTGATCACCTAAACCTCATCTTCACTCTCAGAAATTCATTTTCCAACAAACACGTGTTCTCCACAATCCCCACCACCTCCGCAGCCCGCCACCATCCATCTGGAGACTTTCCGAGGAATTGATGCATATGTGTCAAAATCCGTTCAAGGCCTCATCTGCTTCAAAATGAACTTACACTGATATATATCTAATCCCACTACGCGGAAATTCATTACTCTTCGCCGAATTAAATCGGAAACTCTACATTCCCATGTCTCTTGTGAAATCAAATCATTCGGGTTTGTTTTAGACCCAAGAAATTAATTTAAATGAATTATGGCAATTTGAGGAGCCAGAAAACCTCCACAGATGCACACGGCCAATTGAGATTCAAATGATGAGATTAATCGAACCGTCTAGTAGCTGGTTCCTTCCGAAGTTTCCCTCAGGATAGTTGGAGCCCGGGTGCGAGTTCTATCAGGTAAAACCAATGATTAGAGGCATCGAGGGCGCAACGCCCTTGACCTATTCTCAAACTTTAAATGGGTAGGACGACACGGTTGCTTTGTTGAGCCGTGTCATGGAATTGAGAGCTCCAAGTGAGCCATTTTTGTTAAGCAGAACTGGTGATGCGGGATGAATCGGAAGCTGGGTTACGGTGCCTAACTGTGCGCTAACCTAGAACCCACAAAGGGTGTTGGTTGATTAAGACAGTAGGACAGTGGTCATGGAAGTCGAAATCTATTAAGGAGTGTGTAACAACTCGGCAGCTGTCGGGGCAACTGACTTGCAAAGAAATAGAAAATAACTGACCCATTACACACGGACCGGTGCGTTAACAAATAACAACCCACGTACTAAATCATGGCCATTACTGGAACAACCCATTGACTTAGTTTAGACCCAAATGAATTAAAAAAAAACATGTATAACTGAAAATACCCTTTAACAATTAAAGGAATTCCCTAACTTACTTAGCCCCATTTCACTTAAACATTCTAGGCGTGTAACATACCGTTCCCCTTCAAAAGAATTTGCCTGCGAGTTCGGGATTTGTCCTACGCAACTTCTCAGCATCAACCTAGGTAGCTTCTTCCTCGTTGGCTCCTTTCCATTGAATCAAGAAATCAACTGTAAGACCCCGAATTTTATGAAATATAAAATTTAATTTTTCTTCATATATTTTTCTGAAACAGTAAGTGGTTAAATCGATAAAATTAAAAGTTAAGGATGTTATGTGCAAATTTTATTTTGTCGGGGAATATTCGTTTTGTCGGGGAATATTCGGGCCGTACGACGGCGCCGAAATAACTAATTATTGGTGGACCCCACAACGGAATATTTGTCGGATATAGAAAACCGACAGAAGTAACCTTTTTATATAAAAATAGTCAACGGTGTTAACTGTTAAAATACCAGTGATAAAAGAATAGTAGCATACGGTAATTTATGATATTTTTCTGTAGCACACGGTACTCTGCAGTAGCACACGGTATTGCACAGTTTCTCATATTATTGGTTTGATAATTGACACCGTAACTGTTACGCATCATTTCATCGATGATTGTCACTGCATAATATTTTATATTATCAATTCAATAATTGTTGTTACACAGTATTTTGCATTATTGATTTAATAATTGTCATTACACTGTATTTCATATCATTGACTCAATAATTGTTGGTGCACTATAGTTTAAAATTATTGAACCTAATAATTGGCACAGTAGTTGTTGCATTATTATGAATTATTACTATGGTAGTATTATTTGGTAATTTGATTATTATATTATATTCATAAAGTTGTTTGTTTTATTAGACAATATAATAATAAAAAGTTATTTGTTTTATTAGAAAAATATTATTATATTCAGATGTTACAATGCAAGTTACTGTGCCAAATTTGAAAATTCGCTGAATTCGTCTGCGCAGCCTCTCCTGCCAATTTCAGCATTGGCGTGCTGCCAACAACCATGCATAGTACCCTTATTCCTCCTATAAATAGCTTGCTCAGCTAAATAGAAAAATCACACCTAAAATATAAAATTTTTCTATAAGAATTTTTTGAATTTCTCTGAGAATAGTAACGCTATTTTGAGAGTTTGAAAGCCAAAAGGAGTGCAGAAAATTTTCAAGTAAGTCTTTTATTAAAGAGTAGTAATTTTATAAATTCCTATTTTTCACGGTATTCACAAATCTTCCTTTAGAAGACTCTTCTTTAAGAAGATTCATTTTTAAAAGCTTTCTTTGGAAGATTTATTTTGGAATATTATTTTTAAAACTATTTAAAAGTAGTTATATTATACTACAAAAATTATGCTAAATATATATAATTTTGATAAATCATATTATACGAGTTATCATACACTTTGAAATTTATATGTGGTAATTACTAATTTTATTATAAATATATAGGTTGATCAACCTCATTTAAATCAATATCCAGTCACGTGTTAAGGTAAGGAATATCATATTCTTTCATCTTCTATTATTTAAACTTACTACGGTAAGGGGTATCATTCTTTTCATCATCCTAAATGGATATTATTTTCTTTCTTACTGGAAGGGATTATCATTCTTTGATTCTCACATCATTCCTTTCTTGTGTCATTTATTTCCATGTATTAAATTGTGGGAATAACCTTACGGCGCGGATTACCGCCTGTTGGTGAATAACCTTTTGTATTCATTCCTTATTAATCTTTGAGAATAACCTTACGGTGCGGATTACCGCCTGTTTGGTGAATAACTCTTCGTATTCAAATTGATGGGAATAACCTTACGGCGCGGATTACCGCCTGTTGGTGAATAACCCTTTTTATTTGTCTCGTGTGGAAATAATTTGTCTACACGAATTATCACATGACACTTTTATTCCATATTCGTAAGTGATATCATTTTCCTTTATACTCATAAGGGATACCATCTTTTTCATCTTCCATTATTCAAAATTACTATGGTAAGGGATATTAATTTCCTTCACCTTTTGTTAATCAAACCTGCTACGGTAAGGGATATTATTTTCTTTCATACACCTAAATCGAAACTTATTATGGAACTATTGCTTCTATAATTCCTGAAAATATTATATGTTCCATAATAGTTGAATTTCATTATTTCAACTGAACCTTCCTATTTTCTGAACATTTCTATTGAACTGTAATCGTTATTCTGAACTGTGGATCTTGAATATCATTTTTAAATTTCACTCCACATCATGTTGGCAATTTGGACATTATTTGAATCTGCACAAAGTAAACTTCCGATACTTATTGTTTATCCTGTTCTTCTGTTCATCATTTGTATCACTGTTATTTGTATTAATCATCAAGAATCAAGCTGTTGTGAATATCTGTGGCCGGGGGCACAGATGTGATATAATTGTTGAACATATGATAGGTTAAAGGCGATATACTAGGTTAAAGGCGATACATCTGTTCGGTGTCTTTTATGGCACGTGGTGAATGTTCTCTTTGGCCCGTAGTGCAAAGATGAACTGTTGTTTGGTATGATTATGACCAAAGGCTGAATCTGGTATAATCATGACCGTTGGTGTTATATTGAATGTCTTTGGCCCGTAGTGCAAAGATGAACTGTTGATTTGCATGATTATGACCAGGAACTGTGAATTTTTATTATCATGACTAATGGTATTTCAGATGATAAAAGTTGATGATATTTTTACAAAAAAGAGAAGCGAGTGGACATTATATTCTGCATTATTCTTCTAATAGATTGCTCATTCCGCTGCTATTATTGATCTGAACATTGTTCAAGAATTTAACTGCAGTTTTTGATATAAACCTTGTAGTCTATTGTATTCTATCAAGAACTCAACTGTTGAAGGCTAATGATAATTTATTCGTCATTATCTTAGTCATGATATTTCTTACTGGGCTATTTGAGCTCACCCTTTCTTTTGTTCCATTGTTTTTCAACAGGAGATGAAAACGTAACAGAGTCTAGCCGGGGGATGGAGTGAGAGTCCGAGGAATAGCTGTCGTAGTCTTCACGTGTTGTAAAATAGTATGGCAATAATAGTGAAGACTTAGTTGTGTATTATTATACACTGTATTGTTGTACGTTGTGCTTTGTTGTAATAATTTTGTTGTAGTCTTTTGACGACTCAAGTTTGGGCTGTGTGGGCTCAGATTTGGGGGCGTCACATCAACTCCTACGCTATTTCCTTTTTTCTTGAGCCTTTTTCTAATATTTTCTCTGGTTCGGGGACCATTGTGCCATTTTCCATCACTGTTGGCAGTCTAGGGTTAGGATTTATCTGAGTTCCAATCTTCTTCTTGAGGCATGAGATGTGAAATGTAGGGTAAATCTCGAATTCTTTGGGGTAGATCGAGTTTGTATGCAACTTTGCCAATTTTTTAAGTGATCTGGAATGGCCCGAAATACCTTGGAGAAAGCTTCAAGCTTCAAGATTTTTCTCATTACAACTGTCATCTGTCTGTAGGGTCTTAACCTCAAATAAACCCAATCCCCCACGCTGTATTCCCTCTCGATCTATTCTAATTTTATCTGTGATAACTTCATTTTCATTTAAGCTTCTTGCAGGTTTTCCCGTGCCAAAATAAAGATTAAATCTCAGCTTCTCATTTCGTCTTCAACTGCTTGTACTGCCGTGGTTCCAGGCTTATATGGGAGGAGTCGTGGTGGCTCTTGTCCATATACTATCTCAAAGGAGGTAAACCCTGTGGAGGAATGCTTTAAGGTATTGTATATCCACTTAGATAAGGCTAGCCAACTGGCCCAATCTTTGGGTCTATCACTGGTAAAGCACCTGAGGTACCCTTCTAACCATTTGTTCATTACCTCTATCTACCCGTCCGTATGAGGGTGATATGTCAAACTCATTAGCAGTTTAGTTCCACTTAAATGGAAAATTTCCTTCCAAAAGTTGCTTGTAAATATTACATCTCGATCACTGACTATGCTTTGTGGTATGCGATGTAATTTGAATATGTTTTCCATGAATGTCTTTGCTACCGTTGCTGCTGTATATGGATGTGCTATTAGTATAAAATGACTGTACTTGTTGAACCAGTCTACTATCACCATGTAATAAGTAGATTTTTATATCTATTTATTAAGTATTTTTAGGCTTAATTAATTATGAGTTTTAAAGTATTTTTAGTATTTTAGGTAATTTATGTATTTTTATTATTTTTATTTTATTTTGTAGGAAAAATGAAGCTTGGTGGAAATTTAGTAATTATTGCAAAAGTTGATGGAAAAATAATAATTAAAGAGGACTGAAGGGCAAAATCGTAATTGTAACAACCCAAAATTCGGACTCCTTTAACCCCGAATTTGGTCCGTTAAAAGTAACCTCAATCCTGAGTTTAAACTAATTATATTAAACTCATAAACAATAAGTTAATACCATTATTACTATAATCTAGGTATTAAACCTTAAATGAATACAAACGGTATGTTTGAATACAACCTTCAACTCTATTCCATTCCAGAATCGCAATCTTTAAACATTCTATTACAACTTTGAGAGCATATGTATAGTGACTCAATTACCCCATCTATTATCCTCATACATAAAGGACAACCTCTGCAAACGATTTTAAATAATCTATACATGTTCTTTCAACATTTAGGTTTGCTATTATGTAGCACATTAAAACATTACCTAATCGCAAATATTACACAATGAAGGTAATTTAATATATCGCAAGTTTTACTATAAAGGCACCTACGCTTTAATCTTGATGACTCGTTAGTTAATCTTCATCTGCCTCTACCAGAGTAATCCGTTTTCCCAAGCTGCGCTGTAATGTTTTATTTTAAGCAAGAGTGAGCACGACGGCTCAGCAAGTCTAACAGTTTCACATAACACATAAACATATTTCATCATGCTTCATGCATCTCATGCTTTACAATGACTACATATCTTATGTCTATCATGCTTTGCTTTTACTCTATGATTCATGCTATTCATGCATGTCATTTACAATTTCATACAGTTCAATATATATAGAGCAATCAACTTAATCATCTAGTGCATATCAATAGTTTATTTCAACTTTTATCATAAAAGCACATTA
This sequence comes from Hedera helix, assembly GCA_947179155.2. Classification (NCBI taxonomy): domain Eukaryota; kingdom Viridiplantae; phylum Streptophyta; class Magnoliopsida; order Apiales; family Araliaceae; genus Hedera; species Hedera helix. Next base: position 24,875,989 of record OX359281.1, on the reverse strand, counting down.
CCACATTATTACACATAATAATTTATGCACATATAATAATTTTGTAGTATTTTAAATCAGGCACATAATGCAACACGTTCTGAAAAACTTGTCTGGACTTGTATAACCAGCTTACGCTAATCTTTCACGTTCCTTGCATCACCTATATAGTATGTGAGATCAACGGTACACAATATCAGTCACAGTTTGACTCAATACTAAACCTTTAAAGATATTTATTTCTTCTTATCGTCCCCTTTTAAATTAATAGGGTTAATTTCATATTTTAGTCTCTCGTTAAATTGACTCAGTGTTTCATATTCAACACCGTAAATCTTTTTGTATAAACTATGCAGTTTTGATATTTATTAATGTCACTGCATTAATGTCTGGACCTTATTTCTGTTTAGGTCGAACAACTAATTAGTCACTAATGGACCATACCCTTGGTTTAACTTAATCACATCATTTAACTTGATGATTTATCATAATATTAACTACATTGATTAATATTTTAAACTCTTACTGTTAATTAGTAATAACTTATAATGTTATTTAATTGTTAAATAACACTTTAAATAATCATTACTATTATTAATTCCTTTTTAATAATAGTTTACCTTAATCATTATTATTACTCTTTTAATAATAATTTAATTGCTTGCTAGTATTATTACCCTTTAATAATATTTTATTTGACTTCTAATTATTATTAATCATTTTTATAATAATTTAATTGTTCATCAATATTATTAACCATTTAATAATATTTGAAATCCTCATGTATCATTAGTAATTATTTAATAATGATTCAACCCTTAACTATTATTATTCAATAGTTAATTACTTGTTAAACAATATTATTAATTCTTTAATAATATTTTAAATTAATTACATATCATTATTAATTATTGAATAATGATTTAATTCTTAACTATTATCATTTAATAGTTAATCATTAATATTATTAATATATTTTAGTTACTTAATAATCTTCTCCCGATTAAGTAATAATTTATTCCACTTAATTATCATTTAATTATTATTTAACATGAATTAAATAATAATTAATTAATTAATAATCCGTACTCATTATTTAATATTAATTAAATAATAAACAATTATACTATTAACTCTAACATCCTTTGATTACTATTTAATATATTAAATAGAAAGCAATTAACCCTCTTTATATATTATTTAATGTTAATTAAATAATAATTAATTAATTATCTTTATTTATTATTTACTTTTAATTAAATAAAATAATAAATAATTATGTTATCAACTTTACTTAACTGTAATTATTATTTAATTTTAAATAATAATTACCTAACTCTCTTTATTTATTATTTAATCTTATTAAATAATAGATAATTAAAGTTTAAAATCTTTATCTTACTCTAATTATTATTTAATATTAATTAAAGAATAATTAGTTATTTACTTTCCTTTATTTACTATTTAATACCTAATTAAATAATAAATAATTAATTTATTTTCTCCAAACAAGTTGATATTGTTATTAAATACCTAAAGAACATATTTAATATTTAATAACAATTTATTTATAATTTTCTTGAATTATTAGCTAGGTAGTCACAAATTAGTGTACCTTTACACCATAAATAATATGAAAAATACCAATTTTCGGAAATAATACCATCTCCATACATATAACACTCAAATAATCAGTAGGTTATTTGTTCATATTTTTCCAACATTTAAAAATACTTTTTATTATTTTTCATACATTTAGTAAGCTTTTATTATTAAATAATTATGAAAAATAGCCACTGACATTATAAAAATACCATTTAATTCCAAAATATAGTACACGAAATTCCAAGCAACTTTCTAGTTTTGACCGTTGCCGGAACCGGCCGTAAATTGGGTGAACCGGCCGCCGGAATGCTCCTGGCGGTTCACCGGGAAAAAAACCGACAGTAGGTTTTAATTCTGTCCAGTTTTGGGGTCCTTCACTAAAACTTTAATAAGTTGAGTTCTATAACTCCGATTAAGCTCTACTTTATATTGTTGGAATCGTGACTTCCCGAACTACAATTATCCATTATTGGATTAATTTTTCGGACACAATTTGACCACTGAAAACAGTCTAAAACCGGACTGTTCACGCAAAACTTCCGATAGTAGAGTGTTTAAGTAGAAAAATCATATCTCACTCGTTTTAAATCGGATTTTAGTCATTCAAGTTGGAGAATTTACATAACTTCAAGATCTAGCATAGAAAATTGACAGATTATGATTCCGACTTACGGATCATGAACGGTAATTCCGGGAATGAGGCTACTCGGTTTTTAGTTTTCCAGTAAACATCATTTTACAACTTTTGCTAAGTTTTTCCACATAAATGCTTATGGATCCATACCAAAAATCCATGAAACACTTATTTAACATATCTAGCATGGATCTAGACTTAAAGAACATAAAGATGGTATTTTTACCATTTATTTCTTATTTTAATTACATAACAAGCATAACTAAGGTTTTTAGGATTTTCTAACCTTTTTGTTTTGTGTGCTTGCTTTATCTTCCTTCCAAAATAGTAGATGAACCTCTAAGCTCTTCTCTTGGTTAAAAATGGGTTGAGTTGGCTTGACTCGGCTCGACTCGATTGAGTTAACTCATTAGTTTATTCACTATTTCATTCAACTCACTTGGAACTCACTCCAACTCACTAGCACCAATATAAAAGCTCTCTCTTGCAACTTTTTAAACTTTTAGCCAATGAACCAAGTGATTTATTTATAGTGGAGCCAACCTATACATACACACCTTGTAAGCATATAAATTGGACTTCAAGCACTCTACAAATTCTAGCCAAAAGAGGTTGAGTATTCCACACTTTTTCTCAACATTGCCCCAATTTTTGATTTATTTTTATTAGTTAACTTGCAAAATAAAAATCCTTCTAGAAGCTTTTAATTTGGATCAAAAAAATGGGCTTTCAATTTAATTGTTTGGGCTTACTATTCATCTTAGTTAGGCTACTATAACACCAAATTAATTTACCAACATTGGGCTTAAACATTAATTTATTAGTCTCCCAATTTAAATAAATCATTGGGCTTACCTAATTAAATTAATACAACCAACATACAAATTCATACTTTATTAATTAAGTGGACTTGTTTAAAAATAATATATGAGCTAGCCTACTAGTACTTAACTACTAGTTGGACTATTAATTAATATTATTAATATTTTACATAGTTATTATTAATTAATAATTATATTAATTAATTTACATAACCCAATTAGACTTGCCCTAATTAAGCCTAATTGAATCCTAATTTGGGTTTCTCAACATACCACTCGCTCGGTATTAATTTCCTAAGTTTGTTCGTTAGTTTAATAACTCATTTGATCGAACAACCTTAAAATAAATCCTCGAATATTTAAATATTCATAATACTCTTTCCTAGGGTTTGAAATGATCACCCTTCATTAATTCACTAATTTTAAATTTTAAATTTTAAATTTTATTTATAACATTATTAAATTTTTAGGTTCATTTCAACTAGGTTGGCTTAAATCGAATTACCGCAACAACCTAGCTTATCTTATCCATCAAATAATTCATCAAATTTTTAAAGGTATCATACTACCTTGTTTTACCCTAGCGAATTATCTTTATTATAATTCTCTTATCTATCGAGTCACTAATCGCATCCTGAGTTAATGACTGATTTACTCGCCCCTCTAAGGCATCTCTGCTCCAAGAGAAAATTTGCAGGGTTCTACAACACTTGAACCTCTCATAGAACTAGGTTTTTTTTTTTTAAATTTTACCACCTTTATTAATCTCCTCAATATTTTCATTAAAAGAAATATTGTTAAATATTCGGGTTAATACAGTAATTATAAGAAAAGGTTGGCATTGGCCCATGGCGCGGTTCATAACAAGGAATTAGAGGCGCAAGGTGCGGGAGCATGTTGGTTCAATTGCCTAGCGCTATGCATGCGCAGTAAATGAAATTAAGAAGCAAGCGGGGTTGGTTGTGCATGGTTTGGCGCGTTGAGATTTTCAGCTGATTGTTTCATGCATGGGTCCCACTAGTGAATTAAATAAGGAGAACCTATTTCCTTTTCTTTTTTAGATTCGCAGCTTGGCAATCAACGTAGGTTCCATTATTAAATAAAAGGAATTAAAAAGCCTAAAGTGAATTGGAATCAGAATTAAAAATAGGATTTTAATTATTAATTTATTTTAATTAGTATTCTAATTTTTATTAGGGTTAAGAAAAATTATGTAGTCTATAAATAGAGGCTTTGAGACATAATTAGAGAATTATCTTGTATATAGGGTGACTGACGAGGAAATTAATTTAAGAGTTTTTCCATTTTATTTGAAAGATTTGGCTAAGGATTGGCTTTACTATCTAGCTACCATCCGGATGCATCACCACATGGGAAGAGATTATTCTTGGAGAAATATTTTCCCTCTTTAAGGGAAGCCATCATAAGAAAAGAAATTTGTGATGTTTGACAAAACAATAGAGAATCTTTATGTGACGACCCCAAATCTGGGCCCACACAGCCCAAATTGGAGTTGTCAAAATACAAAACAACTATTACTATACAGTAAATCGAACAATAATACACAACTAAGTCTTCAATATTATTGTTACACTATTTTACAATATGGTGAAGACTATTATAGCGACTATCTCGGATCATCACTCCATTTCCCTCTTTTTCCCGCTAGTCCAGGCTATATTCTCATTTCCTGAACAATTGAACAAAAAAACAAAAGGGTGAGCTCAAATAGCCCAATAAAGAAAATCATGACTAAGATAATAACGAATAAATTATTGTTAGCATTCAACAATTGAGTTCTTGATAGAATAATTTAAACAACAAGTTTTAATTCAACAATTGCAGTTAAATTCTTAAACAAAGTTCAGATCAACAACTGCAGCAGAATAACAACCATTAAGAAAACCATATGAACCATGATGTCCACTCGTTTCTCTTTTCCACAAAAACATCATTAACTTTTATCATCTGAAACACCACTGGTTATGATCTTACCAAATAACGGTTCTTCTTTGCCCCAGACCAAAGAGAACTTTCACCACGTGCCCTAAAAGACACACCACCATTATTTCGCCTTTATCCTATCATCTGTGTCCCAGGACACAAATATCCACAATAACTTGATTTTTTTTATGATTAAAACAAATAACAGTGATATAAATAATGAACAGAAGAAACAGGATAAATAATAAATGTTGGAAGTTTATAATTTTACTTTGTGCAGATTCAAATAATGTCCAAATTATCAACATTATGTGGAGTGAAATTCAAAAATGATATTCAAGGTCCATAATTCAAATATAACGATTAAAGTTCAATAGAAAGGTTCACATAAATAAGAAGGTTCAATTGAAATGATACTAAATGAAACACAAACTATTAATCATTTCAGGAATTTTATGGAACAATACTTATCATAGTAAGTTTAAAAGTATAAAAGAAAATGATATCCTTTACCGTAGTAAGTTTAAATAATAGAAAATGAAAGAAGATTATATTCCTTATCGTAATAAGTTTTAATAATGGAAGATGAAAAAAATGGTATCTCTTACCTTATCACGTGAAAATAGTCTGCTTAAATGTAGTGGATCAACCTATATATTTATAATATAATTAGTAATTACCACATATAAATTTCATAGTGTATGATAACTCGTATATTATGAATTATTAAAAATATTTATATAATATAAATTTTTGTAGTGTAAAGAATAAAATATAATAACTTCAAAAATAGTTTTTGAAATAATATTTTAAATAAATCTTCTAAATGAAGCTTTTCAAAATAAATCTTCTCAAAAAAGAGTTTTAAAGGAATATTTGTGAATATTGTGTGAAATAGGTATTTGTGCAATTACTACTCTTTAAATAAAATACCTACTTGAGAAATTTCTGCACTCCTTTTAGCTCACTAACTCTCAAGATAACATTTACTATTCTTAGAAAAATACTCACAAAATACTTTCAGAAAATTTTTATGTTTTAGGTGTGATTTTTCGATTCAACTGAGCAACCTATTTATAGGAGAAGGGAGTGTGTACTGTGTAGTAGGTGAGCAGCTGGCGTGCTTGCACGCCAGCCTAAATTTTCAAAATTGGCAGCGCAGCTGGCTGCCATTCCTCACCAAACATCCTGGCAATTTCATATTTTCCATTTCCATTCTTCATGTGGCCCCCACAGAGGGTTCACATGTTTCTTCACTATTCACATATAATAATAAAAATACCTACTAATAATACAATAATTAAGATAATGTTACAACAGTAATAATAATTATTCAACAATAATGTAAAAAATACGTTACTAATAATTATTAATTTAATAATATATTTTACTGTGTATTTGTTACTGTGACAATTATTTGGTTCAATAATTTTAAAATACAGTGCAATAGCAATTATTAGCTCAATGATATAAAATATAGTGTAATTACAACTATTGAATTAATAACGCAAAATACTGTATATCAACAATTATTGGTGAATACTGTGTAAAAACCACTTTATCAGATCAATAATATGAGACACTGTGCACTACCGTGTATTACTATGTAATACCATGTGATACAGTAAAATACCATAAAATACCGTATGCTACTATTCTTTTATCACTGGTATTTTAACAGTTAAAAGTGATAACACTATTGATTATTTTTATTTAAAAAGGTTACTTCTGTCGTTTTCTATATCCGACAATATTCCGTTGTAGGGTCCACCAATGATTAGATATTTCGGCGCCTTCGTATGACTCGAATATTCTCCGACAAAACGAATATTATCCGACATAATAAAATTTGCACATAAGATCCTTAACTTTTAATTTTGTCAATTTAACAACTTACTGTTTCAGAAAAATATATATGAAAAAAAAATTGTATTTCATAAAATTCGAGGCCTTGCACTTTATACGAGTATTCAAGAAGTTGTGTGTAAGTTATCCCCACCATCAAATTAGTGAGCGGCTTCTCATTCAATATTTCTACGAAGGACTTCTGTCTACCGATAGAAGTATGATTGATGTTGTTAGCAGAAGAGCTTTGATGGATAAAACTCTTGAAGCTATGAGAAACATGATTGCAAATATGGCGGCCAATTCCCAACAATTTGACATGAGGCTCGATTTCTCATACAAAAATGTTCTTGAGGTACAATTGCACAACAAGTTGCAAACCTAACTTCTCTTATTTATCAAATAGTTGTAGGTAATACACAACAAGTGAAAATTTGCAGAATCTGTGCGGCAATAGAACATCCAACATATATGTGCCCCACTCTTCAGGAGGAGTCATATGAACGAGTGAATGTAGCATGTGATTTTCCTGGTCAACCACAAAGGAGATATGATCCCTATTCTAACACACACAATTCAGGATGGAGGGATCATCCTAATTTCAGCTATGGGAATCCAAAAATAAATCTGCTCACAAATCATAATTTCCCAAGTTATCAGTAATACCAACAACCATATCCCTAACGACAACAGAACCAATCATCTAATTCTTATATGTCTTTAGAATAAATGGTTAAAACTATTGAAGCTAATAATTTGCAAATTCAACAAGAAAGGAGGGCAGGTATTCAGAATTTGGAGACACGGATGGGACAAATGGCTACCGCAATCAGTCGATTAGAGACGCAAGATTCTGAAAAATTACCCTCTCAAACGGTGATGAATCCAAAGGAGAATGTAAGTGCGATCGTGTTGAGAAATAGTAAAGAGGTTGATAATCCAGAGAAGACAGTACCTACATCGCAAGAAGGACAATAAAGACAACAGTGTTATTTGTGATGACGGTAAACCTAAGCGTAAATTTCCACCTTTTTTTAATTATAAACCGATTTTCTCTTACTTTAACAGAAACTAGGAAATATGAGAACAAAATTAGATTTGTATGAAACTTTTCGTGAATGTGAGTGAGGGAAATAAGCCATTGTTTGATGCTATAAACCAAGTACCTCGTTATCCTAATTTTATGAAAGAATTGCGTACACACAAGAGAAAACATGAACATAAAGAGATATAAAAAGGTAGAAGTAGGGGAGAATGTTTTTGCAGTAATTTAACAAAAATTCTCTTCTAAATGCCAAGATTCATGTATGTTTTTTATTCCTTGTAAGATAGGCGACACTAGTTTTAAAAGGGCCACGTTAGACTTAGAAGCATCTATTAATGTCATGACGTATTCTATATATGTTTCATTGAAACTTGAACCCTTGATTAAAACTAGTACTGTGATTCAACTAGCTGATAGATTTAATGCTTATCCTAAAGGTGTAGCTGAGGATGTTCTTGTGCAAGTGGATGATTTAATTTTTTCTACTGATTTTTTTGTGCTTGATATGGAGAATAATGATTAAAATGCTCCTATTTTGTTAGGAAGACCATTTTTAAAGACATCCAAAACTAAAATAGATGTTCATACTAGTACACTTACGATATAATTTGATGGCAACATTGTTAAGTTTAATATTCATGCTGCCATGAAAGATCCTAGTGATGTTCATCCTGTTTATTCTATTGATGTGACTGATTCTTTAGTACAGGTAGTTTCTGAATCTGATGAAAATGGTGAGTTAAAAGTTGCCTCTAATCAGAATCTTGAGAAAGAGAATGAGGAGTTAACTTTCAAGACTGATTTGCAAAAAGTTGTTTCAGCGTTGAATGATTCACCGAAATTAGGTAACGATTCATATAGTGAATTATCAATTTCTAACAAGAGCTTTCTATCTTCTGTTGTGCAGGCTTCAATTCCAGATTTAAAATTTATCCCCAATCATCTCAAAGACTTATTTCTTGAAGAATGAGTTAAATTTTCATCAACCGCAAGGGATATTGAATTTATCTATGATGAATGGAGTAAAGATGGATGCGGCTCTCAAAATTTATGAAGTAGGAGTGGCTTAGTGTTTTAGTCTACTGTTAAGCTGATGACAATAAACAAAGGCGCTGCTTGAAAGGCAACCCAAGGAGAGTATACTTTTCTTTCTTTTTATTTTTACATTTATATTTCAGTTATTTGTGCATTTTTCTTTGCATTTTAGTTTACATTTGGGACAATGTAATTGTTAGTTCCCGTGGACACAATAATGATCTAGAAGGGGGGGGGGGGGGGGTTGAATAGATCATTAACAACTTTTTCTTTATTATTACAAAAGTATATTAGTTATGATAAGTAGAATCAATTCAAGCACAGCGAAATATACTTTAAGAACCCTTCATAATCTCAATTTAGTGATTTAATCTACAGTATAAGTAATAGCAGATATAGCAGTTATTGTGCATAATGTAAAAGACGTAAAGTAAATGACACGAGAGGTTTAAGTGGTTCGGAGACTGAACAACTCCTGCTCCACTCTTCTACTTCGATAAGTAGGAAATCCACTAATTTAGTCACTAAGACAAGGACACTTCGCCCTCCACAAGTCCAGCAGACTTAAGTTGTTTTTAGCTCCTCAAGCAAGGATCATTTGACCCTCCTCAAGTCCGCAGACATGAGTTATTTTTAGCCACTCAGGCAAGGATCCTTTGACCCTCCTCACGTTCAGCAGACATGAGTTATTTTCAGTCACTCAGGAAAGGATCCATTGACCCTCCTCATGTCCAGCAGACATGAGTTGTATGTTGGTTGGGTTGTGCTGCTAAGATGAACTTTGATCTCCTTCATCTTCAGATGTTTAGCAGCTGCTTGTGATCAACCTCTGGATGCTATTGATGTTTGTCGTTGATGTTCTTCTCCTTTTGGTATTTAGCAGCGACCCATGATCACCTTTGATGTACTGCTGGGTTCTTTAAATAGGCCTTGTGCTCAGCAGTCCCTTCAAACACTCTCAGTATGTTCTTCATCATTTCATCTCAGAGTATTCTTGGTTGATCATAGAGTTGTTCTTCTATATTTGCCTTCAGCTCATTATCACTCTTAATCTTGGCTTCTTTGGTCGTTCGACTATTTAGCTCATATGCCAGCATTTCGGCATTCCTTCTTGTGTTTTTGGTGAAGCTTTTAATCGATAGGTTGTATGTTATTCTTGCATTTTCTCCACACCTTCTTTCTTTACAGATGTGCTCTTTTGTAGATTTTGAATAATCTTCCCGTTGTAAATCTTTCTGTTGGAACTTATTTTGTTGCAAACTTTTTTATGAATATTTTATTCATTTAGTCAAAGTATTTAATGCTTTGTTGACTCTGACTTGAGTTGCCTTTTTTTTCTTTAGGAATGGATATGTCAGTCTTAGGTTCTTACCAACCTTTATAGAAGAGATAGGTCTTTCAGAGAATACGACTGTTTGGACACAGTCTTCTGTTTTCTTAAGCCTGATGCGTGATACTTGAAGTCTTTGCTCTGATACTCAGCACACCTAAGTCAGTAATCTGACATTTCTGACTTCTACTTTAGCAGAGGCTTTTAGATGTATTGATGTAGATGTTTCTGAAGTAATCAGCCGCTTACTTTGGGATTACTAACTTAAGTGCTTTGATGTCTTCAATGCTTGATGGCACTTAAATACTCTACGATCGATTCAGTTGTAGCCTTTTACTTCTGATCGTAGAGTCATCTGTTGGCTCTGTTATGTAGCTCTACGATCTTGCTTGACTTGGACTGCTTTGGAGATCGTAGACTGGTTGACTGTACTAACTCTACGATCTTATATGGGCCTTGTTGTCCTGAAGATCTGGTTAAGTTTTTTGTAGGTGCTTTATCATAGAGGACTGCTCTATGAACTTCAGGTTTGCTCGCTCTACTTGGCTTCTATGTCATAGAAGACTGCTTTATGATCTTTAGGTGCTAGTGCTGCTATATCATAGAGGACTGCTCTGCGAACTTTAGTTGCTTTCTCTGCTGCATATTAAAAGTTGTTTAAGTCTGTAGCGTTTGAACATCTTCAGCTCAATTCTATGATTGTTTAAACGTTGTACTTCTACGCTTGCTTTGCCACTCTACGACCTTGCCTATGATGCAGGTCGTAGTGTAATCGTAGAGTGAAGGTTTGAACTACTCTGCGATCTCTGTTAGGATTGGATGCTTTAGATGTACTCAGAGATCTTCGTTCATTTTGTTTGATAGCTCTATGACAGCCTTCTTGATAATCTTCATGAGGATTGTTGTCTTGACTCTGAATGCTCATGTAGAGGTTACTCTATGAATCTGTTTGGTTCGTAGACTATCTTATGGAAATCGTATAGTGACTGACTATATTAACTCTACGATCCCGAGAGTTAGCTCTGCGATGCCGAGACAACTCTACGATCTTCCGAGAGGATTCTTCGATCTGTTGAGCCTTATTCTGCGTTTGCCTGGCAGACTCTACGATCTTCCTGGAGGATTCAACGATCTTCCTATGAGTGTTTGCATAAGACTTCTTTCTGAATGACGCTTCTCTTCCTCAATCAGTCTTGCTGATGAAGTTGGTGCTTGGATCTTCAGCTTGTTTGCAGACCATTCAGGGAATTTATTCTGATAATCTTCAGGTAGGCTGCTCTATGATTCTGTCTTAGAAATGCAAGCGCATGACTGACTATGTTGATGACTTGCAGTCTATAAAATTTTGAGTGTATTCTACGATTCTTTCTTTGACTCTCTTGCCAGACTACTTATTCTTTGATGCAGTTCTTTTCGATCGTTCAAGCCTATTTATTACAGCTTAAGATCAACCTAACAAGTTTGATCTTTCTGTTCATGGTCCTTGTACATTGTGATCTTTTGAAGGACTTTACAAAGTTACTCCATCATATTGGATCAACCTAACAATCTTTATATTTTCAATCTAAGTCATTTGAACATAATGTCTAACATCTATTAAGGACTTTACAGCTTTCATCAATGCAGACATATTTGCATATTGATTCATTTATCTTTCATTTAAGCACATCATCAAATCTTATAAAAGAGGAATAACATTCGCATGTTTATTCCAAACAGTAATTTTTAAATGTAAGGGAAGGAATTTATGATTTTTATTATTTTTATGTCATATTTTAAAAATTTTAGGGAATTTTAAAATTTTAATTTTTTTTTGAATTTGTGGGTATATTCACTACAAATCCTCACGAGACAAAACTCGTCCACTTGGGATAACCTTGGGGTTTAAAGACCTGTTACATATGCTAAGTGTAACCGTGTTTTCTAAGAAAATGGGGTAGTTTTATTTTTAGGATGAGTCACTTTAGCAATGAATTAATTGGAATAAATTTTTAACCAATGATAAAAATTTGATTTTTATTTGAAAAAGGGATAAATTTTTACTTAGTCTAAATTTTGATTATTTGTTAGTTATTATTTTGGTTGAGATCCTTTATTTTTATACACTTATATCTATTTGTTTTGAGCTAGTTTTAATTTAGAGAAAGTTTATTTGGTTAAATGCTTTTGAAGGATATTTTTGAGCTCTATATCTTATTTGATCATTATTTAAAGTTAAATATAAGATAAAATATAATTTGGGAAAGATGATTTAGGTAATTTTTCTAAGATTGTTAAAAGAAGAAAGAAAAATTTATGTGATGGGTTGAGATGGAGCGTAAAACGCATTCACTCATAAACACATGCAATGAAAAGCGAGATGGAGCGTAAAACGCACTCGCTTGTGCGATGAAGCATAAAATGCACTCACCAAAAGAGGAAAACAAAGAGAAAGAAATGGGATGAAACACAAAATGCACCCATTTAAAAGAAAAAATGGAAACATATTTGGAAAAAAATTGAAATTAATAATCCTAGTGTATTTAATTATTTCAAAGCCTTTTGATCTTCTGGTTTATATTTGTTTGTATTAGCTGAAAGTGATGTGAAAAATAAGTATATAGATTTTTATTGCATATCTGTTATAAGAAAATTAATGACCTAAACTTATCTGAGTTTTGATTGGTTCTATACATTTGGATTTCACACATACACACACAAAGGGTTTTGAGTAAAGTAAGATTAACAATTATGTTAAAATTTTAGATTTTGCATGATTTTGAAATTTTATTTGAATTATTATTTTAAAAATTGTTGAGGCTAATGTTGAAATTTATATTGATTTGTTGCTCGAGTAAGTTGTTTGGTTGTTAGTTTTAATTTTTATAGTTTTTATTCTTGTTTTGCTTGAGAACAAGCAAATATTTAAGTGTTGGGGTATTTGATAAGTAGATTTTTATATCTATTTATTATGTATTTTTAGGCTTAATTAGTTTTGAGTTTTTAAGTATTTTTAGTATTTTAGGTAATTTATTTAATTTTATGTATTATTATTATTATTATTATTATTATTATTATTATTATTATTATTATTATTATTATTATTATTATTATTATTATCATTATTATTATTATTATTATTATTTATTTTTAATTTTATTTTGTAGGAGAAATAAAGCTTGGTGGCTATTTAGTAATTATTGCAAAAGTTGATGGCAAAACAGTAATTAAAAAGGACTGAAGGGCAAAACTGTAATTATAGGCAAAGGTTGGCATTGGCCAATAACGCGGTTCATAGCAGCAGCAGCATATAGGAAGCGTACGACACCGTTTGTTAATGCAAGGAATTAGAAGCGCAAGGCGCGGGAGCATATTGGTTCAATTGCCTTACGCCATGCATGGTAAATGAAATTAAGAAGCAAGTGCGGTTTGGTGTGCATGGTTTGGCGCATGGAGATTTTTAGCTGATTGTTGTATGGATCCTACTAGTGAATTAAATAAAGAAAACCTATTTCCTTTTCTTTTTTGGATTCGCAGCTTGGCAATCAATATGGGTTCCATTATTAAATAAAAGGAATTAAAAAGCCTAAAGTGAATTGGAATAGGAATTAAAAATAGGATTTTAATTATTAATTTATTTTAATTAGTATTCTAATTCTTATTAGGGTTAGAAAAAAATTATATAGTCTATAAATAGAGGTTTTGAGACATAATTAGGGAATTCTCTTGTATATAAATTTTTATTCTTCTTCTATTATAAGTAGCTAAATTATTTTACTTGGTTTAATTTAGCGGAAGTCATCAAAATTTATGCATTGTGAGATCAAATTTATTTTAATTGTTCAATTTATATTTTAAGTATTAAATATTTTTCTGTGCTTAATTTTTATGATTGATTTGTTTAATTGCTTGGAGACCTACTAGTTTATTATTCGCTTTAATCTACTGCTAAATTAAATATCAAATCCTTAATTATTTCGTCACTTTAATTTGTGAAGTAACTAAGATTAATAATTGTTTTGCAGATTGAAATATTATTATATCTTAAGAAGAATACTCATATAAATTAAATGCAATTGCTTGTACTTGTGTTGTTTAGTTCAGCGATTTCTCTAATTTTTAAAGTTATTAATAGATTAAATCTTTAGCACTTGTCTGAGATTATTTAGTAGTAAGGATTATTTAGATCGCTTGTTTCTACTTAACTAAAATTAAGGAGAGGTAGGAAAACTATTCGAACGTGAGTAATTATTCCACAGTGAATATTCAAAATATTAATTGATTTATGTTTGAATCAATGATCAGTGTAATTTTTTGATAGTGGATGTTAATTTAACCAGGATTCATAATTCTAATTTATTTGCATATTTGACTTCTTTAGTTCATATTATTTAAATTATTTCTTTTAATGAAAAACCCCCCAATTTTAGTTTACATAGCATAAAATTAAATTAATCATTCTCAATGTGATCGACTCTTACTTGCACTATTACATATTTATTTACCAAAGTAAGATTTTATTTTTGGGTGACTGCGACAGCACACCGCTATGATTACATTGTATCCCTTGGACATAGGTAACCCCTCTACGAAATCCATATGAATATCCACCCATACTATACTTGATATTGGCAGAGGCTATAAAGCCCCAGCTGGTTTGAGGTTTTCTGTTTTATTTCTTTGGAATACTTTGCATTCTCTAATGAATTTTCTGATGTCCTTTCTCATGTTATGCCAAAATAATTCCCTCTTGATCCTGGAGTGAGTCTTCTGTGAACCAGTATGTTCTCCCATGGGACTGTTATGGAATAGCTGCATGACTTGCTATTACTGCACCTTTAGGGTCCCAAGTGTAGCCTCCCTTTGTAGAATAAAAACCCTCCTCTGAGCTGGTACTTGAAGAGATCAAGATCACCTTGATGGTAGCGATTAAGTAACTACTTCAGCTGAGGGTTGTGGTGGTATACTTGATGGAACCCTTCCCACCAATTAACGGTAACCATGCTAATGGCCTTGGCTTCTCCATAAGTAATCTTGGTCCCTTCTGGTTCTGAATTGCTCCCCTGGCCTGGTAACCTGGAGAGAGCATTTGCTGCCTTATTTCCTTTGCCACTGCGATATTCCACACTGAAATCAAACCCTAACAGCTTTGTTATCCACTTTTGTTGAAAGGGTATTTCAACATTTTGCTCCAAAATGTGCTTTAGAGCTTGCTGGTAAGTCCTTACTTTAAATCTGTGCCCCAGCAGATAATGTCTCCATTTTTGAACTGCCAACTCAAGAGCCAAAAATTCTTTTTCACAAGTAGATAAAAATAAAATTTTACCTTTTAATGCTTGGCTTAATTAAGCTAGAGGCCTCCCTTCCTACATTAAAATAGCTCCCAACCTATTTCCTGAAGCATCACATTTTACCACGAACATTTTGGAAAAATCTGGTAAGGCAAAAACAAGAGGGGTCACCATGGCCTTACTCCACTTAAAGGAATTTTTCTTTAGTAAAGCAGTTAGAGGAGTTGCAATACTTCCATAGCCCGTAACAAACTTCCTGTAATAACCCGTTAATCCCAAAAATCCCCTTAGAGCATTAAGATTCTTAGGTTCAGACCATTCCATCATGGTTGTAATCTTTAATGAATCTGCCTTGACTCCCTCTTTGGAAATAACATGGCCCAGATAGTCCACCTCCCGACAACCAAAAACATATTTTGAGGCCTTAGCATACAGCTGGTGTTGTCTCAAAACGTTTAAGATAACTTTTAGATGCCCTATATGTTCTTCGACAGATTTATTGTACATAAGCTTGTCATCAAAAAAGACTAACACAATTTCTTGAGATATGGCCTAAATATCTCATTCATCAACCCTGGAAAGGTTGGTGGAGCATTGGTGAGCCCAAAGGGCATCACTAAAAACTTATAATGCCCCACATGTGTACGAAAGGTAGTTTTGAGCATGTCTTTGTGCTTCATCCTAATTTGATGGTAGCCAAATCGCAAGTCGAGTTTAGAAAATAACCCAACACCATTAAGCTCATCTAATAACTCATCTATATTAGGAATTGAAAAGTTATCTTTGATGGTATCTTTGTTGAGAGCTCGATAATCAATGCACATGTGTCAACTCCCATCTGCCTTCCTCACCAAGATAACTGGGGAAGAATATGGACTTTGACTTGGTTAGTTGATCCCAACCTTAAGCACTTCCCTGACTAGCTTCTCAATTTCTCCTTTCTGATAATAGGGGTATAGATAAGGCCTAACACAAGTTGGCTTAGCTACTGCTTAGAGTTAGATCTGGTGGTCATGACTCCTAGGGGGTGGGAGTCCATTGGGTTCAACGAACACTATTTTGAATTCATTTAAAACAGCTTTTATGGCAGGCTCTACTGGTGCTCCTCTTGGCTGTCACTAATCTCCATAATCTGCAGCCATATTCCTCTTCCTTCTATAATTCCTTCTATAAGGGCAGCCTTGCTCAAGCTATGTTCTTCCTCTATGACTTTCTTTAAAGGAATTGCTTTACAGCAACCAAGGCAAAAATGTTACAGCTTTGCATCTTTAAAGGAACTGCCTTACAGCAACCAAGGCAAGGAAGGGTGTCCCCATTAGCAACTTGGACTACCAAGTGACCTTCCTTCACCAGTTGATTTGCCTAGCTTCTGGCCACATTCACATCAATAAAACTATGTGTACTACCGGTATCAATGAGAACAGTAACTGAACATGTACCAATTTTCCCAATTAACCTCTTGGTTTTGGGAGAAGGTGCCCCTACAATGGCATGCAAGGATATGCCTAATAATTCAACTTACTAGACTACAGGTATAATCTCTGTATCATGTTGGTTAATGGTCTCTTCTTTTTCCAAATCTTCTCTCCTTCCCCTTCAAATTCCATTCCCTCCAGTAAGTATAGTTTGGGCCTGCTGCATTTGTGTTCTTGATGGTCTTTTTCATCACAAAAATAACACATACCTTTTTCTTTTCTTTCTTGCATTTGGTTAGGACTTATACGCTTTATGGGATATGGATTTATTCTCTGGATGAGAGGGTTAGGTCTCTGGTGTTGAGGTGCCTAGAAGTTTGTGCTAAATGAAGATTTTGTAATGTATAATACACTTTAGTGTAAGATGCACATTGTGCCAAAGAGAGTGGTTAAGTGAAAATTTTGAAATATAGAATTCATAATTAATGTAAGCTGGAGACTAAAAAGCAGATAGATATTTGATTTGTTGGAATCGATTCAGTGCTGATATTTACAAGCATGAAGAAATTTTTGCACTAGAGATAATATTCCTAAAATTAGAATTTTCGTTTTGTTCCTTGACTGAATGACATAGTATTGATGCAAGTTTATTAACTTTTGAGAATATTTGTGCAGGTTATCGTACTGATTTTTGGTAAGCATGTTCAGTTTAAAAGTAATTAGTTTCAATTGGACATGAGGTACCTACTTATTTTATTAGTTTTTTTACACACTTATAAAGTAAACAAGTTTGGTAAGAACAGTAGCAGCCTGGATCAGAACAAAAAGTACCATTGCACTTGGCTCTGCTATTTTAAGGTAATAATATCTTACCATTCTATGAATTTTTAATTTTTACATTTGATATAACTACAAAAATAGAAATAAAGAGGGAGGCAATAAGAAAGTATTGGAAGTTGAATTCGGAGGATGGAGTTTTGGAGAGAGAAATAGGGTAAGGGTAGGTAGGTCAAGGTATGAGATTATTATTTTTATAAGTTCTATATATATATATATATATATATATATATATATATATATATACAGTAAGAGTAGTTTGATGTAGCAACAAATATGTAGTAGCACATTAGCTTAGGAACTACATAAAGCAAACAATATGGCGCAACAAGTGACATGACCCAGAAGCTTGCCACCAGAACCAAATAGCATTGCCAACAACCAACACAACAACATTAAGCAACATGTTATTTCAAGCAGCTCCAAAAAGTGATAGCATAAAGTAACAGGTAATCGCACTACAACATAACAAATGTTGTTATTTTTATTATGGATTGATTTATGCTTGTGTATGAGCTGTTTAACACATGAGTAATGTGTACTTCTACACTTTGATTTGAAATGTCGTAATCAGTTATCTTGGTTATAGTTGAATGCATTGTGTTAATTGTGGTATGTGTTGGTTGTGGTTATTTATTATACTATCTATAATCATTGCGTTGTACGGATTTAGGATATATGAGGTAATGAATATTTTGTAATGTAGAATGCACTTTTAGTTTAACGTGCACATTCTGCCAAGGAGAGAAGTTAAATAAAAACTTTGAAATATTAAATTAATTGTTAATGTAAACTGGAGATTGGAAAGCAAACAGAGATTCCATTGGTTGGAATCAATTCAATGCTGATATTTGCAAGCAAAAAGAAATTTTTGCACCAGAGCTATTATTACTTAAATTAGAAATTTTCTTTTGTACTTTGACTGAATGACATAGTATTGATGCAAGTTTATTAACTTTTGAGAATATTTTTGTAGGTTATTATACTAATTTTTGGTTAGCTTGTTGAATTTAAAAGTATTTAGTTCCAATGGAACATAAGGTACTACCTATTTATTTTAATAGTTTTTTTAACACTTATAAATGTTTAAATAGAGTAAACAAGTTTGGCAAGAACAGAATAAGCTTGGACCGGAACATGAAAGCTCCACTGCACTTGGCTCTACTACTTCAATGTAATAATATCTTACCATTCTATGAATTTTTAATTTTAATATTTGATATAACTACAAAAACAGTGCAATAGGAAAATAGTATTAACATATTGGAATTTTGAATTCAGAGGTTGGAGTTTAGAAGATAGAAAGAGGGGAGGGGAGGATAGGTCTAGGTTTGGAGATTATTATTTTTATAGGTTCTAAATGTATATATTTATATCTATATATAGTACATATTTATACTTATTATAAATATCTAAATATATGTATTTATATACAATAAGAGTAGTACGAACTAATAGCTAAATAGTTGTAGCACATTAGCTTAAGAATAGCATGAAGCAAAAAGCATGGGGCAACAAGTAACATGACATAGAAGCTTGTCGCCAAAACCAAATAGCAACCGCCAACAACCAACAACCAACAACCAATAGATAATTTTACGCAACAGCATTAAGCAGCAGGTTATTTCAAGCAACTCCAAAAAGCATAAACGTAAAGCAATAGGTGATTGCACTACAGCACAACCAATGTTGGTATTTCTTTTATGGATTGATTTATGGTTGTGTATGATCTGTTTAACATATGAGCAATGTGTACTTCTGCACTCTGATTTGAAATGTAGTAATCATTTTTCTTGGTTATGCTTGAATGCGTTGTGTTGGTTGTGGTTTGTGTTGGTTGTGGTTATTTATTAAACTACCTATAATCATTACGTGGTACAGATTTTAGATGAAGTTTTCAGGTATCTAATTTCTTTGTCTTAACATAGTTGTAATAAATGAAGATTTTGCAATCTAGAATACACTTTTAGTGTATGGTGCACCTTGTGCTAAGGAGAGAAGTTAAATGAAAATTTTCAAATGTAGAATTTAAAGTTAATGTAAGCTGCATATTGGAAAGCATATAGAGATTCAATCGGTTGAAATCGATTCAGTGCTGCTATTAGGAATCATGAAGAAATGTTTGTAACAGAGGTATTATTGCTATAATTAGAATTTTCCTTTTGTGCTTTGATTGAATGGCATAGTACTGATGAATGTTTATTAGCTTTTAAGAATATTTTTTAGGGTCATTGTACTGATTTCTGGTAAACTTGCTCAATTTAAAAGTACTTAGTTCCAATGGGACATGAGATACTACCTAATTATTTTATTTGTTTTTTTAACGCTTATAAATGTTCAAATAAAGTAAATAGGTTCGGCAAGAATAGCAGCAGCTTGGACCGAAACATGCAAGCATCATTGCACTTGGCTCTACTACTTCAAGGTACTATTATCTTACCATTTTATGAATTTTAAATTTTAGTATTTTATATAACGGCAAAATTAGGGGGAAAGGAGACAATAAAAATGTATTAGAATTTAAATTCAAAGTTCGGAGTTTGGGAGATAAAAGGACTGGAGGTGATGGATAGGTCTAGGTTAAGAGATTATTATTATTTTAGATTCTAAATGCATTTATTTATATCTATATATAGTATATATTTATACTTATTATAAATATCTAAATATATGTATTTATATACAGTAAGAGTAGTCTGAACTAATAGCAAAATTGTAGTAGCACATTAGCCAAGAATAGCATAAAGCAAACAGCATGGAGCAACAGGTAACATAATATAGAAGCTTGCCACCAAAACCAAATAGCAACAACCAACAAATAACTTTGTACAACAACATTAAGAATTAAATAGGTTATTTCAAGTAACTTCGAAAAGCAACAACGTAAAGCCACCTGTGATTGCACTACAGAACAACAAATGTTGTTATTTCTATTATGGATTGAATTATGGTTTTTTATGAACTGTTTAACATATGGGCAATGTGTACTTCTACACTTTTGATTTGAAATGTAGTAACCATTGTTCTTGGTTACTCTTGAATGCGGTTTATTGGTTGTGGTTTATGTTGGTTGTGGATATTTATTAAACTACCTATAATCATTATGTGGTATGGATTTTGGATGTGGTTTTCATGTATCTAATTTGTTTGTAGTGGAAGGTGCACATTGTGCCAAGGAGAGAGGTTAAATGAAAATTTTGAAATGTTGAATTCATTGTTAATGTAAGCTGAAGATTGGGAAGCAGATAGAGATTCGATTGGTTGTACTCAATTCAGTGCTAATATTTGCAAGCATGGAGAAATTTTTACACCAGAGATATTATTGCTAAAATTAGAATTTTATGCTTTTGTGTTTTGACTGAATGACATGGTACTAATGTAAGTTTATTAACTTTTGAGAATATTTTTGCAGGCTTTTTGTAAGGGGAGGGAAATGTTGTGAATTAATAAACATGTGCTAAATTGCCTCGTTGGGGCAGCTGTAGGTAGCTTTGTAGTGAATAACTACTACTTTAACAGTTTCTACGCGGGAAAAACAGTTGGAAAGATTTTGAAAAGTTCGTTAGTGGGAAAGGGGGGAAATGAGCTGGATTAGTTGTATGAAAGAGAGAGAGTGAGCTGAGGGTAGTTATCTGAATTATTGTAATGTTTGTACTTTTCTTTCTCTATCTGTAATCTTTCTTCTGATATTAAATACATTTCCAGTTCTATCCATTTTTTTGGTTTATTTCCTTCTACAAATTCTGTTTTCTTTCTTTAGTTGGTTTTTATTTCCAACTTTAATGACAACATATGTTGCTAGATACGAGAAATGCATATGAAAAAGTTTGTTTCATCTTTTGATAGTTCTTTTAGCCTTTTAGAGCGGACAAATTTATGATTTTCTTCTTCCGGATCTACGTGAAAAATTGAATAATTGGCCCGTCCTTCAACTAGTATAAATGAAAACATAAAAAGTGACAAAATATTATCAAATACTTATGTGCATAGAAATCCCCCCAAATTACTTAAAATGAATGATGAAACCAAATCAGAGATGAAAAAAAATAAATAGATCAACTGATACTGTTTTAATTTATAGAATGAAAGCTGAAGAAGGAAATACTAACAACGGCTCATACAAGGAAAAGATCCATAAAAATCATTTGCTATGGCCATTTTTTGAATAAATAGCTAGCTCTATAGGCGTCCGTGACCCAGAATAAATTGAGAAACCCGCATATGTCTCAATTAGTCGTGGATGCTACTGATAATACCAGCGAATGACACAATTATTATATTACCACTCATATAGACGAAACAAAATGATAAAATAATACCATCTACTACTAATACTTGCAGTGTGATATCATAAGCATTTGAGCATAAGGTGTAGGGTTTAGTACTTAGGATTTAGGTGTAGAATTTAGTATTTAAAGACTAAAGTTTAGGGTTTATTTAGCATTTACTTTATTCCATATACAAAAGCCTATTTATAATAGTGAATGGTTTAACATACTAAAATTATTTAGCTGAAAATAAGGGGCACCTTGGTAATTATGACATCTTAGTAGCGGGATATAATGGCAGATGACAAGTATCATTTTTAAATTTGAGTCATTCTAAATTAAAACGGATGATGTAAGATCTATTTGCTCAGAATGTCATATATAGTTTTTATTTCTAGATATTCTTAAGAAGAACAAACTATTTTATCAAATTTTCTTATAGTTCTGCATTAGGCCTAAATTTAGTAATTATATGGTACTTAAAGACTTTTGAAATCAATTAGTTCTTAAAATATCTTTAGGTTTATATATGTGTGTGTGTACTTTTATCTATAAAAAAAAATTATTCAAGTAAAATTTATTTAACATATTAGCTAGATATATACAGATGCATCTTTAACAGATGCTTGAAGTTATCAATATAAGTTTGCTCCAATATTGTTTGTTCCTATGAAGATATTGGAGTTTTTCTATGTTTAAAAAATATCAAACTTAATTAGCTAAAAGTTTAATATGTCTACTGCGGTTCACTCGGGGAACAAAAGAAAAATAATCGTTGTTCTAGACTAAATAATTTTGTAAAGCATTTTTTGTTTCCAAATTTACCTTTGAAGATTAGAAAACTTCCCTTCTCTCACCCCACTCCTTGTCAATTTCTATTTTCTCTCCAATATTTTTTTCTCTCATCCTCTAATAAAAATAATTAAATATTATTTTTAATTACACACATTGAATAAAAGGCCCATCCTTCAGTTGGTATAATTAAAAACATAAAAGCTGACAAAATGTTATCAAATATTTGCCTAAAAATCCACCTAAATTACTTAAAATGAACATGGAGCTAATATTTTTATTCTCGGGGTATGGGGTCTGAGCGGCGGCGATTTTGCCGGTTACCAAAGTCGTCCGTTTTGGCAATGATTGGATTGCAAATGACCTCAAGCTTCTTCATCTTCTCCTCACACTCGTACACCTCCGGAAGCCAGTGGCAGTGGCGATCCGGCAATTGAAATGCCTTCCTAATAGCATCCTCAATCTTAATCTCGTCAGTTGATGAAAGCATGGAGCTTTATCCTTCTTAGTGTGCTCCTCATCTTCAATTTTGTACTTCACAGAATCTACCATCCACTCAATCTCTTCCTTGGACAATCTTCCCCTGTGGTTGCTGATTATCACCCCAGCAGCATTATTCTCCTCCCCAGTGGAGACATCTAATACCCCGTCTGCATCAATATCGATAGTTACCAAAATCTTCGTGTCATCCCTTGGAGCAGAGGTGAGTGCAGTGATTAGAAATTGTCCCAATAAGTTGTTATCTATCGATAGTTTCCTCTCGCCCTCAGAAACTCTGATCATTCCGTTAGTCTGATTATCAAATACTGTACTTAGTATCTGGCTTTTCATCGTAGGAATAGTTGTGTTCTGCGGAACAAGCACCCGAATCGATTGCCCAAATCTTTCAACCACAAGGGTCAAAGGAGTAACATCTAAAAGCACCAAGTCTTGTATCTTTCAATTGTCTTCCCCACTCAAGATAGCTGCTGGCACTGCTGCACCATACGCTACAGCCTCATCAGGATTAATGGTCTTGCAGAGCTCCTTTCCATTGAAGAAATCTCGCAATAGCTGCTGGACCTTTGGAATTCTAGTAGATCCACCCACAATGACAACATCATGGATCTTATTCTTTCTCAGTTTTGCATCCTTCAAGCATAAAAAAAAAAGAAATTTCATCAAAGTCTCATTTGATTTTTTTCACATTTTTTTAATGAATTAATTGCTTAATTATGACACACTAATGAGATTTTTTTAGCAAATCTTTTCAGTGTTACATATTAAGATTTAAATATTTTATAAACAAGCCTTAGCGTGCAAGTAAAACATAATTAAAAAAAAAGTTAAATATATACGAGACCATCATTTGAAAATTAGATACTTTATAATGAGATGAGGGGATGGGATTATAGGAGAACGAAAGACAAAAAGAGGAATTAAATCCTTTACATAAAATTTAATTGTAGATCCAATTGATTTTCAGCGGTTATTACTTATTTCAAAATGAAACTGGAAATGTATTGACGACTGAAAATTGTATTTAGAATGGATATGCAAATAAATTAAAGTTAATTTGTTAATTTGTTTGAATAACAATAGCTGCAGTTGAATTGGTGCAAAATGCCCATTAAGAGAGAATAAGTTCTTATTGGTTGCTGATATGTCATAAATTAATTATTATTGCTATTTCTCATTTAAACTTTTATTGTAACCATATTATAAAGTGGGAGGTTGTTTTGACGATTATTTTTTTATATAACTTTAATTTGAAATCTTATCAAAATTTTGAGATGTCAACTAACTTCAACACAGTACTCATACTTATCCATGAAAATAATTATTTATTTTCTACTTAAAACTCTACAATCAGTATATCTAACATAATTATTTTCCAACTCTGTTATTTTCAAACCTTAACAATTTACAATTAACAAACTCCCTGACACCCTTGTTTATCTCCCTATGAACCACATTTGTTCTGTTCCTTTTCTTTTCCTTCCCGCATCAACATAAACCCATCTACATTTTTTTTTTCCGGTCGAATCTATCATGTATAATGGTACAGCTGTATGCTATTTTCTTCGGTTACTGACTCATTCGCATACTATTTTTATACAAATAATCAAGATTAGGCAATTATCATAATTTAAATATTAATTTATTATCCATTATTACCTTCATTTACATTAAATTATGCATATTTCAATATTTATTGTTAATGCTCGATTTTATCCGTACGTCTAATTACTAGTTTGGCCATGAACTTGCATAGAAAAAACTATCATAAGATACTTGACGGCTTGAGCTGTCAAGAGATATCTCCGGTGTGAGAGTAAGAACATATTTCAAGATATGTTAACAATGAAGAACATAATTATTTAGTAGGGTAGGTAGAATATTGTACATATTTTGTGCTTTTATTATTCACCTTGTTTTATAGTAATCAAACATTTTAAATAGGTTTACAATTCCTAATAAGAATCATATAGTAAAGATTTTATTGAAAAATGTAATTACCATACTAATTAGTATTGGATATAGTAACTAGTTAATACCTTAAGTTTCAAGACAGTGAACCCAAACTTATTGGACTTTGGAGTCATGTGAGCGTACTAGGCCTAATGGGTCGTGTGGAGGTAAGACACAATATAGGAAATTCATTTTCACTAGTAAATATGCAGCCCAACATTTTCCCACTCTTTCAGTATATGTAGTGAGGTGAAGGAGTAGTGTAAAGAAAAGGTTTCGGGAGCCCAATGGGCTATCTCACTACAAGAAAATGGTTTATCTTGACCAAAGGCCTCCTAGATGAAAAGGAATTCAATATATGATTGAATGAGTCAACCTTAATTTAGAAACGATGCGATTATTCCTTTTAAAAAGGAGCGATCTACTTAAGTGTGGCCTAATAGGTTTCAACTGAGTCCATATGAACTTCTAATAAATGAATTTCAACCCAATGACAAACCAGACCCAATTTAAATTTAAAAATGAGGCCCCATGATTTGAGTTACCCAGACACGTAAGAATATTAAGAGGTTCCAATGCCTTAGTGGGGGGGGGGGGGGGAGCAGGGGGGATCCCATGACCACATGCGCGTAAGTATAAGGAACTGTGCTCCATTATCCTTCCAACCGTGGGATTGTGATCAATTAAGCCATCGATTTAGGTATAAGTAAAGAGTGGAAGGTCTCTCACTGTTTGGCATTTATGAGATCAAAATCTTTGAAGAGAAAGAATAGAGCCCCTGGTTTTCTTCTGGTAGCAGATTCGGCGTCAATCACTTTATCAATCTCCAAATTTCCTCTTGTTCTCAGTAAGTTTTTTTTTCTTCCTCTTAATTTCACTTTTTATTACTTGCAAATGGCTAGTTCTTCGTGAAATTTCGGTCTATCTTCATCCTTCCGTGCTGAAAATGAAGTTACTGTGGCAATGAAGGGGACCAAATATATTGCTAAACCTATAAATTACCAATGGTATACATGTTAGAACCCCTGGAAAGGTAGAGGTGCATAATAGAACCAAATATGCTAAGGATATTTACAGGATAACCAACACCCCTTCAGAAATCTCTGAAGTGAGCATAGATTTACTAAAGACTGAGTTCTACATTCCCGAGGACTACGAGGTTAAGAAACCGAATGAAGAAGAAATGATGTACTGGCAACCCGAAGATGGGTGGATAGTCATGTCAAGACATCTCCTTCCTTTTGGTATACGTTTTCCTTTTTAAGAATTTTTTCTTGAACTCCGTCATACTATTAGTCTAAATTTGAATTAATTAGTACCTAATTCTTACATCCATTTTCATAACTTTATAGCATTCTGCCATGCTCAGGGTGTTAAGCCTTTTTTTAGACATTCTATATCAATTAATTCTTCTCCATCAACATTTGCAAAGAGAATGGGTTATATCAGTTTAACAAACAAATAGGCAGAAATATTTTGACAGGAACACCTTCAAACAACAAATGGTGGCATAAGGATTGGTTCTATATTAAAGGGCTATATACCAAGTTGATTGGTCCCTAGGTAGAGTTAAATCGATCCTAGCTAAACCCCATTAAGATTAGTAGGTCCATATTTGGGGATTTAAAGCCTTGTACTCCAAGAAGCCTTCAATTAGGGATGACAAAGAGGTTCTGAATGATAAGAACTGGTTACTTAACTATAATTATGAGTGTCAATCCATGTCTTCATAATGTTTGTATAAATGCTCATGTAACTAGACATGTTATTGAATATTTTGGCACTAACACTGATTTTTTTTGTCGTGATTGCAGTGACCAATTAGCCAAAAAAAGTCACTAAATGAAGTCATTCTAGAGCCTGTCAGGTACCTAGAAAGCCCATGACCCCTACCGAGAAGTTTTAGTTGGCCCAACAGCACAAAAGGAAGGCTGCAACTTTATCCCCTGCAAATGTGGCAACAATTTGGCCAGGTATCCCTGCACTTATAAGTTTTTTTTTTTTATCTCTTTCTTTTTTCTTCTGTTATATTTGATTGTAAATGATTCTGAAAAGGCCAATGCCACTTATTCCTGCATAATTGGTGCATATCATAAAGTCACCAAGCACTGGGAAGAGATGAAAAATTGCCTCAATCAGTTGGAAACAGAAGTTTCTGATGTGAAAAAGTTGGCTAAGGATGGGGACGGGTGGCTAAAGACTTCCTATAACATGTTTCGGCAAGCCGAAGCCGAATGAAGGAATACTGAAGCTGCATGAAAAAAAGTTGAAGATGACCTAAAAGTTGCTGAGGTTTCTATCGAAGGGGAGATGACAAAGGTAGCTAAACTAAAATAGAAACTAAGAGAGTCTGAATACTTTCTTTAGGAGAAGATTGCTCAAGTTTAGTAACAGAATAAGAAGATCCAAAAATTGACAGTTAATGTTCAAAAGGTTGTTGAAAACTGGTCTACAAAATAGGCTAAATGTAGAAAGTAACAAACCAGTTCAAAGCCCGAGTCCTTAAGAACTATTCTCCTGGAAGTACACTAACAGATCATTAAGGAGTACAAGGAGTCGGATGAATTCACTGAAGAATTCAACTTAAAAGTGGCTAATGAGTTTGATGAAGGTTTCGAGTACGCCAAGAAATTGGTTCAGGAGAAAGGGCTATCCCTTGAGGAAGAGGGTATTGCAGGCCCTTGATGTTGTAAAAATAATTTTCTCCTTTTCTGATAAAGGGAATGTCACTTTATACAATTTTCTCCTCTTCATTTTATGATGAATGAATAATTCATTTATTTGATTCTATAATTATTGTACTGTTTAATAGCATGTTAGCACTTAAGTTTCCCTACCCTCTCAGTCTTACCTGATAGAATTGAAGGTAATTCTAAAGAGTAAGGTACGTGATGCATTAGATCAAAACAGAAAGTAAAGAACAATAGTATTAAGAAATACTCATTGTTTTATTAATTATCGAAGGCGTAACATATATCAGTTGAAACAACCTCAAAAGGACTAAGGATAAGTAACATAATAGCATAACTGACTACTGATAGTATTGTTGAAGCCAAATAACATGTCATGTATTAGAGATAGGTTTTTCCTCTATTGTCTAAAGCTTATATATGCCAGTCTTTAGTACTTTAGTAATCATATAAGGATCTTCCCTGGTAATCATCAATTTTTTAATATCCTGAGGTGTCGATGTTTCAGCTTGTCAAAGAACCAGATCTCCTAATTTGAAGGTTATATTTTTGACATTTTTATTGAAGTGTCATGTTGTATGTTGCTAATATGCTGCAAGTCTAAGGACTACAGTATCACAACCTTCTTCAAGCAGATCGAGGTTTAGCCGAACACCTTTGTCGTTGAAAAACTCATATTTTGGACTCTGGTTAAAAGAATCCCAATTTCAACTGGGATTAGGGCTTTGGTTCCACAAGCTCATTTAAAAGGAGTCTCTCTTGTAGGAGTTTATTCAGACAACCTATCTTTAGCGACTTCCAACCTTCACTTAATTTCATTGAGGAGAGTCCTGCTAAAAACTTCAACTTGCCCATTAGCTTGTGGATGGCCAATAAAGGTTCGTCGATGCTAAATGTGTCATTCTCATAGGAATCCTTCAAATTTCTACCCCAAAAACTATAATTCATTATCAGAAACCATGACCATGGGGATTCCGAAGTGGTAGACCGTATGTTCTTTAAGAAATTGAAGACAAATCTCTTTGTTAATGCGAGTCAAGGCTTGGCTTCGACCCTTTTAGTTAGGTAATCGATGGTCACAGTCACAAAATTTAACTTCTTTTTCTCTTGTGACAGTGGTCCCAATAAGTTAATTTCCCATATGCCAAAAGGGATTGGGGATAAAATTGGAGTAAACTTTTTAGGAGGTTGATGAAGCACTGAGGTGAAAAGTTGACATTTATGGCATTTTTTGACAAAGTCCTTGACGGCTTGTATCATTGTTAACCAGTAATACCCCTACCATGGGATTTTATGCGCCAATGTCCTCACCCCAATATATGTGATCTCCACAAATCTCTCTATGTACTTTCTGAGGGGCATAATGCGTATCTCTCAAACCTATGCAGAGGAGAAGTGGGAAAGAGTAAGACCTTCTGTAGAACTGATTATCAACGATGAAATATTTAGCAGACTTATGTCTGATCTTTTGAGCATTGATCTTTTCTTCGGGAAGGACATCATCTTTCAAGAATTTAATGATAGGTGTCATCCAAGAAATTTCTTGATCAATATCCATGACTTCTCAAACCATCGTGCTTATCTCCTACAAGATCTCTAAGTAAACCAAGCCTCAAGAGATCCCTGGTTAGTGGTTGCTAATTTAGATAGATTATCAGCCATAGTGTTATTAGCCCGGACTATGCCGATAATATGGTACTTTAAGAAACTGGTAAAAAGACAATGGATCAGACAAGTTAAAGATAAGTTTATAGGTATGCTTCTTGAGCTTCATACTCTCTTAATACCTGTTTACAACCAACTAAGAGTCACTATATATTACCGGATTCTTTACATCCAAGCTTCGCGCTAACCTTAGTCTTTCTAAAAGAGCTTCATATTCTGAGATTTTTTTGTGGCCATAAAATTGAATCGTATGGCTTGTTGCACCCTGAACCCTTCTGCTGAGGTGAGGATGATGATATCTCCATTCCTCAAATCAATAGAAGATCCTTCTACAAACAGAATCCAAGCGGGGTCTTAGGATGGTTGTCTTTTATTTGAACATGAACTTTCTTTATTGGCTTCTCAATCTCCATATCTTTGGGGAAGGAATATTCTGTGATGAAGTGAGTAAAGGATTGTGCCTTGATAGCAGTTTGAGGTAAAAACTCCATATTAACCTGACTAAGTTCAATTACTCATGTTGCTAATTTTTGAAGAGATCAAACTAATAAAGAACTTATTTGAGGGGTTGATTAGTCAAAATAATAATGGTCCTCCCTTAGAAGTATTGCCAAAGTTTTCTATTAGTGATGACCAGTGCATATGTCAACTTCTCAATATCTAGATACCTAGTCTTGGCATCTCAAAAAGAATGACTAATATAGTAGACTGACTTCTATCCTTCATAATCTTTTCAAACTAAAGTTGTGTCGATGGTTAAGGGGCTCACCGACAAATAAAGATACAAATCTTCTACAAGTGAAGTTTTAGTTAATATAGAAAGGATAGATAAGTATCTTTTTATCCCCTTGAAAGCTTCTTGGTATTTTTTGGTCCATTGAAAAGTCTTCTAATTATGGGCTCCTTTTCAAATATAGAAGAAAGGGAGTCATTTTTCTGATGATCTTGCTATAAAACGCTGAGGAGTTGTCAACCTTCTACTAAGTTTTTGCACTTCTTTGAAACTCTTAAGATGTTGAATATCAAGTATAGCTGATATTTTTTGGGATTTTCTGCAATCCCTTCAACTGACCATATAGCCAAAAAACTTGCCTACTCCAAGATCGAAGGTGCATTTGGCTGAATTTAGTCTTATGTAGTGATGCTCTAGGTTCTGGAAACATTCTTTGAGGTCAGCTAGATGATCTTTAATTCCATACTCTTAATGATCATACCATCTACGTAGATCTCCATACTTTTACCAATCTGGTTTTCGAACACCTTATTTATCATATTCTATGGGTGATGACTCTATAAGCATAAATGGCTCTATAGGTGATGAAGGTTGTCTTCATAATGTCTTTAGCCCACATCCCAATCTGGTTATACCCAAAGAACACATACAATCTGGTTATACCCAGAGAACACATAAAAAAAATTGAGTATAACGTATCATGAGGTAGAATCTATAAACTAATTAATGCCTGGAAAGGGATAGCAGTCCTTCGGGTAAGCTTTTTTTAGATTAGTATAGTCTACGCACATCCTCCACTTCTCATTATATTTTTTAATAAGTACCACATTAGCGAGCTATTCGGGGTAATCAATCTTAAAGATAAACCTTGCTGTCAGGAGTTTAGAGATCTTTTCGTCAATCACCTTCTACCTTTCAAGAGCTATATTTTGGTTCTTCTGCTTTATTGGTTTTACATAAAGATTGATGCTTAGCTTATAGACTGCAACACTTTCATCAATCCTAGGTATGTCGGTTAGAGTCCATGTAAAAATATCTGAGTATTTCCTCAGAAGTGCAATCAAATTGTTTTGAAAATATGCTTATAGTCTGAGCCTTATCTGTACTATTTTTTCATGGTTGCTCGGGTACAGGTATGTCTCTTTTATCTTTTCGGCTGGGGTAACTAGTTGTTTAGTACCACCTTCAGTAAAGGGTTTCATCTCAATCTTCATAGTTTATTTTTATTTGTTGACCCCTACAAAAGTAGCTTAAAGAGTCTGAAGATAACACTTTCTGGACATATCCTGTTCTCTAACTACTTCTCCAACTCTGTGTTCGGTTAAAAATTTCATCTTCAAGTAAGGAATAAAAGTAATTGCCTTAAGCGCCGACAGAGTTGTTCTCCCTAAGATGGCGTTGTAGTTACTATGGACATGAACCACATAAAATTTAATCATTAGAAAAGATTGTTAGGGAGTCATGCTGAAGCTCACTACCAACTCAATTGTTCTTACTATTAGAACAAGAGTGTTGCCGAAGTCGTAGAGAGGTGGCTCATTATAAAGCTCCAACTTCCTTCCCCCCCCCTAAGTTCAGTCAATTGTATGCATGCTCATAAAGTACATCAACTAAACTTCTATTATCGATCAATATATGTCAAAGATTTATGGTACCACCTATGCAGTTATAACAAGAACATCATCATAAAGTGTTACCATACCCAAAAGATAATCTTCATCTGTGAAGGTGATGGTGTCAATTTTGATATTCTTTGGCTATCTAAACACTTGGTGGACAGTTTGGACGAAGGCTTTCCTCTACCTGTTAGACATGACTGTCGTTGAACTGCCAGAAATAACATCAACAAAGCCCATTGGTGTTCCATAAGAAGAAGACAGTGCGATTCGATCAAAGGCTGATTGTTTGATTTTATTCGCCACGTAACAATCTAAGTTTCTTTTTTGCACCTAGCTCTCGAGGAAGCGCTTCTGCTGGTAGCATTATTCTGTGTCATGACCCTTTTCCTCATGGTAAGAGCAATATTTACCATTTTTTCTTTCTAGGTAAGACTTTAATCTTCGGAGGTCTTTCGAAGATGTTCATCTTTGATTTCACTAACAATTTAAGCTTTACTAGAATTTACGGGGGTATAATTTTTATCCGAATAGTCTCTTTATTTATTTTCCCCCCTTATCCTTGGAGCTAGCATCCTTGTTTCACCGATGACCCTTATAAGCCTTTTTGTTACCATCTCTTCTATTAGATCTATCAACCTTGGGGTCTCTTCTCTGATAATAATCATTGTTATTTTTCAAAGGACCCCAAAGGCTGGCGATTGCCTCTTCTATCTCTAGGAAGTTCTCGACCTTATCATAGGTCTCAGTAAGATTTTGAGGGGTTTTGAGATGATTTCCTAAATCAAATGGCTCAATTTTTCAACATCCAAACCTAATATGAGGAATTGTATTGCCTGAGCTGGATCTAGATTGAGGATCTCTGCTACTATTTCATAGAATCTTTTTTAACATACTATCGAAAA
Source organism: Hedera helix (assembly GCA_947179155.2). Lineage (NCBI taxonomy): Eukaryota > Viridiplantae > Streptophyta > Magnoliopsida > Apiales > Araliaceae > Hedera > Hedera helix. The sequence goes on along the minus strand of OX359281.1, from coordinate 24,843,109 downwards.
GATTTATTTGATTTCTGTCTGACCTGGGTCAGTGAAATCATCATCTTGTCACATTTCTTGTTACTGGCTAAGTGTGTGTGAAATTGTTCTTTGAGTTCTTCCCATAAGCCAATGGAACGAGGAGGAAGTGTGACCATCCACTCCCTAACGATTTTCTTCTAGGTAGAAATGAAAAGATGACACTTTTCTGCAGTGTTATGACCATAGAAACGTATTAAACGTTCATAAGTATAGTTTTAAGGATCACTTGTTCTATCGTACATCTCCGAGTTCAGGACTTTGGGGCACCTATTAATCTTAACTTCATCAAGATCCTTAGTGAAATGAGATGTATAGGACTTACTTCCATTTACTCTCCACTGCTGTGACGCCCCCAAATCTGGGTCCCTCGAACCATAGATTTGGTGCTCACGATACTATTCTACCATGTCATCACATCCATCCATTTGTAAATAAAATAAAACTTAATTTACATTTATACATAACTATCTCAGGTTCTACATACATTTATGCGTACAAAACATTCGTAGTTGACATATTACAAAAATATAATAATTACATGACTTTATAGCTATACAATCACTATTTGCTAGCCTTTGCCTTTCCTTTATCCGCTCCTGACCCCTCGGCCTGTTCGGGCTTAGCTGAAATATCATGTTAAGCAAGAATGAGCATAACATAGCTCAGCAAGTAATAAACAATTAATGTCATGATATTTCGGAAAGATGAATGAAAATCATAAACAATGAAACTGAATCATTTACAGTTAAATGAATGAACATGAAAAGTATAACATGAGTCTTTGCATATTTAGCTTGAAAACATGGAATAACTTGGTGTACGGTCACAAGACCAAGAACACGTTAAGAACAATATCAATCACGAAGACTGATACTGCCCAATTTAGTTATAAAAATATTTCATTTCAGATGTGTACTCTAGGTGATCAGCCTATCGTACTTTTATATTGTGCACAACATAAACATCCAACGACGCAACCACGTCATAATAATCATATTTTATTTTACCTTTACCCCTTTATCAGGGTTGTTCTATTACAGCATTTCGCAGATTCCGCACCACAACAATATGGATTGGAGAGTATAACAATAAACATCTAAATCACATGAATCATCACATATGTCTAGCCGAATCAAGGATGGCATAGACCTTTCTCAAAACAGTTCAATAAATAACGAACTTCAAATAATGTGCATGAATACATAACGCATATAGCTGCTCAATGAACTACAAATGGGAGTTCAAATAGAAAACTTTCCTTCGTCCTCTTTTACGCTTATGGTTAATATATTATCCCGTTTATGACCTACACAATCATAATGCGGTACATGCATTAGTTACATGCATTTACATGCTTTATTTTGACATATAAGCTATTATTTATTATTTAGCTTTACGTGCTATTTTTGGCCCATTTCTACACAACTTGATTCTAACACTTAATTTAGCACATATAACACATATATGACTTGTCTAGGCCATCAAAAGCGTTAAAAGTTTCCAAATGACTTTACTTTTCCGAAAACTCAATTTTAGGTGCCGGTGAACGTTTTTAAACATTTAAAATGCATTTTTGTCGCCATAAACACCAAATGACTTCCAAATCATCACGCACACGTGTATTTATATAAAACTTAACTATTTGACTCGTTTTTACCTTTAATAACATAAAATGGCCAAAAATCACACTTAAGTAGAATTTTGTTAACTTTACCAAAATCTACCTTTGAACTTAATTTGAGTTGTTCAACTTCATACACCTTATACACCATCACAACCTCATTTGGAAATTATGTATGCACATATAACATCTACATGCACCTTCTAAAGCACTTTACAAATTATGATTTGATTCATCCAAAAAGTATAGCCTAATATTCAATTTTCTTCCACAAACATGCTTTTTAAACCATATATGCTTCTTTGATACTCTTTAGCATGATAATATGCAAGTATCAAACACCTTCAACCTCTCAAACTAGGTTTCCACCACATCTTGTAACATATAACACATAATCATGCCTTAAATCATAGTTTCTAGCTTATATATTCATATGAATAGTGTACCACCTTTGGTCTACTAACTTTAGCACTTAGGGTTTCATGAGTTTTCAAACATATGGCATATAAATCACATAATCTACACATATAGATAAAGATTCATGCATGACTTCATCTATTCTTGCATGTAAGCACATAAACCTTAAGTTTTAAGACTTGATCATCATGTTACCTTCTTATGGCTCTCTTTCTTTTTGAAATAAAGTTTGCTAAAGCTTGATACTCCACTTTAGATGGCTTATTTTACTACTCTTGATCACCTTCACACTTGAATCCTTCAAGGTTTCTTGAAACCCTAGCTTTCATTCTCTTCTTTCTTATGAACTACCTCTTCTCTCTTTTCTTAGCTCTCTCTCACGTAGGAACTTGGATATACATAAGTAAAATGCTAAAATCTTACTAATATAAGTGTTGTGTATGAATTCCAACACTTAACTACACATTTATTAGCTAACTCATGTATGGTTAAGGGGCATGCATGACATTTCACATGACTAAGGAAGGTTAGAAGGGATATTAAACCACTTAGGACACAAATGTCATATCTTAAGTTGACAAGGGTATTTAAGTCATTTCACATCACCAAATAGGGGCATTATGGTCATTGAGCTATTCTTGGATATCATGGTCATTTCACATAACTAGCTAAGGGTATATTGGTCATTACACCCTTCTAGGACACAATTGTCATTTTTCAACTTGTCAAGGGTAGCATGGTAATTTCTCCAAAAATCTAGAGAATTTAATTTCTAATAAATCATAACTTGCTTGTTTTCAATCCAATTCAAGTCCTTTTTGATCCAAAATTGTTTCCTTAAACTTGAGTTTTATTTCATCACCAAATGGTCCATATATGTCTTGTCCCAAAACATTTGTCATACTTCAAAATATTAATTTCAATTAATTAATTAATTATCATAATTTACAATAATGCAAAAATGCATATCATTACAACCGCGCCCCTCAAAGGATCATTAAAGAGATATTTTTCCAAAAGAACCATTGCATCTTCAGCATTGTCTTTGGTATTGACCACCGCTTCTACTTCGTGAAGGAGATTTTGTTCTCCTTCTTCTGTGTCTGTCTGAATCAGATAATTGAGTACTGGTGCTTCTACCGGAGGAAGAAACCCTGCAAATGCGGTGAGAACTGTGACATCCTGATATGGAAGGCATTCCATGTTTGTGTCACAGACTGTCTTCAACACATATCAAATCTATAAATTACTTGTCAAGCTCTTCTTGTTGGAGTTGAAAAGGTTTCCTTTTATCCTGAACTTCTTGGATACGATGCTACTTGTCAGTATTTGTTAGTTGATGTGATTGTTAGTGTGTTTCTCCATGGGAATTGTTATGGTGGCTTATTGACGATGATGATCCCACCATGGAAGTGTTTTTGTGAAGAATGGTTGAGAAAAAACTCTACCAAATACTAAAAGGCTCTCCTTATAGTGCCAATGTTAACGCTCGATTTTTCCGTACATTAATCCACTAATTTGGACGTAAACCTGTACAGAAAGAACTATAAGAAAATACTTGACAGTTTAGGTTGCCAGGAGATACCTCCGTTGTGAGAGTAAAAACATGTTTCAACAACGAATGCAAGAAGTATTTAGTAAATTAGAATATTATATATATTTTGTACTCTATTGTTCACCTTATATTTATAATAGTCATACATTCTCAATAGGATTATAATTCCTAATAAGAATCATACGGTAAAGATTCTATTGAAAAATATAATTATCATACTAATTAGTATTAGTTATGGTAACTAGTTAGTGTCTTAAGCGGCAAGACGGTGAGCCTAAACTTATTAAACTTAGGAGTCTTGTGTAAACGCACTTGGCCTAATAGGTTATTTGTACTAGTAAATAAATAGCCCAATAAATCATACCTTTAATGTTTGTGTCTAGTTATAAATTATTTTTTATTCACACATAACTTTTGTGCGTGTGACTATTTGTTGTAATAATATTAATAATACTTTTTAGTTTAGCATTAATAATTATTATTTTTTCACTCTTCCCGGAGAAGACTTGAAAAAATATACCTGACTATAGTTGAGATCAAGCTCACATTTGGGTTCAGGTGGGACACTCACACCAGTACTTATTAGTTGTTATTCTAATGGTTAACCTTTTAACATTTTGGTTTGAGGTTCAATTCTCTTTGTTTGATTTTTTTTTTATATAAATGTCTTAGACATAAAGTTTAGGTGACTTCAGTGTTAACCATTATGCTGAAACTTCATCAACATTATTGTGTAGTTAATTATGAAATTATTAATCTCCAAATTGGTACTTAAAAAAACATACCCAAACAAGATTAGTACTTTGGTAACGAAATAATTTTACAAAAAGTTGTTTACAAAACGACGTGGATGATGTGACTGATTTTAGTCACTTAATATCACTAATCTCACCCATATATGAAGTATGTTTCATAATTCAGAGTTTGAGGCTAAATTTTATAATAATTTTTATTATATTTTTTTTATAAATAACTCATTTCAGTACTTAATAACACTTAATAAATCGTTTTTATATTTAAGGTTCACTATTCTCGTCTTCTCAAAGTAAAATCTTCATTACTATGTCTCTCATACGTAAATAAAAAAATAAAATATTATATATAATTTTATTGAAAGACTTGATATTTAAATTTCAAGATGAAATAATAATTTATTCAAAATAATTTTTATCATAATCTAGTGTAAAATTATTCTTATCTAGTAAATTTATAATTCTTTAACTATTTTTAATACGGAATTATATTAAAAAGTCTAATTAGGAAAAAAAAAATTATACTAATAAAATTAAGGATATTCCAGCAAGAGAGACGAATAGTTAGTGTAGTTGGTGGTAGAAAAAAATTGACACTAAAAAATATATCCATTCTTATTTTATGTTTATACAACAAATTATTATTATTATTATTATTATTATTGTTGTTGTTGTTGTTATTGTTGTTGTTATAATTATAGAAAGAATATTTAATTGGTATTTAGCATTTGAAATAGTAATTTTCTTTAATGTTAATTAGGTTATTCAATAATTTATTTACGTTAATAAGATTATCCAATATTTTGTATGGTTATTTAAATTGTTATTTAAGTTATTAATGGGTTTGGTGTTATTATTAATGGAGGAGAAGATGTTTTTTTGATGGGTATATTGTATATTTGAAATTATTTGATCAGAGTATTTAAGTTTTTTAACAAATAATCCAATATTTAAATAAGATCATTTGATTAAGATAAACGTTGGAATAGATTATCTAGTTCAATCTGAAGCAATAACTCGTAGCAAAATAAATTATTAATAAAATAGTCTCATTTAATCTAATCCAAAGGAATAATCCGGTCCGAAAAAATAATCCAAAAGACTAATAATCCCTTACAATCTAGTCGTGCAAACAAACATGCTTATAGTGGAACATAAGACCAAAGATTAGGCTCAAAATTGATTATGTCATTACCTATCAAGTATATATGTTAAGTATTTTATTTTTATTTAAGATGTTTGGCTTTAATAATCTTATCTTATTTAAAGATAAAGTAATCTAGTATTGTTTTAAGATGTGCTTAACACAATTTCATACAATTTTTTCAAACGAAATCCATATTAAAATAAATTAATATTTGAGTTTGTCCCCAAAAAAAAGTCCTAATTATCCGCAAATAAAAAGTCAAAAATTCAATGAAACTTTTACTTTTGTGATTTGTTCCGTAGAGAATTTTTTTTTGGGAATTGAATTATTGATATTTTTACAAGTAAAATTTAAATTTTTATAAGTTTTCTCGTATATGGGTATAAGATATGTTTATTTATGTGAGAGTGAGTTTTTAAAACTATTACTTTTATTTTCTGACTGATACTACTAGTACTTCAGAATCCCTAAACAAATATAAAAGTCAACCCTTACCTTCTTATGGGCTTGATATTGGGCCTATAACCAAAATTGAAACCCGTTGAATTAATGAGCCCAAATAATGGAAAGTGTATCAAAACGAGCTGTTAGCAAATTATGTTGTTCTCATTCCTTCACAAGAATCAGATTCGAGCGAGCAGCACAACTGCACAAGCAGCTGGGGCTTATATAGGGTTTTCGAAAATTTCAGGTTCATTTTTTCACTTTGTCTTGGTTCCTTACTGTTATTTCTGGTGTATTAAACACAGGGCCAAATAGTTCAATTCTAGTTCTATTTGCTTAATTTCAGTAAGTGAAATCCCTAAATCTTTCGATGGGGATTTGGATGAGATTCACTTATTCTTGTTTGAAATTATTGGTTGTTGGGTTACCATGAGCACACTGCCCTGGTTGTGAGTTGAGCTTGTTTGATGCTACTCCTGTAATAGTTTTTGATGTTAATTACAATATGGGATGTATAAATTAGGATTGGATTGAGGTATGCAGTCGGTGGATATCTTCTAGTTGAACTGAAATGAGCATTCTATTTGGAGTCAGTATTAATTATTACGATTCAATTTTCACATTTGCTGATATGGACTTCCAATTTTGACCGAGATTTATTAGCTCATGTAGTTGGATTTGAACCCATAAATTTTCCCGTTCTTGTGTGTAAGTATGCATGTTCTCACTATTAGAGATACCGTTGATTAATTCTTGTTTAATGTATTCGAAGAAGAGAGTTAGAACACCTCGTCTAGGTTGTTTATTGCAAGCATAGGGTCAATTAAGTTTTGAAAACAAGTGGAACTTAATATTGAAGGCTCTAAACAGCAGAGAATGTATGTGTGTTTGTTAAGTGGTGTTGTTTATTTAAGATGGCAGAAGAATCGGTCGACAATACTCTGCAGCATTATTTAGATTTACCCATTGTTTGGCCAGACTGGAATTAGTATTTATTTAAGCTAGGTGGTAGTTACCTTGGAAGTATAATCTTGTTTTTAACTTTATATGAGTTCTTTGGATTACTTATTCGGTCACAGGCACAACTCACTTACCAGGAAATAAATTATAAAAAAATAAAATAAAATTTGGGATATAGTTCCAACTTCCAACCATTCCTCGGCATTCTCATGTAAATTTCTAGATGTTGTTAACAATTAAAAGTACCTGTTGTTTCCTGCATATCTTATAAAATACTTGTTCCCAAGTGCAACTTTTATATTATAATAGAAGTGTCACAGTTGAGAACGTGAGGGAAATATATTCCTTTGATGCATGCCGAAACCTTAGTTTCTTAGAGGAAGTGAATATGAGCAGCAAGAAAGAAAAACATTGATGTTCTTAAAAAACATAAAAAGGCCAAAAGGAAATAATTTTATAGTAGTCAAATCTGCTGAATAAAACTTGGGACTATTATGAGTAATTTTGTTAATAATGAACAGCGCAATAATCTTTTTTATAACCAAAACTGCTAAAAAAAAAGGGCTGGTACTAGTAGTTGAATTTCTTGCTGATGTGTTTCATTCATTGATATCTATACAACTATGCTCTCTATCTTCTGCAGAGCCCCTGGGGAGAGGTTAAGGGAAAATATTCCATTGACAAAATATTCTGTTTAGCTTAAACCTAGTTTAAGCTTAGCTATCTGAGGAATTTGAGGTTTGGTTGTGTGTGTGAGAGGTTGGAGACATTCTGTAAGTTTCAAGTGTCCTAAAATAAGTGACGCGTTAATTAATAGTGCTGAATCAAAAGAGAATTAGCCTACATTATTAAAACTAAGGATTTAGGAGAGGAATAGAGATAGAGAGTTTTAGAGTTTGTAAGACTGACTTGGAGAAAAATATAGTATCGAGAGAATCTAGAGAGATGGCCAAGTGAATTCTTTGATTCTTGGTATTCATCCTACATCCTTCATCTCGTACATGCCTCTTCTATATGTAGAATTTTTATCGTAAGTTGCTGTTGGTAATTTGCACCATTTGGTAAAAGCTACCCATGTGCTTGCTATTTCTAGAATATTCTACTTAATTACTACTCCTTAACTTCCACTTATTTAGTAGGTTGGGCTTTAGCCTTGCATAATAGCTCGGAATGAGGGGCATAACTTAGTATTATGATTGAGTTGGCACTTGCAGATATAGGGCTGTTATTGACTTGTGGTGCCTGGCCACCCGAGTAACTATACATTCATTAGAGAGAGAAAATTAAAAAATTAGAAAAAATAATTTGGTCTGGTTAGCTGAACTAAAAGGAAGAGGCCTACTTGCAAGTTGTCCTCGAAATTAAAAATCATATGTTGCACGAACAGTCTTTTGTATATTTGAGAAGGAAATTAGGTTTCTTGATGAAGCACATGAAGTTGGAGATGGGAGATACTTTACTTGTGGACTTGTTTCTGGTGCTTACACACTGTATATAGTTATACTACTTAAGCTTACTGCTGTAAATGATACTTGCTCAAATGATTGTTTGACTTTACAGTTCTGGCACTCATTCTGCTTAGGTTTATTAGGATAAGAACTAGCATTCTCTGATTGGCTTGCTTTATGAAAGGTAGTTAATAGGATTGTCAGTCAGACCTCTGTGATTAGGCCTATACATCAGTTGTAACAAGATCCATTGTGGTGTATTCTCTGATGCGAATGAGTAGATAGCCAATAGCAATCTATAACATTAACGAGAAAGAGTTTAAAATATTTGATGAGATGATTAGTTAATTCAAATAATTATCAGTAAATATGAAACCTTTAATTCTTATCATTACTTAATTTAGGACTTGAAACAACTAATTCTCGTAATATAAAGGTAAACAGCCAACATATTACAGTGATCTATTTCTCCCTGGGCTTCATTGTGTAAGTTTCACAAGTCAACATAAAGTGAACTGAAACATTACGAGCTTCCATAGACATCAATAGGTTTCCATTAAGAAATGATACACTCCCAGATTTCAATACTGGCTTCTGTATATGTACATCTGTGCTGCACCTTCAAGAACATAACTTGTGATTTGCTCCTAGCAATTACCTTCTTGTCATTACTCATTAACTCTCTCAAAGATATTATCTGTATTTTAGGTTCTGAACTTCTGATAAGTTCTATCTGTTTATTATGCAGGTTTGAAGGCTTACCGAAAAAGGCTCATGGTAGGGCTTTTGAGATTCAGTAACCTTGCACCCTAGACCAAGAATATAGTTGTTGCTGGAGGACTAACGTCATTCGTCTTTGGGGTGTACTTTTACACCATGAGAGCTGTTGGAGGTACAGATGAACTTCAGATAGCTATCGAGAAGCTTGAAGTAGAGAAAGGCAAGAGCGAGGCTGAGGCAAGCTTGGCATCGAAGGCCTGATCTTCCTAACACTTGCTGAATAATGTTTTGAGGATGAAGGTATGGTTGTGTTTGGGAAAGATAAGTTCTATTTACTATCTCGAATTTTGCTCTTGCAACATCAACTATTAATTATAAAAATATATTATGTTGTCCTTCAGTAGGAAAGAAAAGAAAAAGGGTTTTGTAAATTCTTGTATCAATCTTTTTGGTGAATAAAGGATAATGTTTGACAGTAAATTTGAGACTAGACTGCAAATTCATATGCATAAATAAAATCAACAGGTACTGTTTATGCATTTTAGGAAACACCATGGAATTATATTGTGGTTGGATGAGGTATGTGCAATGAAATTGGAAATGAAAATGTTACTTCTGGTAGGTTTTTTTTGAATAGCATAGAATGAAAAAGTTACTTCTGGTAGGTTTTTTTTTTTTAATCAATTAGTTGATTCGGAATATATTTATCAGGAACATGGTATGCTGGATATAGTTAGAAGTAGATGATATAGGTAAAATTAATTGAGATATAATTATAGCCTATAAAAATGATTGAGATATAATTCTAAAAAAAAACATGTGGTTTAACCATGGTTGAATCGGTGAATAATACATAATTAAATATTTATATTATATTTAGACACAAGATGCCTTAAAGACCCTATATATAATAAGGCCTTATTGAGCCCTTCCACACCCCCAAAGTTGGCCCACAGTCCATTCTCCCATTAGAAAACTCTTGTTCCTTCTTGGCCCAATACAGACCACAACTTTCACTTAATTAAGAAAAAATTTGACCACAGCTTTTTGCAATACGCATGCACCAAAAGTAGATAACAGTTACAAATGTATTCCTGTTGTGATATTTATAATATAGGTTTTGATCTCTACTAATTTACTATCCTATATGTTAAAAAAGATGACTTGAAGATGGCTCAAGATGAGTTTTTAACTGTAGGCTTTTTTGACTTACTGATAACGATTTGTTGTATTATATTTGTTTTGAGACTCGTTAGGATTATATTGGTAGAGATTGTTATTGTATATTATGTTTTTCTCCCATTTAGGTATATAATAGATCGAGAGGAGGTTTTCATCGCTCGGTCTCCCCTTCTTTTTTTTTTTTTTGGGTACCACAATAATTAGGAATAGAGAATCTATATGAAAGATCATACTGTAAATTGTATTTGTTTCTTTGTAAGTTTGTTTTATTTCATTGAAATTTTCCTAGTTACCTAAGGGAAGAGAAAAAAAATAAAAATAAATAAATGTATAGACACAAATGAAGAAGCTCTCGATTTTCTCACTAATTGCGGCAAAACATAGTATTACCACGAGGTTATATCAGTTTAAATATTTGGTCACTAAATTTTTAATAAATAGAATTAGGTCATTAAATTTTTTAAAATTTCTTAATTTGGCTATTCCGTCCATTTTAACAAATGGATGTTAAAATTGGTCATTTATTTTTAGACCTGGCTTTTTTAAAAAAAGGAAAAGAAAAAAACAACTAAATGATGATATGGACAAGCTGGGAAAAAAAGGAAATTCATAAATAAATAAAAATTCCTTTCTCTCTCTTCTCTTCTCTTCTTCTGAACTTCAAATTGTTTCTCATATGTTCTGTTCATCTTTTAGCTTAAAATCAGTCCACATATCTCTAGATGAACGAATAGGTCTCAAACTTTTTTTTATCTTTTATTTTTCTGTAATTCTCTCTATCTTGGTCTTTTTAAAGTTTTTTTCCCCCGATATGTATGTACAGGTTCTGGATTTGTGTCACAAAACTTTACTTTCATGGATTCTTTAGTGCCTCAATAAAGCTACCTGCAGATTACCTTCATGGATTCTTTACTGATGCTCTTCTTCTATTTTTCTTTTTCTGTACTGTATGCAACACGTAGTCCATCTATTCTAACATTAAAAATTTATGTTACTTTTTAGTGGATTTTAAAATTAAAGATATATGTTAGTATTATTTAGGTTATTTCCATAATTGGAGATAATATTTTACTATTTAATCTGTTTTAAAATTAGAAAAATATAAACTATAAAATCACATGAAATTTTTATGGCATCATTTATATATTATGTAGAGTAAATATTACTATTGTCACTATTACAACATTTTCAAACAAATATTATAAATATGTTTGGAAAAGAGATCTTTCCTAAAAATCCTTATTTTAAAAATATATATCTAATTTTATAAATGAGAAGTAATTAATTACGGTGAAATATAATATAAATCAAATAGTAACATTTTATGTATATTTTATTGACCATAAATTTATTTATAAATACTTAATTCTTTAAATATTTTCAAAGTAATATAAATAAAATTAATACATAATATAAAAAAATAAAAAATAAAATACATACATATAAAGGAGGCAAGAGTGATATAGAATTAAAAAGTCACACAATTGACCCCACTTCACCGATGGGTGGCTTCGTCTCTTTTCTAGAGTAATAATTTCGTACATATCTTGCACCACTAAAAACGCTAATCTGTTACTAATTCGCCGGTTCAGTCGGTCAAATCAGTGGGTTACTAGTTTTTATCCCTTTCTGAGACTTCTGGTTTATGTTTCTAACCGCCTTGTAATGCTAATCGGTTCCCATTCATCCGGTTCAATCGTATGATTCCGTATAGTTATTTAAACATTTATTTTCAAGCATATTTTCTACGAGTTTACCCCATATCATCGATTAGTTGACATGCACTAATGCACAGCAAGGTATTCAGTCATTAATGTGCAAACAGATGGTAGTTGCGTTCACAATGGATTGCAATAAGGAATTGGATGATCTTGGCAAGGAACAAATCTTCAATTTTCTGGCATTGGCATTCCCAGAATTAAGGGGTAAACTTTTAACTATTAGTAAATAATTATAAAAATTAAAATTAATTAACAATATATTTAATCAACTTAATATAATTTTTTGTTCCAAAAAAAATTAATAGAAATATTCCAAGAGATTAACAATTATAAAAAAATAAACCAAAAGTTCTCAACCAATAATATAAACAAATCAAACTATTTCGACTTTAAGAAAACTTTGAATAAATAAAAATGAAAATAGACTAAGTTAAGTTACTTTATTACTCTCGTTTTTTTTTTTTTTACGTACTTTAATACTCTCACCATTTCAAAGTTAAAAATACATTACTTTTTTAGTGCTTTCCAAGATTTTATTTTTTGAATATCCTCGTCTATTATAATAATTTATCTTATATAACTTAGGGGGAAGGAGTCTAGGTGGGGAGGAGATAACTTCACGTTTCATTTTTTTTACATACTTTAATACTCTATTCGTTTCAAAGTTAGAGATACATTATTTTTTTTAATCATTTCCAAGAGTTTTTTTTGAATGTTTTAATTTATTATAATAATTTATCCTATATAACCAAGGAGAAAGGGGATAACTTATTGCTTTCAATCTTTATCACGCGTTACTGTTATCTTCTGGATGGCTTCATAATCTGCTTGTTGTCAACAAAAATCGAACCATCGACCCTCTATTTAGAAATACAATTATATTTTTAAATTATAAAAAGTCACATAAAATTCCTAATTGATAGTATTTATATTTAAATAGATTGAGTACTATCATGTCATTATTACTAAATTTCTAATAAATATTTGAGATATGTTTTTCATTTTAAGAATTGTATTCTAATTTTAAATATATTTGTATATATGTATCATGTATACACTATGCTAACAAGAAAATAAAGAAAATTCAGGGTGGTCAACTGACCACCGCTACAAGATCCGTCACTATGCATGCCCACTATTGCTTCATCTCCGCTACATGCAGAAGCTCTTGCTCTTTATCACTCATGTAATAATATAGAGCATACATATAGTAAAAATGAACCGAAAAAAATTAATATACTTTTTCGATTACTTTTAAAGCATATGTCCACAACAACAAATGACCAGAATTTCATGCTCAACGGATAATATTTTCAGCAATAATTTAGACTACAAATGAATACTAGATTTATCTTCTATAATTCGAGAAGCTATAAATTTACAGAATTTCACGAATGACTTTCAAAGACTTATAGAAAACTCTCTCTTTTTTCTCTCAAGTTACTTTGTTATTTGGTGTATAAAATGATCAACAATGATCACTATTTATACTAATCCTTGAAAGTGTAACATACATATATATTAAACAAGATTTAATATTAATAATTATATAATTCATTTGTAACCCCCAAATGAATTATACTAATTACAATATATATAACTCCCATAACTCCTAAGTAAATAAATGAAAAGGTTATATACACATGTTTATTATACTTAGACAATGAACTATATAATTTATACTCATCGAATCATGCACTCCATAGGCGCTTCCATAACCCTACAACTCATTATAATCTGGGCAATTCATAATTCCTGGGATTGTGTGGAGTGTAGTACGGACTCGGTGCAGCTGGTGGATCTTTTGGCAGGTTTTCCCAATTCGGTTTCTTATATTTTACCTTGTTTAGTTGATATTATATATTTAGATTCACTGTTTAGCTTTTGCAGAATTACTAAAGTTATGGACATTCAAAGTTGTTATAAGTTTATTTAATATTATTTAATATAATAGTTAATATTATAAAAATAATATATATATTAAATATAAAATATTTTATTCAACTGTTGGATTTTATTATTCAGTCAAAAAAATTAGACTTAGCAATTCAGTCTAAAAATCTGACCGATTCAACTATTCAAAAAAATTTTATTCAAAACAAACACACTGAATAATTGACCGATTTAACTATTCAGTCATTCAAATGGATTAAACTATAAACAAATAACCCATTGGTTAACAATGCTAACTGCTTAGCTTGTGGTGCCAGGAAATCTAGACGTACGACTCTTCTATATTAATGCATGCTTTATTTCTGCAAAAAAAAAAAATTATAATTTTCGTTTACATAGAGTGTTTTAAATTTATTCCTGTAAATATTATACTTTGTAAATATTTAAAATATTTTAGATCATAATTCTAGATAGTGAATTTTAACCCAGCTATTATTAGATTTGATTTTAATTATTGGTTGTGTTGCTGAAGTGCTATATGAAATGAAAGGACGTTTATCATTTGTAAATCATAACGCATAATTGTAATCTAGCAATAAAAATTTAAGTAAATAAGAGAAAAAAGTTTTGAAATACCACATTTGATGTTTTGAAACAAAAATTTATCAATATTTTAAAATATTCGTACCAAAATATAATTGGATATTACTCGTAGCTTTGGATATGTTAGAAGGGATCGATATAGTTAGGGTAATATATTTATAGGAGAAGAAAGCATTGGAATCGATTTAGTTTTAATATGTTTACTAGTTTTAGTTTTAGATATTGTTTATTAGTTTCAGGTTAAATTAAACCGAAATATCTCAAGAGTTGTGGTGTTTTGAGTGTAGAGGAGAATTAAAAATTACTACTTTTCAAAAAATAATTATATTTAATTTAGTTTTAAAATTTTGTCAAGCTCCTATTAGATTAATTTCCAAAATCTGTCCCAATTTAGCTGTATTGTTGTTCAATTGAAATGTCATTCATTTGCATATTTGATGACATAGCGTGTGATTGGTTAAAAACACTTCTAAAATTTGTGTTTAAGAATGTTTGGTAACACCCAACAGAACAAAAGTGTTTCAACCCCCCCCCCCCCCCCCCCCCCCCCCCCCCCCCCCCCCCCCCCCCCCCCCCCCCCCCCCCCCCCCCCCCCCCCCCCCCCCCCCCCTCCCCCCCCCGCCCCCCCGGGTTACAAATCTGATTCATGAAGTAATCAACGTACAACAAGTACATGAGCACTTTGTTAGACATTGAACAACTAAAGCAGCAGACCTAACCTTTTCCTGTAATAATAGAGCCTGAGCCATACTGAAATGTACTGAAAATAAAGGCTGCTTCAGGGGGGCCGGAGAATGGGGACCAGAAGACTCCTTTTTTTTAAATGATTTCAAAAAAATAAGTCTTACTTTTTAAAATTAAAATTTTTACAAAATACAGTCATTTAGATATAATTTAAATACATATAAATAAATAATGTTTATAAACTATACAACACTATTTATTTATATACATCTAAATCACACCTAAATTACTACATTCTATAAAAAATTTAATTCTAAAAAATTAAACTTATTTTTTGAGTGTCATTTAAAAAAAATAAAAAATTAACCGGTCGCTAGAGCCGTTCCATTTCCCTGTTCCCCTAACTTTTCTGAAAATAAATCATCATTATATGTCATTTCACCAGAATAAATAAAACTGAAAAACCAAATTATTAATGGTTATTTAGCCTAAAACATTTAAAGGTTATTCATTGCAGCACACGCTGCTGCCTTGAAATTGCTCCCTCATTGTAACAACCTGAACCAAAGATTACAAAAATAAGAAAAGTCCGCATCTAGTTCTTGTATCTCTCTTTGCCTCCAAAGTCGCTGCAAATCATACGATGTATTCCATCAGTTTTCTGAGCATGATTATGCAAACGAGAAACCACATAGGTGAAGAGACTTTTCACATTACCCGATGATTTTACTCACTGATGGAGAGAGAAGTTTTCAATCTTTGAACGAGATATGGCAATGTGTTGATGCTGTCTTGGACTGTCTGGTCAACACATGACTCCAAATCAATGGTGGCGTCTGTTCTGATCTTTTGGAGCTTGGCTGACTCAAATTTGTCTTGGCAGACCATCAGCGACCTATTTAACCGTTCCTATATCCATCATAAAAAGGTGTTCAAATTATGATGTATTTTAAATATTTAAACTTCCAGAACTTTTAAACAAATTCTAGAAAGCAACAGCAGAAATTAATAGATGCATTCTACCAGTTTGTTAATTCAGGTCGAGTACGCATATGGGTGTAACAACTTATTTTAACACAAACAGAGACCACATGAGTGATAACAAATTAAGCTCACTTTGCTAATAGGGTAAGTTTCTTAGGTGATTACAGCTTATGAAAGTAAGATCATGCTTATTCAGGACTAATCACCAACAAAATAAAGTTACACATACAAACCGACTAAACCCTAGAAAGAGCTGAATGGCAACAATTCAGTGATCTTGTTGATCAGCAAGGGAAATCCCCCAGCCCTACATTTTAAGAGAAACTTTGCAACCTATTTTTATCAAGGATAAAATTCACCTAGAACACCAGCAGGCACAATTGCTATATCCTTACATATCATAGGAGGCTACAACTTAAATATTAATCCCCCATCCCAATTTGAGTGACGCATTTCACTTGTCACATAGTAATTCATTGACACATCTAATGGTCCACACCAAGTTTCAAACTCATTTTGTTTTACTTTTCAAACATAAAAAATATAGCCAAAATTGACAATTAATTCGTTGCTATATGGTTCTTGAACTAAGGTCTCTTAAATTAGATCCCAAACAAGAAAGAGAGCTACTTAAAATGAGATGGAGGTAGTAATAGTAACATCATACCTTAACCTTTCGTTATATTGAATATTAACATCTATTAACTAATTTAGTCACTAATTCCTAAATAGACACTTATGTAGTATGTATTCAAATGGCAGATTGCAGGTATTATGCATGAAAGTTGAAAATTTTCCAAGCCATAGTATAGAACATGTATGCATTCCATATCAAAACATTATTTCTTTTGATTGACCTTAAATTCATAGGATGGTTGGTGTTTATCATTCTGTTCAATAGGAGGAGCCAACAATTTTAGAGTTTTGGATTACTTGAAACACATTGATTAGTTAGACAACTACATTAGTTGTATTCCACACAGAGAGAGAGCATAGAGCAGAAATAGTTTGGCAACTTATGATCTTAAGTAATTCATCAGCAAGTGTTAGATAAATTTTGCTGGAATAACAAGTATTTATAAAAAAAAAACATCTTAAAGCCATGCACAAAAAGCAATTCCTGGAAACTTAATCCAACAGCATAAAAAGACTATTAGTAACATATTGTTCACACCTCATCTCCAATAATTTTAATAATAACAGAATCCAAATTAACCCTTAATCTAATTACAAAATTTATCAGCCATAATTTATGAAGAATGTTAAGTTTCTTTGCATGAACTCCGGCATCAAAAGGTGCATACTTGTGCACATTATAAACAAAAACAAACATAATTATATATTCCCACAACTAGATCTTTACATCTCTGGACATTCAAAAAAGAATTCCTATATGAAAATCAAGATAACTAATTTAATGTTATTCAAGAAACTAAAGGGCAACTTTTAATTTCAAAATTAACGCTTTTATTAAATTTTGTTGTGTTTGTTAATAGGGGTAAATGGGGATTAAAAGAGAGTAGTTTTTGTTATTTATTACTTAGTTTATAGTTCAAATCCATCCCTTTTGTTGGTAGAAAACTTTGGATTGAAAAGTGATTTTGTTCTCCCTTAAAAAACTTGCAAACAAAAGAAATGGAAAGAAAACTTATGTTTTCCATCCATTTCTTTTATTTTCGTCCGTTTCAAAACTCGCAAACACAGTGTTAAGCTTAACATTGATTATATCAAAGTCAATTTTTTTCTACAAAATGTTAAATGGAGACTTAGATTGGAACAAAAAGATTATTCGAGACAAACTCATAACATACCGAGAGATTATGAAATAATTTAAATAATTCAAAAACAACACTGAATCATATAATAATAAAAAATAAAATAAAAAGTAGCAACCAACATTTAAAAAAAAAAAAACACCTTTTCCAAGGAAAGTGGGAAAATAAGAAAACCTGAAACTTGGCCATTTCATCTTCAACTAGATGTTGAGCAGTAAGAACAGGAACGCTGCAATTTTCAGTACACTTTTCAATGTCTTCATATTTTCTCGTCCTATCAAAGCACTCATACGCGCATTTGAAGTACGCTTTCTGTAATAATACATATTTATAAATAAATAAATAACATTATTAACATATATATATATATATATATATATATATATATATATATATATATATATATATATATATATATATATATATATATATATATATATATATTTAAAAATAGGGGGGAAAGGGAAAGAGAGAGACCTGGAGAGTGAACTTGACATGGTCTTGGATTGGTGAGAGTTGGGTTTGAGCTGCTGAGTTCACTTCGTTGAGTTTCTGCCTCAATCTCTCTGTTACAATTCGTTCTTGAGCTGCTGCTATGTGATCCATTTCTGCTTCAATGACGAACGCTCTAAGAAATTGGGGTTTTACGGATTTTGGGAGTTTTAGGGATTTTGGGGTTTTGTCATGCTTGGGAGAGGGTTTAAGGCTTGTTTGTTTGTTGCAGCTTATTTAGACCAACTTATATAGCTCATTTTCAATATTTCATTTTATTTTTACATGTAATTATTAAAACAAAAAATTGTTATGAATTAGACATACGTGATTATTATAAGAAAACATGATAACTACTTTTTGATTGAATCTTTTAGATTTTATATATAAATATAATTTGAGATGTAAAAACATACTCCCTCCCTCTTCTAAAAGTAAAAAAAAAAAATTGTTCTCAAAAGAATAAGATAAAGTATATAAAATGAAGGATAAATATGTTATTTAGCCTATTAGTAAAAAAGTAAAAATACACATCATTATATTTATTAAAGATAAATTCAAAACTTTTTTACTTTATTTCTTCTATTTTTACTTTTCTTAATATATATTCAAATTATATTTTACTGATCCTTTTAGGGACAAAAAGAATAATATTAACATACATTTTTGTCTTTCTTATTTTTAAAAATTACGATTTGGTCGGATTTATAACTAGGGATATATTTGGATACGAATAGTAATATCTGTATCCGTTTATTTACGAATATCTTAAAATTGAATATGGATATATCCGCTTAATTTCGAATGCGAATAATATTCGCTTTATTTTGAATATGAATACTAATGGTCCAATGGATACGGATTTTTAGGTTATCATTTACAGCCCTAAATATAATCCAAATTTTAACACAAAAAATAATTCGAATAAAAATACGAGTATAATTGTATACGAATCATCATTTGAAAAAAATTATTTTACTTAATATATGATGATTATATTACATGCACATAGAAAAAAAAATAACACAAAAATATCCAAAATGTTAGGGAAAAAACTGTTGAAAATTATGGGAAAAAGCAAATGGTTATTAATTTTAAAAATGTCAATTTAAAAATTATGAATACTTTGCAAATGTATAAATTTGAATTTAAACTGTTAAATAATCCATAAACCTTATTTTACATAAATTTTGAAAATAAAATACATGTACTAAACTAATAGATTATAGTTTTCTTATTTTAGTATATATATTTTTTTGTTAAATGAAATATTTTAGATATTTTATATTTTACAATCGTAAAAATGCATAAATTAAAGTCCTCAGTTAACTAAGTTGTATGTAGCTAATAATGTTTATTGACTTTTTATAAATATGTAAAAGAATAATAAGATATATTGATTTGAAAAATGTTCAATTTGACCACAAAAGACAAAGTTATGGAGGACTTTTATCTTGAGAAAAATTAAGTATAAACTATTCATATAAAATAAATTATTTTATTCATATTTTCAATAAAATTATTTTAAATTGTGAACTTTGATATTTAAAGTTATTCATATACAATAAATTATCTTATTCATATTCTCAATAAAGTATTTCAAACTGTGAATTTTGATATTTAAAGTTATTAATATACAAATTTTAAAAACAAATCTAAATATCGGATACCGGATATCTGCTATTTGTCGAATATATTTACGGTCGGATGTTAAATGAATACTTATATTACTATATCCATATCTGTATCCGTTTATTTACGAATATCTTAAAAACGAATACGGTTATATCCGTTTAATTTTGAATATGAATAATAACCACTTTATTTCAAAAACGAATATAAACGGATACGAATTTTTCGGTTACCATTTACAGCCCTAATATTTACAGTCAGATGTTAAACGAATATGAATATCCGTATTCGTATCCGTTTATTTATGAATACCTTAAAACCGAATACGGATATATCTGTTTAATATCGAATATGAATAATATCTGCTTTATTTCGAATACAAATACAAATGGATACAGATTTTTCGATTACCATTTACAGCCTTACTCATAATGAGTCAGCTGACCTACTAGTTAAGCTCAGTTTCAATTTTACATCATGTTAAATTTTTTATCTAAACTACTAAAATGTTGAGCATCTCTTTTTTGTAAAACTACTAAAGTTCAACCTAAAGTATTAAGGGCGAAAACAAGTTGAGTCAACAAGTCGAGATTTGGTTTGTCGAGTTTAAACTTGATTAAAAGTTAAAGAGTCGGTGTATGTTGGGTTACTCAGCAGTTGTAAGATTTAATACATTTGAAAGTTTAAACGCACTTAAAATTTTTGTTTGTCTATTTTGAGATTATTTTAAAAGCAGTTTATTTAACTCATTAATGCAACATTTAAGGTTTAAATGCAACACGCTAAAATTGGTATAGTGCATTTAGAAGTCCAAACGTTGCAAACACTACCGTTGTATACTCTAGTAATTGAACCAACCAAAAATATGTTGTTTGAATTCGAGTTGTTTATAAATGACTCGACCTTGAACTTGAGTTTAAGCAAACCAAATCGAGAATAAGTCAAGTAAACTAAATTAATAATTTTTAATTATTATTAAATTCATTGTTATTATATTTTTTATAATATATAAAATTAATTATTTTAATTAATTAAATGTTAAACGAGTCAAACTTAAATGAGCTCAAACCAAGCTTAATGGATGTTTGATAAAAACTAAATGAAATAGTTTTGAATGCTTAAGTAATCTGAATGAGCTGAATGAAGTAGATTTCTGAATACTGAATAAAAAAAGTTGTTTGATAAGTGACATGTTTGAAACATCTGAATAGTATATTTTTACTATTTTACCCATCTGAAAAAATTCAAAGTTGTTGTAAATTTATTTAATATTACTTAATATAATATTTAATTATTTATTTTACTTCATTCAGCCGGAACTTAACCATTCAGCCAAAAAAATTAGACTTAGTCATTCAACCCAAAAATCTGACCGATTCAGCTCTAAACAAATGCACTGAATGGCTGACCGATTCAGTCATTCAGTCATTTAGTCTTATTCAGCTCTAATCAAACAGCCCCTTAAACGATTGAAGCTTACATTAGTAGAACTCTAATTATACACAATGTTCTTCAAACTCGATGCATTTAGTTAAACGAGCATAATTACTCGACTCGATCATATTAATATAATATAAAAATATAAAGGTAGAAAATTAATAATAACTCATCTCTGTGGTAATCCCTTCCCTAGAAGGCATGTCACTTGACTTAACATTCTAACACAACACCAAAAAAGTAATTGAGACAAATAAAAACCTTATTTATAATATCGATTTTTCCAAACAAATGTTTAAAACAAAAAACAAATTTGAATTAATTATGCCTAATAACTCCCAAAATAAATTTGATGTGATTGTTAACTTTTGCAGTGCAGCTTTCATGTACAAAATCAATGCCAGGTAAATTTCGTTATGAATATTTAATTAATTTTACTATAGAAAAGAAGAAGAAAAATCCTCCAAAGTTGACTGAAATACAAAAGTGACTCTTCAATTTGTATTATTTTTGCAAAACTGTTCCTCCAATTTTATTTTGACAAAACTCTCCTTCTAAAATACATTAGTTGTGCAAAAAGGACACTAGCCTTTTAGTTAGAGTATTATTGTCATTTTATTAAATTATCATCTTCTCTTGCACTTTGTTTCTGAGTTTTATACGAAAAAGAAAAGAATATAAAACTTAAATTAGAACAGAAAAGAAAATAATAGAAAACTAAAAGTTTTCTTTTGTGTTGTTTCTAAGTTTTTAATATAAAAGAATAGAAAACTTAAAAAAAAAAATCTTATGTTTGTGAGTTCTAATTAAAAGAAAAAAAAATACTTTTACAAATTTACCCTTTTACTCTTTTGCTGATTTTTTTTCTTGCTAAATACATTTTTTTCCACTGCTAAACTGTATTTGTTATTCAAGGAAGAAATAATTAATGCAATTGTAAATGCAAACAACATGCTTAGAAATAGTTTCATAGTGTTCTTACCTGTAAAATCTGCTTGCAATTAGGCTAATTTACATGAGCAAATACTCAAAAACATAAGTTTTGGTCAATAACCACTCTTATATTGAGATTTATTGCTTTCTAGCAGTAGGGAGTTGGCTAAATTGGATATTTTACCATCTTTGTATGTTGTTTGAGGCCCCATCAAATTCCAGAAGTATTTGTACCAATTTTGGGTCGTATAATTTATGAAGAAGCACCTTACAATTCGTCGTGATATTCTCTATTCAACGAATGAGTTTTCAGTTGAATTTAAGGTTAAATTTCATGAAGATATCTTGCAGCTAATGACGCATGAAGTGTAGCACCAAATGAAAATGCATCTTCATTGATTTGGAAATTGGGGGCATGAGTTGTAATTAAAAATTTGTTATATTACAAATTGAGGATAATATGAAAATATTAATTATCTCATTTTTTTTCTTGTCCAAATTAGGCCAATTTTGGATGAAAAATTTTGATAGAAAAAATGACCAAATTTTCTATCAATTTATTTTCTTTTTCATTTATTAAAAAAACTCAGAAACACTAGAATTAGACACAAAAAAAAAATTAAATTTTTCGTCCATTTCTTTTCTTTCTTGTCCATTTTAAAACTCAAAAACAGAGTGTTAAGATTACAAAATGCTCATTTTTTCTCTCTCTATTTCCACCCCCTCATTCCCTAATCTCCATCTACGTCTACCTAAATCTCTAACCTCCCCCACTACCACCATTATTACTCTTTTCTTATTTATCCTATCAATTTATATACCTTTCAAATGTATATCATTAGTTCTCAAGTTATGAGTTATAAATCTATGATGTACTGGTGATATTTTGAATTATTAATTCAAATTTAGTTTCATTTATTGTAACAAAAATATTGTTGTCATACTCATAAAATTCATGTAGCCCAACTAGTTTTTTAATATTTTAAATCTTTCTCTCCCTCTCTCACCACACACATGCACACACACACATATGTGTATATGTAGAACTAAAACAATATGTGGTTTATATTTTCTGTCAAATACTTAATTCTAATGGTAACTTGGGAAATGACAATAGGACCCTAAATTAAAAGGCCTGGGTTCCTTTTGCACAATTAATACATCTTGAAAGGAGAGTTCTGTAAAAAAAAAAAAGAGTTAGAGGAACAAGTATGCAAAAATGATACAAACTAAAGGATTAGTTTTGCTTTTTAGTTTCTCCCTTTTCTTCTAACTGAAATGTAAAACTGACCCTCTTATTTGTAATTTTTTACAAACTCCTTTCTTAAACTTTTTTTTAGTATAACTCTCACCCTTTAAATTACATAAGTGCTAAAAAAAGATCCTACTAAATATTTCGTTAAAAATAGTAATATGAGTAATGGATGTAGGGGTAGATTGAAAATAAATAAATATAAAAGAAAATTATGGTTTAATTTTGTAAAAAGGCTCAAGGACAAAAAAGACATAACACAAAAAAGTATAAACAAAATAAAACACAATTCTTCTTCTTCCTTTTCCTACGTGAAACAAAAACACAGAAAATTCTCATACTGAAGCTCTAATCACACATTCATCTTTCTCCTTCATATTAATAAAAATCCTAACTCAACAATCCATATCAAAACACACATAAAGCGAAAATAATCCCAACCTTAACTACTATTCAATGTTTTCACCACACTAACCATCACTAAAACCCTAACCCAACATAAAAACTCAAAAACAAAACTCATAATCACAATATAACAAGATGAAAAGAAGGAGTACTCATGTTACCACTGTGAGGGCCGATGCTACTGTTTAGAAATTGGCACGATTGCACTACTAAAGAAATTTGAGAATTTTTGCAAGGGTTAAATACAATTTTGTCCATCCAAGTATGACCCTTTTTACATAAATGACCCTAATATACCAAAATTTATAAAAAGAACCACCAAGTACATTTAAGTTGGCAGAAGTGACTCTAATAATCTTTTCGGCCAAAAAATGATCAAAAAACTGTGGCATTGGGAAGAGGGTATTTCAGCGTATTTTTATAATTTTGCTAGTATTTCACTGTATTTTTTCCATTTAAACCAAAAAATATAGGTATATCAATTTACCTCTAAACCCAACCATATGTTTTCCCTCTAACTACAATTACTGTTTGTTTTCCCTCCATTTAAGTCCAACAGTGTCCGCCTTCCTCTATATATTACGGCTCTATGAAATGGTGGACAGAGAAAAAGAAAGAGTAGAAGAACAGATGAAATATAAGAAGAAAGAGAAGGTGCAGAGAAGGAGAAAAAGAATGTGTCATACCTCAAAGTGCTATGACTTCAGTTTGGTGTCACTATCATCTTCTGGTTGTCCTCAGGACATCTTGGACTGATAGAAATCCAGGAAGGATATTTTTTGCTTGCCAATTTATAGAGGAGTAGTAGTGTTTTTGTCTATTGTATTATTTAAAAAATTTATGTGAACTAATGTATCTAGTATGCAATCTATATAATTGATGACTGGTTTTTATACCTATTTATTTAATACATTTGAACTTGATTATATTGTGAATTTTTTAGCATTTTAGTTAGTTTTATGTGTTTTTTTTGTTATTATTGTAAAATAAGATGTAATATTAATTTATGTGTGTTATTTATATTTTAGGTAATTTATATTATTTCTATATATTTTAGTTATTCTAATTTAATTTTTGTAGGAAAATATAGCTGAAAGGGCATTTTGATAAAATCTGCACAGAGGCCACCGCCGCAGCGGTAGCATAAAGTAGAATCCAGCAACAGGTTTCACCGCCGCGGCGCTGATAATTGGTTTTTATACCTATTTATTTAATACTTTCGACCTTGATAATTTGTGAATTCTTTAGCAATTTATTTAGTTTTTATTATGTTTTAATCTTTTTTAAGTTGTATATATTGCTTATATATATTTTGATGTATTTTACAATAATTGGAATAAGGGCTATCAGTATCAAAGCTTAGGGTTGCCAGATTTTTATTTTTTGACATTGCAGTCACTTCAGGGCTAATTTCCGCATTGATCCAGCCATCATTTCTCATTTCGTCCAACATAAAAGTTGTAGATATACTTCTCATCTTTCCAAAACATCTTGGATCATCTCAATCGGAGTTCAGACGAGAGAGATATGACCAAAACACTGAAGGAGGTCAAACCAGAAAATAATGGCAGAACTCTAGGCGCCTAGGTGCCCAAAAACACAAAGGAATCGGCGCCTAGGCGCCCAAAGTATAAAGGAGTAAGGAGTCTAGGCGCCCAAGCTTTTAAGCGCCTAGGCGCCCAAATTAGAACAAGAAGAAGCACCTAAGCGCCTGGTACCACTTTCAGCTACTGATTTTGGTAGAAAATGAAGAAAAAGTGTAGAAAGAAACAGATCTCATTTTCCTTTTCTCTGAGAGTTGAGAGGCAGGCGATTTGGTGAGAGAGAAGAAGAAAGGCGGTGGTTCTGGTTTTCCACTATAGGAGACCACCATTTCTTTGATTCTTGATCCCAAATCATCCTATTTTTGGAATCAAACAATGAAGAAGATGAAGAACAACCATTGAAGCCATTGATAGAAGCGATGGATGCTTGGGTCTAGGAGATTAATGCTTGGATGACAACAAGTTGTATCTTCTTAACTCTTAGTTGTCTTTGTATTTCATTGTATTGGATTTATTGTGCATTATGTAATGAATATTGGCTATGCTTCTTACATTGGAATCTAAGTATTGTTATTGGAACCCAAATAGTTGTTTGAGTTGATTTTCTCTCTCTTGATTGGCACCATATGGATTGGATTAGCATATTTTGTTCTTTATATGTATTGATTGCTTGGTTAATCGATTAGTTTGGTTGCCTACATTAAATTGACAAATGGATTGTAGTATGTTGACCTAAATGTGATAACATGTGATTATGTTATTTTATATAGTTGGGGGATGCATGATTTGCATATTGGATAGGAATATACCTGTATACCATGTGTAACCAATTAAGAACTTGTGCTTCAAACCCTTATTTAATGTTAATTCTCATAGAAATATAGTGAATTATTTAGACTTAGGGATGCTTGTATTGCTATCGACTAAGGCGTATAAGTATTGTAGTGTTCTTGGTTGACCATTCGTGGGTGACGGCCATATGAATGGGTTGTCATGTTTATGCTAATTGTTAATTGTTTAGCTTTGCAATCACTTTGGTAACTTGTATGAAATTGAAAGATGGACTATGAGTTTGGGCCTGAATATGATAACATGTGTTGTGTATTTGTTCTTAGGAGCGTTTGCATAATTTGTGTGTAGGATAGACATATACCTGCATACCGCGTGTAGCCAATGTGAGAATCTGTACTTAAAAACCCTGCTTGTGTTAGTTCTCATAGAATTATAGTGAATTATCTTGCTTGGGTTGTTCTTGTCTGAATTCTGTCGAATGGGATAGGTTTAGATGAGATATGTTTATATGTCCTTCAAAAGAGGAGTATAGATACTTTTGTATTCTCGGTTAGCCATTCGTCGTGACCGTAAGATTGAGATGAGAGTTAGAAGATGAAAATAACATATTGGGAGAAATTACTGACTTAGATTCACCTATCTTTAATTGCTTTCTAGTCTAAATGTTAATTTGCATTATGTCTATTTACATTTCACTTCCTCCATTGAATCAAATGTTTGAACTAAGATTGGCTCGATGGAATCGATATTTGGGAATCATTAGAACTAATTCCTCATGGGATCGACTTTTCTTATCACTTTATTACTTGTTGACCGTGTATGCTTGCACGTTATTCATTCAAATGAATTCGAGATTAGAATTTTATCTAATAAATAAAATATAAATAAAAGAGTTCTGATTTCGACCAGCAGACGCCCAAAGTTTCTACCTTGAAAAATTAACACTACCGCCGCAGCGCTCCCCTGCTACCGTTGCGGCGGTGGTATTGTTCATAGTCGGCAAATTCAGTTTTAAAGTCCATTTTTCATCCCTAAACCATATATCTTTCATTCATTTTTCCTTTTGAGAGTTGAGAGAGGTGATTCTTGGGAGAGAAAAGAGGAGGAAAGGTAGTTTCCTTCATGGGAAACTATCCAACCTTTGATTCTTGAACCCTAAATCTCCTATTTTTGGAATAAGTAACAATGAAGAAGATGAAGATCAAGCTTGAAACCATTGATGGAGGCCATAAATGCTTGGGTCTAGGAGGTTTATGCTTGGATGACAACAAGTTGTATCTTCTTAACTCTTAGTTGTCTTTTTATTACATTATTTGGGATTTCTTGATGGATTTGTAAGGAATATTTGCTAAACTTCTTACATTGGAATCTAAGTATGCTTTTGAATACAATTTGTTGTTGGAATTGATTCTCTCTCTCTTGATTGGCACCATATGGATTGGTTTGTCATATTTGTGCTTAATGTATCAATTAATTGCAAGTAATTGATTTGGAAAAATCTATATGAAATTGGAAGATGGATTATAGGTTTGGACCTAAATATGATAACATGTGTTGTGTAATTGTTCTTAGGAGCATATGCATGATTTTCTTGCAGGATAGACATACACCTATGTGCTGCGTGTAGCCAATGTGAGAATCTGTGCTTAAAAACTCTCCTTGTGTTAGTTCTCATAGAAATATAGTGAATTATCTTGTTTGAGTTATTCTTGTCTAAATTATGTCGAATGTGATAGGTTTGGATAAGATATGCTTATTTGGCTATTGAAAGATGCTCATAAGTACTCTTGTATTCTCGGTTAACAATTCGTCGTGACCGTATAATTGAGAGAGAGTTAAGAGATAAAAATGACATGTTGGGGGATATTGCAGACTTAGATTCACCTATCTGAATTACTTTCTAGTTTAATTGATTAATTTGCGTTATGTCCATTTATATTTCACTTGTTCCAATAAATCAAATGTTTGAACTAAGATCGACTTGATGGATTCGATATTTGGGAAACTGTTAGAACTAATTCCTTATGGGATCGACTTTTCTTATCACATTATTACTTGTTGACCGTGTATACTTGCATGCTATTTATTCAAATGAATTCGAGATCGGAATTTAACTAATAAATAAAATATAAATAAACAGTTCCGATTTCGACCAACAGTAATATGAATCCATGTTGTTATGAATGAAAAACAGACTTTTAAGGAACGAAGCATTGAAAACAGAGTTATGTGGACAATAACCAATTCGGCAGAACATGAAAAACATAATTGTTATATTATGCAACTATGTATGAAAAAACAAAGCTACAATATAACCTTTGCAATTAAAAGTTCATCTAAAAACAAAGTACACAAATTACACAGTTCCTTCTTCATCCCAAAACAGAGTACACAAAGTACACATGTAGTTCTTCATCCTAAATAGAGTTCACATATAGTTCGTTGAAATTCATCATGACAGTTACAATATAACATTCACAATTGACAATTCATCCCAAAATAGTTGTAGTTTTGCTTAAGATCAAACTTTACAAATTGTAGACATGTAGTTCTTAAGTTTGCTAAGTTTCATATGAAAATTATGAAAGCCCAAAAAAAGTATGAATTAACATATGAAGTAGCAGTTGCAACCCAAAAATATGTTATATATGCTAACTAATATGTAAAGTACTAGTCCTATTGTCAACCCCCTAATGCTGCGAACCAGACCCATCCACACAAATGATTTCATGTTCTTCAGAGTAACATAATTCTTCCCCCCCCCCCCCCCCCGGCCCTTTTAGAATGATTGGTGTTCCTTTATAAGATGATTGTGTTTCAGGTATTCCATCATAAAGCCAGCTCTTATCATATACATTATTCTTCATTCCACTAGTGCCACTTTGAACCTAAAAAAGACAGTACATGAATCTGTGATCCTCATTCAAATTGAACACTATAATAGACAAAAATGACAATACATGTGAACCAAATGAATACTTACACTAGTATGGCCAACATTTGTTCCCTACTCACCTCCTTGAGATCTTGACATCTTCATGAACTAAAGTAAAAAATAAAAAAAAAGGTGAACATGTTACCAAAATTTACCGAATAAAGGAATATAATGTTATATTACTTATTGGAATTTTTGCTTTTGTTTGAGACTGCTGAGTTACAACAGGTGGTGTTAAAATGATTTTTTATTGGTTGGCTGCAGCTTCATTACTTTGTTGGTTGATTGCAGCTTGATTACTTTGTTGGTTCCCTTGTTGCTTCTTGTGAAACCTTAAAGTATGTCCATATTGCCAACAAACTTTGCATCTAACTGAATTCTAGAAATTATTACCCAAATCCCCAAATTGTGCATCTCCTATTGTCTGAGGTTCATCTATGTTCATCTTCCTCAACTACTTTGGCCTATTAGGAAGTTTGTTGTATATTGGAGGTACCATTGTTGGAGTACCTTGAACCTCAGATTCCCACATATCTGAACTCCCCGTTGGAGCAATGATTGGTGCATAAACTTCCTGATAAGTGCTGATCTTGTAGAGATTACAAGGATCAAGGTTCTTGAAAGACATACATGTAATGACATGACTACATGGTATGCCAATTATATCTCATCACCTACAACTGCAACCCTTTTGTCTCCAAATCAACTAATTATTGATCTTTATACATTGTCCTAACTTGGTATCTAAATTCACTAGCAGCTATAGCGATTGAATCTCCTGTATTTTTTTAGTAGTTTCTAACCTTTCTAGGGCATTAAGAAAAAGGTCCCTATACCAATTCATGCACATATTTCAATTAAAGTCCATCATCTTCATCAATAAGTCCCTGATATCTTCAAGCATACTAAGGATAGGCTTCTCCCTTGCCAACTTGATCATGCTATTAAAACTTTCACATAGATTATTAGTCAAAATATCATATTTTAGATATGGACTGAAATGTGATTTTGACCACTGCTGAGGTGGGTTATCAGCTAGCTACTTAGCTGCCTTAGGATCGACCTTTTTAAGTTCCTCCATGGATACCTGATACTTCCTCAAATTGTAGGCCCTTGCACAATTCCACAACAATTCCATTAGTTGCATACCTCTATGCCCAACATTAGCAAAGTTTCGGTGCAAGTGCTAAAAGCAGAACATTCTATCAGCATTAAGGACTATATCATCATATATTGTAATCAATCCTTTCTTCTTGTCAGACATAAATGTCCACCCATATTCGTTCTCAATCCCTATGTCATCCTTTAAAGTATCCAAAAACCATGTCCACGTAGCCCTTGTCTCACTTTCCACAACTACATATGCTAAGGGAAACATATTATTTTTAAGATCAATACCAACTATAGTTAAAAGAACTCATCCGTCTGTACTCTTCAGGTGGGTACCATCAAGCCCAATAACAGGCCTATAATGCTTGAAGTCTTCCTTTAGTCCTCCCAAACAGATATACATCATTTTAAAAATTAATTTTTCTATTGTTAGTGTACCTTCTTCATTAAGTTAGTGTACCTTCTTCATTAACCAATTCAATTGTAGTACCTGGATTTAGCCTCTTCAACTCTACAACAAATTGTCATAACTTCACGTATTGTTCATTAATGCTGCTTTGAAGCATCTTTAGTGCTTTGGTCTTTGCTCTATACGCTTGAGCCTCTAATATCTTCACAATATCTTCATTCCAAATTGTTTATACAAAGGTGGCATCAAAAGTCTTTGGATTTTTTTTAATTCATTTATGTACTTCTCTGTAAGCCTCCGAGAGTTAATATACATATTTCTAGCATCTCTCGAAAAAGTACAAGGACTATACAACTTCTTTATTTGAAGTGTATTTTCCCTTTTCAACTTACTAGCATATATCTTCCATAAATAAGGAGGACTGCATTTATAACCAATCTTGAAAGCTTCATTCTTGTACATTACTGGATTTCTTCCATGTTTTTGACTGAGTGAGCTCGAACTGCCTTCTTGAATTATTTATTAACCTTGAACAACATACCATTTTCAAATTTAGGATCATCCATCATACTATCAGGATCAAACTCTGGGCATGTTGGTGCTTTCTCATCTTCATCATCAATTCATTTTAAGAATTTTTTCTTGCATAAGATCTTCCTCTTCATTAAATTCAGTGACATTCTCCTTCCCTTTTGCAGTCACCTTCTCTTTCCCTTTGTTGACACCCCTACTTCCTCTTACTCTATACCACTGTCCACATTAACATTAAAAGTAGTGTCATTTTTCTCATATGAACTATCATAAAATTGTTCATTGTGTGAGGGATCTTCACTGTCATCATCATCAAAGTGGATGCCTTCTTCATTATCATGAAACTGGAATGCTTCCTCAGTATCACCACAGTGGGTACCTTCTTCATTATCAACAAATTGGTTGGTTTATTCATTAACACCAAACTGGATGTCTTATTTATTATCATCAAATTGATTGTCTTGCTCATTATCTATAATTGTCTTCAATGGATATAAGACTTATAAGGGCTGCTGAATTATAACTATTATATCCATTTCTCTTGACTTAGGAATAAAAGGCTCCATATTCTTAACGTCATCAACTGATACCAGTTCCTTCCGTCCTTTAACTAGAACACAGTGGTAGAATGTATAAAACCCATAAAGTCCAACCTACATTGTCATACTACTCAAGTCTTGTGGGGTTAATTGACTAAGCTCACAATAGTTAAAAAACTTATATTGACTCCCCTCATACCCCCTATTAATAAATTCACCACCATAGTACATCTTATACCGAATAAGATATCATCATGGTCATCTGCAGTTAACAATAGCATATATAAATAAATAAACCAACAACCATAAATAACCCAATTCTTTAATCATACAACAAATATAAACATAATTATATCACTACTTTCAACCATAATCAGTTAAAAAGGGACATAAAGAATATTTTAGGACCTAAAGAGGGACCACATAATTTGTTAAATAATGAAGAATGTAAAAGGGGAATCAATTTTTAACTACCATTACTAACTGATACACACGCACACTGATACGATCCTGACTAAGGCTATATCAAATGAGGATGATCTAATTCATGTTGATATCATCATATGGGTTAAAGAGTTCAAGAAAAATATTATTAGATGGATTTCAAGCAAATGGGGTAGAGTTTGTTCAAGAATGCTTAAAATAGATATTGATTCAAATTCAATTCAATTCCAATTTGGTATCAAGCGAGGTAAGGCTAAGCTATATGATGTGGAACGTCTAAACTTAACATATTCCGCAAGCCTAAATCAAGGAGAAATGAATTATAGTAAAGGCTTGGTGGAACAAAGCTTGGAGTTGCTGCATTTGAATTTTTAGCTTGACATTTACACAACATTCGCTTGGAGGCTAATTTTGGACTTGATCCAACTAGAATCTTTCAAAATCTATAACATGAAAGTTGTAGAGCTGCTTATTAGCTTTTTGGAACATCTTAAATCATCATCAATAGGAGTTACGGATCAAAAGTTATGACCATTTTTTCAGAGGATATTGTTGTAGAATTTAGGACTGTGTCAGGGCGCATTTTTCCTTCATTATTTGCGTGACGAGGTGCAATTGGGTAGAGAGCTTTGCGTTGGCAGTGCATTTCGGCGCACCAGGGCGTGGTTTTCGCGGACCAATTTGACTTTTGGACGCTTTTTTGAGTAGTTTTTATGATTCTAATTGAATTTTGTTACTTAATTTGACTACATTACTTATGTATTGATAATTCCTATCAATTAGAGGATTAGGATTTCATAGAATTAGTACAAATAAACATTAAAGCTCTTGTATTCAATAATAATTATTCATCAATTAAATTTTTAAGAGGTTTATTCTTCATCTTTTGGTTCTTTAAGAATTTCTAAGCTATTTTTAGTATTCTTGATATTCAGTTTAACTTATCATTCAACAATACATAGTTGGGTGCGATGATTTCTATCGCATCAATCGTCGATTGTACCGAGGTTCTTGTCTCTTTATAGACAACAGGTTTAGGTGTTGTTGGTGTCCACATAACGTAATTTTCCTACACAAGCAATTGTACCAAGGTTCGCATCTCCGTATAGGCGCGTTGGGTTGAGGTGTTGTACGTTCACCTTACATAAGCATATCGTTGACCTTATCACACACACACACACACACACACACACACACACACACACACACACGTGTATTATAAATTTCTCAACTACCATAAAAGTTAAAGTAAATGGCATAAATATTAATTTACCTCCATATAATGGGGTTCCAAACTTTTCCAACTCTGGAATTCTAAGCACTCAGACCATTGCTAATTGATTTAGAACCTTGATTGGGTACTTTAGAGTCAGAAGCTCACAAATATTGCTCCTATTTCGTGAACTATCTTCCTCGATCATTTTTCATTCAACAGAGCCCTAATTTTTACCAACTTATGCTTGTTTTGTGTTGGAGTAGTGTAAATAAATGTATTAGATTTGTATTTTGTAAATAACTATTTAATCTTTTTGGTAAATAATCGTATATAATGTATTTAAACGGTCAAATACAGTCCAACTATATACAAACCCTCTTCCTAGTGCCATGTCAATTTTTCGGTCATTTTTTTGGTCGGAAAGATTATTAGGGCCACTTCTACCAACTTAAATTTACTTGGTGGTTCTTTTTATAAATTTTGATACATTAGGGTCACTTGTGTAAGAGGTCATACTTGGAGGGATAGAAGTGTATTTAACCCTTTTTATAAATCAACCTTCTATAAACAAAGATTGATTAAAAATTAATAGCTAATCGGCGAGAGTTATCAACTTCATGAAAATTAATGCCTTCATCTTTTTGTTTTTATTTCTTTTCTGACGAACCAGGTTATATTATCTCTATTTTTTTTATTTTATTTTTTTTTATCAAAAGCAAGACTTGATGTGTGGGTTGGTTAAGGGGAGAACTTACATGTTAAAATTATGGGTAATTAAGTTGTTGGTGAAACATGATGAGTTTTGAGTTGTTAATGATAATTGGTGTTTTGTACTAGTGAACAATGGTGCAGTGATGACGTTGACGAGTTGTGCAGGTATAATTTGGCATGAGGAAAAGAGTTTGAGCTCTGGTCAAAGAGACTGCGACGACAGAGGTTGGAACAAAAATAGTGCAAATCTGGATGTTAGGGTTTGTGGGATGAAAGAGTTTGTTAGTTTTTATTGTGTAATGGATGAAAGCTCGAGCTCCAGTTATGGAGGTTATAGTGATAGAGAGACAAGGACGGAGATGGTGCTGATCTAGATGTTAGAGTTGGTGGGATAAAAGGGTTTGTTAGTTTTTATTGTGTAATGCCTATATTACCCTCAGTAATACCTATGATAAGTACATACTAGATTTTTAATAGTAGATATCCAAAAATAGGCAGCTTGAATATTCTATTTATTGACAGATTTCATAGTATTGGATTTTAGTTTTTATTTATATATATATATATATTTTGTTTTGTTTCAGGTTATTTATACACTCAAGCTTAGCAGATAATGAGAAAATTGCTACATATTCAGGAGAGTCATTTGTTCTTACTTTTTTTTTTTAATGTTATACATTGAAGATAATGTCTACTTTAAGTTTGAGGGTATGGGTAAATGTTGAATTTTCTTTTAGGTATTATTTTAGTTTAAATTTTAGAATTTGTGGGTATATTCACTTCAAATTCTCACGAGACACAACTCGTTCACTTGGGATAACCTTGGGGTTTAAAGGCTTATTACACATGCTAAGTGCAATCGTGTTTTCTATGAAAATGGGGTAACTTAGTTTTTAGGTAAAGTCATTTAGGCAATGAATTAATTGAATTTAAATTATAGTCGATGATAAAAATTTTAGTTTTTATTTAATAACTTTTAGAAAAATTGATATTTTTTGCGTAGTTTGAATTTTGGCTTTTTATTAGTTATTATTATGTTTGAGATCGTTTAAATTTTTATGCTTTCATATCCATTTTTATTGAGTTAGGTTTAGCTTAGAGATTTATCTAATTGAATGCTTATGATAGATATTTATGAACTCTATATCTTATTTGATTATAATTTAAAGTAAAATATTAAACGGATTATAATTTGGGAGAGATGATTTAAGTGATTTTTCTAGGATTATTTAATATTGATTTTTCAAAGTTAAATGGAAGAGAAAAAAAATATGGTGAGTTAAGATAGAGCGTAAAACACACTCAATCATAAACACATGCAAAAACGAGATGAAGCGTAAAACGCACTCATATTGGGAAAAATAGAAAAAGTAAGATGGAGCATAAAATGCACTCACATACGAAAGAAAGAGTATGAAAAAAAAAGGAAAACTAAAAAGGCTGGCCACTTATTTTAGTTAAATATTTGGAAAATTACATTGTTAATGCAAATAATGATCCTAGTGTGGTAGTGTGGTTAATGCAAATAATGATCATAGTGTGTTTAATGCGTTGAAATCTTTTGATCTTCTAGTTATATTTTGCCTATTTATTAGTTGAAAGATGTGAAAAAGTAAGTTTATATAGTTTTACTTTATAATTCTTTTATTATGTAATATCTTTTATGAGCAATTTAATTGCATGAATTCATTTCAGTTTTAACTAGTTTGATAAATTTGGGATTCACACACACACGAAGGGTCTTGAGTAAAGTAAGATCAATAAATATGTTAAAATTTTGGCTTTTACATAATTTTAAAATTTTCTTTGAGTTGTCATTTAAAAATATTTGAGGCTAAAGTTAAAATTCATATTGATACATTGCTTAAGTTGTTGAGTTAGTAGAGTCTTAGTTTTTATTTTTGTTTTGCTTGAGGGCAAATAAAGAGTTAAGTTTGGGAGTATTTGATGATAAGATTTTATACTTATTTATTTAATATTTTTAGGCTTAATTATTTATGATTTTTTAAGTATTTTAATTAATTTTAGGTAATTTAATTAATTTTATGCATTATTATTATTTTTACATTATTTTTAATTAATTTATATTTATTTTTTATAGGAAATTAAAGCTAGACGGCATAATTGTAATTTCTGCAATGCTGGTGGCAAAATCGTAATAAACTGAACCAGGCTTGGGCTCGCCATACGCGCGTATGGAAAAGCAGCAGACAATACACGACATCGTTTGGCGTCTGGATAATAAAGGAGACCGCGCGCAATGTGCGGTTGGTTGAGTTTGGGTTCTTAATAGGCAAAACGACGTTGTTTAATGGGAAGGGAATTAGGCCAAGCGCCATGCGCGGAAGCAGCGAGCGGCCAGTTATCAAGGCAGTCAGGGCTCTGTTCGACCGTGCGTTAATGCTGGATTTAGGGATTATTTGCTACTATTTGATTTTTAATTCCAATTTTGATTAGAATTATTATTGTACTCCTATAAATATACTATGAGACTCTTGTATTTAATACATTATTATATATTAACATACATTAACATAATTTTAGAGCAGAATATTATATTAAAGTGGTTTAGGAGTAGAATTAGAAGCAATTATTCAATGCGAAGGATTAGAGAATTAAAGTCGGAGCTTAAGAATTGGAGACTGTAATTCAAGTTACAGACGGATATCAAAACACATATTTAATTTATTTATTTTTTATTTTATTTTTATAATTTTGAGATGCTGAATTATTTGTGGATAATTTATTATTTAGTTATGGGCTGATTTATTATTGAGATTGCAATTGAACCTAATGTGTAGTTTAAATTATTATTTTTTTAATTATTATTGATTATATATGAGTTGTTTATCATATTTAGTGCGTTCATGTATAATTATTTGAGCAATAATTAACGAGATAATCTATATGAAATTAAAAGTGGAATATAAATTTAGATTTGAATATGATAACATGTGAATTTGTTTATTCTTTTTAGGAAGAATTGCATGATAGTGTATAGGATTAATATATCTATATGCCGTATGTAACATATTGAGAGTTTGTTCTTAATGAGTCTATTTTAAGTTGTTTGCATGAACTTAAAAGAACCAACTGAAATATATATTTTTATTAATTTTTGATAAAGGTTAATAAATAGTTAGACATTCTCAGTTAACAATTTAATATAAGTAATTCATTAAAAAGAGAGTGAAGAGATTTAAATGAGACATTGGGAGAAATTACAATCTTAACTATTTTTAATTTGATTTAATTATTTTCATTAGTTTAATTTAGTTAGTAATTTTAATTAGATTTTATTTTATAAATTTATTTCGATTATTTAAATAAAGTTAATTTGATATAAAATTAGTGTTTGATAATAATTATTTTTAATTCCCTGTGGGTTCGACACTCGACTTTATCATTTTATTACTTATGGGTCGCGTATACTTGCATGTAAATTCCTTTTTAAAATTAGGCAAACAAGTTTTTCACACCGTTGTCAGGGAATTAATTTAATAATTTTTGTCAATATTAATTTTAATCAAATTAATTTTAACTTAAACTTATATATTTTAATTTAATTTAATTTAATTTCGTTTTTTATGTACAATGGCTGCATTTAATTCTTAATGGTTTTCTGTATGGATTGATCAATCATGGGCAGAATTAATTAA
This sequence comes from Hedera helix, assembly GCA_947179155.2. Classification (NCBI taxonomy): domain Eukaryota; kingdom Viridiplantae; phylum Streptophyta; class Magnoliopsida; order Apiales; family Araliaceae; genus Hedera; species Hedera helix. Next base: position 24,805,141 of record OX359281.1, on the reverse strand, counting down.
GCAAATGACTATACAGTTGGCGGAGCTTGAGCGAAAAATTGACACTCTTGGGAATCAATTTATTTAGAATGCCTACAATCAGCAACAATATAATTACGCCCCAAACTATTATTATCCTGGTTGACAAGATCATATGAGCAATTTATGGAATAACAATCAAGATCAATACTTTGCCTAGAGTTATTATCATCAGAATTTTCAATACCCACATCCACCGTAATAAGAGCAAAAATCTAATTTGGAGGTAATTCTTGATAGGTTTTTAGAAGGTACCGAGATGATGAATAATCTAGAAGGTTTTGCTCTATGTCTATCATACCCATTAGAATTTTCATATCAACCTCAATCTTTAGAAAACTCGTATCAACCTCCATCGGAACAAGAGAAAAAATTAAATTTGGAGAAAATTCTTGCAAGCTTTATAGAGAATATTGAGATTAGTAGTAAACATAATGAAGAATTAATGCAAAAGTGGGAAATTCAAAGGGATGAGATGGAGATTCAAAGGAAAGAAGATGAGATTCGAATGGGACAACTTGTCAATCTAGTTAACAGTTGCCTTTATAAACTTTTCCCTAGCAATACAAAGATAAATCTTATAGAGGAAGGTAAATAGCAGTATGAGGCAGATACATTAGAAAATGGCAAGGAGTTACACGTGGCTGAAAAAGTAAATCTAAAAAGGTCTCGTTCGGATGAGGAAGATAATGTTGAGGTTGAAAAGAAGGATGAGGATAATCAAGCTTTGGATTCGAATGGTATTAAGAAAAATTCGATGGTGTCTTTCGTGCAACAATTCCAAAAATTTTGAGGAGTGCTAACGGGTTGACTTTGTTGAAAAATATAGCACAGATGAATTTAAGTTTGGGGGTGGTCCACAGTCTTTCAAGAATGCTATGGAGATCAAAGAAAATACAAAGAGGAGACATGAAAAGATAATTTTTGCGATTGAGTCTGATTGAGGAAAAATGAAGTAGTTAGATTGACACTTAAAAACAAGCGTTTAATGGGAGGCAACCCAAGTTTTATTTTATATATATATTTTTATTTTTAGTAGATTTTATTTTAGTAGTAAATTTTAGTTAGTTTTTTTTTTATTTAGTTATTTGTTTTAATATTTTATTTTTGTTTTATTTCAGGTTTATTCAGTACACTTCAAACTTAGCTGATGAGGAAGAAAATGCTTCATATTCAGGGGAGTCATTTATTTTTTTTTAATTTTATACATTGAGGATAATGTCTGTTTTAAGTTTGGGGGTGTGAGTAAATTTTAAAATTTTAGGATTTATTTTTGTTTTAATTTTAGAATTTTATGGGTAAATTCACTGTAAACCCCCACGTGACATAACTTGTCCACTTGGGGTGACCTTGAGGTTTAAAGGCTTATTACACATGCTAAGTGCAATCGTGTTTCCTATGAGAATGTGGTAACTTAGTTTTTAGGCTAAGTCATTTGGGCAATGAAAAAAATTGAATTAAATTTTAGTTTAATGATAAAATTTTAATTTTTCCTTAATAACTTTTAGAAAAGGGATAAATTTTTGTTAGTCTGAATTTTGGCGTATTGTTAGTTATTATTTTATTTGAGATCCTTTATTTTTATGCACATATCCATTTGTGTTGTGTTAGTTTTAACATGGAAAATGTTTATATGGTTAATTGCTTATGATATATATTTGTGAATTTTATAACTTATTTGATCACAACTTGAAGTAAAATATGAAGTATAATATAATTTAGGGGAGTTGATTTAGGTAAATTATTCTAGGATTGTGTGAAGAATTTATCCTTTCCAAGTTGAATTAATAGTCATATGGTGAGTTAAGATAGAGCGTAAAACGCACTCACTCATAAACATGCGAAGAAAATGTGATAGAGTGTAAAATCCACTCGTATTGAAGAAAAAAAGTGAGATGAAGCATAAAATGCACTCACCTACGAAAGAAAGAGAATGAAAAAAAAAATAAAAACTAGAAAAAGATGGCCACTTATTTTAGTTAAATATTTGAGAAATTATGTGATTAATGCAAATAATGATCCTAGTGTGTTTAATGAGTTGAAACATTTTAATCTTCTAGTTATATTTTGCTTATTTATTAGTTGAAAGATATGAAAAAGTAAGTTTATAAAATTTTGCTTTGTAATTCTTTTATTATGAAATATCTTTTATGAGGCATTTAATTGCATGAATTCATTTGAGTTTTAACTAGTTTGATACATTTGGGATTCACACACACACGAAGGGTCTTGAGTAAAGTAAAATTAATAAATATGTTAAAATTTTGGCTTTTGAATAATTTTAAAATTTTCTTTGAGTGATCATTTAAAAATATTTGAGACTAAAGTTGAAATTCATATTGATTCATTGCTTGAGTTGTTGAGTTAGTAGAGTTTTAGTTTATATTTTTATTTTTCTTAAGGGCAATCAAAGAGTTAAGTTTGGAGGTATTTAATAATGGGATTTTATACCTATTTATTTAATATTTTTAGACTTAATTATTTGCGAGTTTTTAAGTATTTTAATTAATTTTAGGTAATTTAATTAATTTTATGCATTATTATTATTTTTAATATTTTTATATTATTTTTATTTATTGGATAAAAATGTTCGAAAGATTACAAAACTAAAAATAATAATAATTGGAGAGCAGTAGATAATTCTGACTAATTATTAAAAATATTAATTAAAAAGTTTTGAATAAGTTAGTTATAGATGTGTTGAATTTATTATTTTTCTATGAAGAATAGGCATATTTGTCAAAAATGGACACTCGAGGATGATTGGATTTTCTTTATCTTCTTCAAAATTCAACACTATGAAATCTGCCGGAAAAATAAACTTGTCGACCTTTACCAAAATGTGCTCTACTATCCCCATTGGGTAAGTCAATGATCGATCCACTAGTTGAAAAGTGACATTGGTTGGCTTAACTTCCTTTAGACCCAACTGTTGGTAGATTGATAACGACATCAAATTGATATTAGCCCCCAAATCTCATAAAGCCCTTCCAAAAAATTTATCTATAATAGTGTAAGGTATTGTAAAGCTACCCGAATCTCTGAGTTTGGGTGGTAGCTTTTTTTGCAGAATCGTACTACATTCCTCCGTGAGTGCAACGGTTTCAAAGTCTTCAAGCTTCCTATTTCTCGATAGAATCTTCTTCATGAATTTCACATAGCTTGACATTTGAGCTAGGGCATCCACAAATGGTATATTGATTTGTAATTTCTTGAATACCTCTAGGAACTTTTGTAAACTGCTTATCCTTCCTTACTTTTTGAAGTCTTTATGGAAAAGGAACTGGTGGTACATATGCATTCAGCTTAACTCTTTCAGGTTTCCCAACATATTTTTCCTTTTTCTTCTCACTTTCAGATCTATGCTCCTCAATTGATACCTGTTCCACTGTGATTTCTTCCTTTTGTGATGGCTTTGTTTTCTCCTCAGTAGGCTCCTTTAACTTTATTCCACTCCTTAACGTGATGACCTTGCAATGTTCCTTTCCATCCCTCCTTAGATTCATCTCCGTATCGCTAGGTAAGGCTCCTTATGGGCGGTTATTCAATGAAAACACAATTTGCCCCATTTGATTCTCTAAATTGTGAATAACCACTGATTGACTTGATGTTCATGTCCATGTCCTTCAACATTTTATCTTGTGCCTGTATTCTTGTCTCGGTGTCTACTCTAATTTTCTCAGTGTCCGCCATAAACGTAGCTAGTACATCCTTCAATTTATTCTGCCTTTTTGCTTGCAGAGGGGGTTAATTGTAGAATTCGGGTGGGTTTGCTTGCCTTAGAGCTTGAGCTTGTGCTTGATGGTCCTTCCAAGAAATTTTTGGGTGATTCCTCCAACCCAGATTATAGCTATTTCCAAACTGTTGTTGTCTATTATAGTTCCCAACAAACTGCACTGACTTGGTACTAATGGCACATTGATATGTTGAGTGATTTTCAGCACCATTCTGCATTCCCATAGCATCAATCTTCTTTAATAGGGCAGAGTATTGGGCTGCTACTTGTACCGAAAAAACTGTCATAGGATCCACCTTAGGAATTTCTGCTGCTCTTGGCTGATTAGTTCTAGCTGTAGGCCACTGATAGTTATTGGCTGCCATATTCTCCAATAGGTTGTAAGCTTCCTCGCAGTTCTTTTCCATCAACGCTCCACCTACAGCCGCTCTTATGCTCGTCCTCACTTAACTGAATAGGCCATTGTAAAAGGTTTGGACTTGCAACCACTTGGGGACCTCTTAATGGGGACATTTTCGTAGTAAATCCTTGAACCTCTCCCAAGCTTAGTACAACGACTCAGAATCATGCTGAACGAAAGAAGTGATATCGTTCCACATCTTTACCGTCTTTACTGGTGGAAAGACTTTGGCAAGGAGCTTTTGTGCCAAATCATTCCACGTTGTAATCAACCCTGCAGTCAATGAGTGTAACCAGCTCTTGGTTTTATCTCTCAATGTGAATGGAAAAAACCTCAGTTTAATAGCATCCCCTGTCACCCCATTATATTTAAAAGTATCTCATATCTCCAAGAAGCTGACAATATGGTCGTTGGGGTCATCGTTTGGTAAATCCCCGAACTAAACCGAGTTCTGGATCATCTGAATAGTTCCTGGTTTGATCTCAAAACTAGCAGTTGTGATGGCAGGCCTTATGATACTGGTCTGAATTTCTGTGACATGCGGCATGACATAGTTCCACAGTGATTTCTGTTATTCTTCAGCCATTTTGTCTTGATTCTGCATTGTTTCGTGGATAAAGTCGTGAATCCTTGGAAACCTCTGCTCAATCTCGTCCTCGTATGGAATTAATTCCGGACCTTTGGATCTCGTTTGCATAAACAAAATACTAAAATCTCTCCTGTGCAAGAGCACGGGTAGACTCAAACCAATGGAAGCCTGCAAAAGCAAAGGAAAAATAGAAAATAAATAAAAAATAAATAAAAATGTCTAAATTAAAACTGAATTGATAAAAGTAATAACGAAAAGAATTATTAGAACCATTCCCTAGCAACGGCGCCAAAAACTTGTCTGATTTATAGATTGGCAAATATGTGCAAATATACACGATCAATCAAGTTATAAAAAAGTAAGTTGAGTGTCGAACCCACATGTAACAAATAATAATTACTCTAATTATTAATTTCTATTAATTCAAATGAACTTAAATGATCACCAAATTTGTTTATGAAATATTTAAACTTAAAAACTAAATAAAATTTAATTATAAAGAATTGACTATCAAATATTAAAAAACTTAGGATATTAATTTTCCTAATTAATCATAATAATTCTTTCACCCTATTTTCAATTATTTAATCCCCGACAAATAGGGATTGCCTATTTATTTACTAACCTTTATCAAAAAGTAATAAAAAGACCTATCTCAGTTATATTGCTATGTTCATGCAAGATACTTAAAATAGATTCATTAAGCACAAACTCCCAAATATGTTATGTATGACACATAAGTATAATCATCCTATGCACTTTTATGCTATTTTTCATAGAACAATAACAAATTCATACATTATCACACCCAGATCTAACATTAGATTTTCTTTTGCAATTCCGTCTAAGATATCTAATTAACTGTTGGCCACACAATTAATGAATAAGCACAAGATATGAGAAACCACCCAAAATAGAATTAATAATTGAAAATAGGCATTAATTAATTATCGCTAATCAAAAGGTTCCATTGACATCCTAATAAAAAGTTTAGTTACACATATTGCAATTATAAATCATTGTCATAATTAATAAAAACATACAAAGTATCAAGAAAATAAAGAGGAAGAAAAAAAACTCTATAGCCTTCAATATTCAATCTTGATCTTCTCTTGCACTCTAATTATGAACAACTAATTTATGATCTCTAGTCTTCTATTTATAATAGATATCCAAAATCCAATCCTAGTAAACTATTTAATCCTACAAGAATTCTGAAAACATTAAATTAAACCGCCTAGGTCCCACTAAAAACCGCACACACTATTGACTGGCACGTCCTTACGCAGCTGCTTGGCTTCTCCACGTAGCTGCTTAAGAGTGATGTAGCTACTTCAAACATCCACGCAACTGCTTCGGAAGCTACTATTTTTCGACACAGCTGCTTCGCTTGGATCACGCAACTACTTAACTTGCCCACGCAGCTGCTTCAGAGGCTTCTGTTTTTGACTTCGGAGGCTTCTGTTTTCGACGTAGCTGCTTCATTAGCCAATGCAACTGTTTAGCTCATACTCCAAAATTACCAAAATGCCCATCTTTACCAAATTCCCTACAAAATTAAATAAAAACACAAAACGAGTAAAATGAAGAAAGAAAATGCATGAAAACACACAAATTATCATGTTAAAAATATCTAATTATCACGTATAAAACCTACTCATCAAATACCCTCAAACTTAACTATTTGCTTGCCCTCAAGCAAAATCAAAACAAAAGAAACCGCAATTAAAAACTACCAATACATGAGCAATAACTTAATTATCGTTTAATCAGGCCTTAGGCAGAATTATCGACAACTCATCAAAAATTTCAAAATTCATGACATGTTGCAAATTTCAACACATTTATAAATCCTACCACTCATCATGATCCCTTGTGTGTGTGATTCCATATAATTCAAATCAATTCGAACTTTATTCAATTCATACAATCAAATGCCATGCGAGAAATACCATATACTCTTCAAACCCAACCTGAACAGGATCTAATATAGGAAAAATTTAGATTTAAGGAGTCAAAAACATTTACAATTATTACTATTTATGACCTTGTATTGAATTCGTTTATTTTTCTTTTCAATCCAATTCAATTCCACGAGTGCGTTTTACGCTCCATCTCGTATTCTTTTCAGCATGTGCAATGTATGTTTTCATTAGGATTTTCAGAATTACCCATGTAGCGAACTTTCCACCAATGACTCTCAAACCAATTGACTTTAGGGGCATTAAGTGTAGAGACACGTCTAAGGGCTTACTTGTTAGAGCAATAAAGGCCATAAAAATAGACTAACCAAGTTTACTTATCTCATAAATCCATCCATATATTCTTTTTAACTCCCCAACATAAAATTTTACCTATACCAACTTTAAGTACATAATCAAGCTAATTATACAAAGTATACGCATTTGTCACTAGCATTTAACCATACACATCGTCTAAAAGTCAAAATTAACTCAATCACACGAAAAAGTGCTCAATGATTAAAGGATCATAATTAAAGTAGACACCTATGAATGGCCAAAATCTAAACACAACAATCATTTATCCATTTCTAATAACTACCAAATAAATCATAAATTTCGTCATTGGCTTTCATATAAATGAGACTACTTTATTACTCACATGCTTTTAGCCTAATAAATTAAACATAAAAATTAAGCTACTCCACTTTCGTAGGTAGTCACGATTGCACTTAACACGTGCAACAAGTCTTTTAAGCCCATAGTTACCCTAGGTGTACGAGTTGTGTCTTGTGAGGGTTTGCAGTGAATATACTCACAAAATTCTTACATGCAATCTAAATGAAATGAACTATATATATATATATATATATATATATATATATATATATATATATATATATATATATACAAATGCATGCAAATATGGCAAACAAATCAAATCAACCCCCAAACTTTAAAAGGAAGCAATGTCCTCATTATTAAGATAAAGAAATAAAGTTTAGAGGACTCCCTTAAATTAAGCTCAAGCCGCCTCCTCGTCATCTGGTGAATACGCGGGAATCACTGGCGGATCTGAGAAACGAATTGGATTGTCACTGGTAGTCATTCACATCCTAGTAAATGTTATGCCACATTATATTGCATCATTGAAGTCATTATTTGAGCCATGTGATCATTTTGTCTTGATTGTCACTGATTCTCTCACCTTAATTGTCGGACCTCATCCTTAACCACAGTGATAGACTGGGAAGAAGAAGCGATATCTGGCTCTGGAGGCGCTACAAATAATTCCTCGATATCTGGACCCCTGAGTTTCGGTTGAGCACCAGTCCATTGCTTGAAGTTTCGGATGATTTTGGAGTTAATGACCACCTGCGGTTCTTGAGTCAGCTCATTCGCATCCCAAGTGACCCCCGCTACCTGACATAACCCATAAATCAATGATGGATTAGGCAACCCACGCGTAGGAGGTCCTTTAATTGCATACTTAATTAAGTTATTGATAACGTGTCCCTTATTGATGCTCTTTTCATGAACAATACAGTAGAGTAGAACTGCTCTATCCTTATGGACTTCTGTTACATGCATGGTAGACATCAATTTAGCGCATAGGAAATAGTACCACGCACTACCATAACGACTCAAACAAGTGTATGAAAAGTGTTTGGGTTCCCCATCTCAAATGGTCCAAGTAACATATGGTTGACATAACCTTCGAATGAGCTCATCATAATTAATTGGTCCTGCCGCATAAGTTGTGTAATCATCCACCTCTATCGGCTCAGGGATGCCATAATAGGCATTAATGACTTCAGCAGAAAAAGAAACAGTTTTCCCACGAATGTGAACCTCATTATGCTTGATATCCTTAGAGTTCGCGTAAAACTCTTTAACAATGAAAACTGCTCCTAGAGCAGATTGTCGACACAGACTCCCCCAATGCGAACAAATAATTCTCCAAAGTTGACCATCCAATGGACCCGAATCAAGACCTCGTTGTGGAATTAATTTCTTGGAATCAATAATGTTATCATAATAGGTTGTCACTTCTTCACTAATGAAACGTCTTATGTCATAAGTCCGAGTTGAACGGGAACTCTCTCCACAGTGTCGCTTTGGTGCCATTGTGAAGTCAAACGATTCCCAAAAATAAGTGATAGACACTCAGTTCTCTTTGGGGCCTTTTGTCAAACACTTGACGTTGCACCTTTGAAAATCTTGGTTGTTAAATCTTTCCCCAAACTTGTTTGACTCTAAAGCTTTGAGCTTTTAATCCCCAAGAACAATTCAAACAATGTATTCCAAATTAATATACCACACCCCCCCTAATTGAGCCAACACAAACTCAAGTGAGTAACCAAGTAAACAACTATACCAAACTCCACAATATTTTAAAAATGGAATAAGCCACTGCTACTCCAATACCAAAAAGGATTCAAGTTAATTGATTATTCAAATAGAACTTACTTGAATCTTAATTTAGTAAAAATTTAAGGCCAATGTTGCTGCAGTCGATATGCGGATGAGTACTCATGGTGGATGGTTGCAACGGCCCCATGTAAGTTAAAAAATGGATTCTTGGGGAGTAGTTGTTCGTTGAAAGTGGAAGTGTAGAGATATTTGTGAATTAGATAGCTTGAGAGAGTTGTGCCCAGTGTGGGAGTTGAATAGCCTTAGGAATTTAGGAATGAGGAGCCGAACCAACCAGACGGGATTTTAGAAGACTTTAGATTCGTGATTTGACGCAGCTACTTGGGATTTTTACGTAGCTGCATGATACGAAGCAGCTGATTGAACATGTGAGGCAACTGCGTCGAAATCAAAATATTCTGACGCATCTGTTTGGGTTTTTTATGCAGCTGCGTAAACTAAAGCAATGGCGTGACTTTGTGGCACACCTGCTTCACTAGCTGCTGATTCCAATTTGTCCACCCACATTTATTCTGTGTGTGACTTGCAAGCAATTAGAATACCAAATAAGAATTTAATTAATACAGACTAAACCTATAATTAAAAATAACACGAAGTATAAAAATTATATATTTGGGTTGTCTCCCAATAAGCGCTTAGTTTAAAGTCCTCAGCATGACTGTGTCATCTTTCTGTCAAGCAAGATCTTCAAGGGTTATCATGGTCCATTGTCAATCCATGTCATCGGCCCAATAGTGTTTTAACCTTTAACCATTGACTTTGAATGTCTGCAGAGTGTTCGGGTCTTTAACTTCTATTGCTCCATACGAAAAAACTTTATCATGGTGAATGGTCCGAACCATCTGGATTTTAATTTTTCTTGAAATAACTTTAGCCTGGAATTGAATAGCAGTACAGACTGACCCGGTTACGATTCGCTTATCATGCCACTTTTGGACTTTCTCTTTATATAATTTAGCAATTTCATAAGCGTAACCCCGAAACTCGTCCATTTCATTTAACTGCAAAAGTCGTCTTTCCCCCACAGCCTGGAAATCAAAATTGATTTTTTGTACAACCCAATATACCTTATGCTCCAATTTAACGGGGATATGACACGCTTTTCATAAATGAACCTATAAGTAGACATGCCTATTAGAGTTTTGTAGGCAGTTCGATATGCCCATAATGCCTCATCAAACTTGCTAGACCAGTCTTTTCGAGTTGGGTCCATAATTTTTTCCAAGATTCGCTTCACCTCTCTATTGATAATTTCTGCTTGTCAGCTCGTCTGAAGGTGATATGTTGTTGCCACCTTGTGTCGAATTCCATACTTTGTAAATAGAGTCGCAAAGTACTTTTTACAGAAATGAGATCCCTCATCAATAATAATTGCTCTCGGTGTCCCAAACCTTGTAAATATATTCTTTTTGAGAAAGTTAAGAACAACCTTGGCATCATTAGTTGGTAGTGCAGCGCTTCGACCCATTTAGATATATAGTCAACCGCCACTAAGATGTACTTATTGTTGTAAGAGGACTAGAATGGTCCCATGAAGTCGATGCCCCATACATCAAAAAATTCAACTTTCAATATGGTATTGAGAAGCATCTCTTGACGATTTGATATATTTCCAACATGTTGGCATCTATCATATTTTTTTACGAATGTATGTGCATATTTGAAAATGGAAGGCCAATAAAATCCGAATTATAGGACCTTTGCAACTGTCCGTTCACCCCCATAGTGTCCTCTATATAGAGATGAGTGGCAATGTTACAAAATTCCTTCAATTTCTTCCTTAGCCACACATCATCTAACCATTTGATCAAGACATTGTTTGAAGAGAAATAGTTCATCCCACAAGTACTACTTTACATCATGAAAGAATTTTTTCTTCTATTGGTAGCTCAAATCATATGGCAGTACCCCACTAACAATGTAGTTCACGTAATCTGCATACCATGGGGCTTCCTTGGCCACGTAGAATAACTACTCATCAGGAAATGACTCATTTATCAATACCTGATCTCCTTCGTGCTGCTGTGAATTCTCTTTCCGTATTCAATATTTAATAGAAACTCCCCCGCCTGGATTCTAAGAATAAGAAAAGGAATATACCAAGACCAATATATTTTAAATCTTGAGATGGAAATTTCTAGAAATTATCTTACATCTGACTATTTATTTTATTCTAAATCTCTAAGAAAAGGGGAAAAAAGACCTCCTATATTCATACAAAAATAGAACTATATAAAGATAATAAAAATGGATTTAAATTTCTAATAAGAATTTCTAAAAAATGGAATTAGAAATTCCCAATCTTGAAAGATGGTCCGCCACTTGATTCTCGGACCCTTTCATATCTCGAATCTCTAAATTGAATTCTTACAGTAGAATGATCCAACGAATTAACCTTGGTTTGGCATCCTTCTTTGAGATAAGGTATTTTCTCGCCGAATGGTCCGTGTATACGATCACTTTAGTCCCGATCAAGTATGCCCGAAACTTATCAAATGCAAAGACTACTACGAGTAACTCATTTTCTGTCGTAGTGTAGTTTAATTGAGTGTCTGTGAGAGTCTTGTTAGCGTAGTATATGGCATAAAAAATATTTTCCTTGCGTTGACCTAGCACTGCCCTAACCGCATAATCACTAGCATCACACATAAGTTCAAATGGGAGACTCCAATCTAGTGCAACAATTACTGGAACAATTATCAGCTTTTTCTTTAAGAACTCAAAAGCTTCCAAACACTTTTTATTAAATTGGAAAGGCATATCCTTCTTAAGTAAAGTGCAAAGCGGTTTCGTTATCTTTGAAAAGTCCTTAATAAATATGCGATAGAATCTTGCATGACTAAGAAAATCGATGATTCCTTTCATGGATGTTGGGGGTGGTAAGTTTTCAATTGTCTCAATCTTCGCCTTATCTACCTCGATACCATTCACTGACGCTCTCTGACCCAATATAATCACCCCTTGCACTATGAAGTGACATTTCTCCCAATTGAGGACCAAATTGGTTTCAACACACCTTTTTGGTACCAAGATCAAATTCTGAAGGCACAAATCAAAGCTATCTCCAAAAACTGAGAAGTTGTCCATGAACACCTCCAAATTCTACTCCACCATATTCGAAAAGATCACTATCATACATCGCTGAAACGTAGTCAGTGCATTGCACAATCCAAAAGACATCATTCGAAAATTAATGTTCCATAAGGGCATGTGAATGTCGTATTTTCCTGATCTCCGAGGGCTATGACAATCTGATTGTAACCCGAATAACCATCCAACAAGAAATAGAATTAATGCCTCGCTAATCTGTCGAGCATCTGGTCAATAAATGGCAAGGGAAAGTGATCCTTGCAGGTTGCCTTGTTTATTTTTCTGTAATCCATACAAACTTGCCAACTGGTCACCGTCCTCGTCGGGATCAACCCATTATTCTCATTAGATACCATTGTCATGCCGCCCTTTTTTGGTACACATTGCACCGGACTCACCCATGCACTATCCGATATGGGGCAGATGATACCCGCATCCAACCACTTAATAATTTCTTTCTTCACAACTTCCTTCATGATTGGATTTAGCCTTCTTTCTTGTTCTATCACCGATTTTTCATCATCCTCTAGCAGAATCTTGTGCGTACATATCGACAGACTAATTCCTTTTATATCCACTATAGACTAACCAATTGCAGTTTTGAACTCTCGCAACACTCTCAATAATTTTTTGAGTGATGCCGAGATAATAACTGGTAGAATAGAAGGCTCACCCAAATATGAATACCACAGATGCTTCGGTAACTTCTTTAACTCCAAAACTAGTGGCTCTTCTATTGACATCTTCACACGGGTGGTTGGCTTCTCTTCTCGATCTAAGGACTCATACATCTTTGCAAATTGAAAATATGGTGGTGTTGTATTCAACACTTTCAGACACTTAAGTGAAGCCGGAAAGTCTGCCGCTTTCGGATTAGTCAATGCATTTTCAAGTGGATCATTTCGCAAACTATCTTTGGAAACCTCATTCACCGCTATCTCAAACCAATCTATCTTGAAACATTCTTCAACCTCCTTTGGAAATTTTATGGCTTTAAAAACGCTGAATGTCACTTCTTAGCCGTGAACCCTCATGGTTAATTCTCCTTTTTGCACATTTATTAGAGTTTTACCTGTAGCAAAAAATAAATGCCTGAGAATGATTGAAATTTTTTTATCTTCTTTAAAATTGAACACTATAAAATCTGTCGGAAAAATAAACTTATCGACGTCTGTTTATTTTTTTAACGGAATAATCAATGGAGCCTCTTTTTTACTACTTATATAATTTATTGACGGGTTATACTAAAAAAAAATAAAATTGATGTATAGCGTTTTTTTTATAAAAAAGGTACAAATAAGAGGGTCGGATTTCCCTTTGTGTCTTTTCTTCCGAACAATTTGTTCAATCCTTTTTCTCTCCCATCGTTCGACAGACAGACATGGAATCCGCAGAAGACCTAATTTGCAAAAACATTCCTCCCCTTCTAGCATCATTCGTTGACACCTTTGTTGACTTCTCCGTCAGCGGCCTTTTCTTACCCCCAAACCCTATTTTACCTCCGTTACAGACCACTTACCCCTCTCCCGACCGCCTCATCGCCGTCGGAGACCTCCACGGCGACCTCAACAAGTCCAAACAAGCCTTGCGCATCGCCGGTGTTATCGATTCCTCCGATCACTGGTCCGGTGGTTCCACCACCGTGGTCCAGGTGGGTGACGTACTCGATCGTGGCGGCGATGAGATTAAAATTCTGTACTTTCTTGAAAAATTGAAGCGAGAGGCGGAAAAGAGTGGTGGGTCTATTATTACTATGAACGGGAATCATGAGATTATGAATGTGGATGGGGATTTTAGGTGTGTGAGTAAATCTGGTCTTGATGAATTTAGGCTTTGGGCGGATTGGTATTGTATTGGTAATGTGATGAAGAGTTTGTGTAGTGGGTTGGTGAAGCCGAATAACATTTTTGATGGGGTGCCTTTGGTTTTTCCTGGTGTTAACCCGGAAATTGTAGATGGTATCAGAGCCAGGATTGCTGCATTGCGGCCTAATGGACCTATTTCGAATAGGTTCTTAACTAAGAATGCGACTGTGCTTGTAATTGGAGACTCTGTGTTTGTTCATGGTGGGTTGTTGCCTAAACATGTTTCTTATGGCTTGGAACGGATTAATGAAGAGGTGAAGGATTGGATTAGTGGACTGAGGGAGAGGGTTTCGTCAGAATTAGTTAGGGGGAGGAATTCACTTGTTTGGTTGAGGAAATTTTCTGATGAAGTGGCTAAGAATTGTGATTGTTCTACTCTTGAACATGTTCTTGCTACTATTCCTGGTGCCAGGAGGATGATCATGGGACATACAATTCAGGAGAAGGGAATTAATGGGGCTTGTGATAACAGGGCAATACGGATTGATGTTGGTATGTCTAGAGGGTGTATTAATGGGCTGCCTGAGGTTTTAGAGATTAATGGGAAGTCTGAAGTTCGGGTCTTGACATCAAATCCTTTGTACCGTAATGGGAATGAATCTTCTTTTGGAGCAGATGTGCACAAAGGTTTTGATTCATTGAATCCTGAACATGGACCAAAACAAGTAGAAGTGAAGGCTTAGTTATTAACTGAACTCAAGATCTGTTTTTGTGGAATCTCTTGGGTATATATTCTATAGTCTATGGGATTTGATTGCTAGAACATCATTGTGCAGTAGTTATTACTGTTCAAACCATGAGTGAGGTCAAAAAATTGTGAACTAAAAGAATGTTTCACGTAATTAAATATTTGCGACTAGTTCGATCTAAAGTTGGTTTAAGTTTGGACAATGTCTTTGTTTTCTCTCGTAGCTTTTTCTTTTTATAATTATAGAAGTGCTTTTTTTCCTTTTGAAGCTATATGCTTCACTTCCATTGGATAACAATTTCATGATGTTTGATGAATTGTTATTTATTTATTTATTTTCATCAATGTAAGGAATAAGGGCGCCAGACCTTTATTGAGTTCAGGGAGTCACTGTTGCTGTGGTGCACTGTTGCTGTGGTGCAGTGTCAAGACTCTGTTCTATAATATTATCTCTTGTTAAAGGATGGAAAAAGCTGCGTATTCTGTGAAGGTATGGATAAGCTGGTTATCAAGAATTTTTAGGGGTCAGACTCAATGGTAATGTTGCCTACGTATAGGATTCCCAGGAATAATGATGTTTTATGACATATATAGTAGTATAATTGACCACATTGCTTATTAGGTAATCACTGAGAATTTATTTTGAAAAATAAGCTATTCTCTAAGTGGACATCTTAAATCTTTTACCCCCTTTAACTGGAAATATGAGTACCATTTTTTAAGAAAATTATGAAGAATGTAGGACTAGTATTTTTCTAGAGGGTGTTTGATGTAAAACAAGGTGGAAAGAAGGAATAAGAGTATCTATTTTCGTAGAGAATGGTAAAAAAACACACAAAAGCACAGAGTTTTGATTTCAAATCAATTCATTTAATAATCTGTAAATGAGGTATTACAATGTTTAAATATAAAACTCAATACTTGGGGATTAAGTAAAAACTCTAATTTAAAAAGGAAACAATCTCCTAATTAAAATTTGCTACTATAATAAAACAATTCTAACTAAAATAAAACTCTCCTAGTATATCTTACTAAATAATTGCATTAATAATCCAATAATTATTCTTAAATAAAAATACAAAATTAATACAAAAGAATTTCTTTTTTCTTTCCACATCATTCTCCTCTCATTTGAAAAAAACTCGACCACTAGTTTTGAAATATCGAAGAATAATAAACCATATTTTAGGAGACACATTCCAACAAAACTGGTGCAACCGATGTTTGTTTAGCACAATCTTTAGGAACAACAACGACATGATATAAAAATTTGAAGCACCTTGAGACGCTGAAGTATAATTGGGAAAAATAAAATCAACACGCTTGACTTTATCTTCCTTGATTTTTTCACATTTACGGTCAAGCTTAACTTTAATTTCTTTCGTGCAAACCATCTTTAAAACGGCAATGTGTTCAACACACTTATCTTCTGCTTCATACTTTTCTTCATGTTTCTCACCAATATCAATATGGGAGAGCACATGCTCTTCTTTATACTCACCAAATTTATATTGATTATTGACATGATCAAGTGTTATGATACATTCATCAATTGTCTTGAAAAAATTTACTTTGCGGGTTTCCTCTTGTGAATGCGTCGTTGTAGTTGCACAAACACCATTAAGATGAACATTTCATTGTGCTTGAATAAAATATGGATGATTGCATGCAGTTATATACTAATACTGTGATTTGAAATTGGCAAGATTTATTTCAGTTGATGCAAGCTCATCGCATAATTTTCAATACTCAGTACTATATGAAATGCAAGACTTTTTAAGGTGTTCGCATGTGAAAAAGACTCGATACTCAAGTTGTTTTATCTTAGCCCAAAGAAAGTCTGGATCATCAAACTTGGAAGACATTGCATATATATATATATATATATATATATATATATATATATATATATATATATATATTCACAAGGACTAAACTGAAAAGTAATGAAACTGCATGGGCTGAAACTGTAGAAAATAAAAGTGCAGGATAGATGGAGACTACGACGATGACGATTCCTGCTGCAGATCGTGCTTTCGTCTCGAAAAATTGTTATCGATTCTCTAGGGAACTTCGACAATTTGATGAAAACTAGAAAAATAGGGTAGGAAAAGTGGGTGAAATCAAAAGATATCAAGAATTTTGGCTCTTGATACCAAATGATGTAGGACAAGGTAACAAGAAGGAATAAGAGTACCTATCTCCACAGAGATTCGATAAAGTAACACAAAATCACACATCTTTGATCTCAAATTAATTCATTCAATAATCTGTTAATGATGTATTACAATGTTTAAATAGAAAACCCAATACTTTGTGATTAAGTAAAAACCCTAATTTTAAAAGGAAACAATCTCATAATTAAAATCTATTACTATAATAAAACAATCATAACTAAAATAAAACTCTCATAGTATATCCTACTAAATAATTACATTAATAATCTAATACTTATTCCTAAATAAAAACACAAAATTAATACAAAAGAATATTTTTTTCTTTTCCGCATCAATGTTTTAGTTTCCCAATCTCTTATAATCTCAGTTGTATATAATTTAATATACAATTAAGTTTAATGTGAAGTTTATGGGGACTAATTCTCCTAAGGGACTGTGGAAAGGTCATCGTAGTGTGGTTTTCTATAATGAATTTCATTAGAGTTTTAGGCTTCTTTAGCCTCACTTTCTACGCAAATAAAGTTGTCAAGACGATAGTCAAATTAAGTTCCTTATCGTGCTTCTAGGTTTCTATGATGTCAGGCTAACTTAGGTTACTGATATATTGTTTGTTCGCAAGCTATACTTTCATTCCTTTGAAAAAAAAATCGGGTTTCTATATGGCATGGCCTAGTTGCATGCTCACGTGCTGAAATTTGTTTCCTTGCCTAGTTGAATTTTAATCAAGACTGAGTTTGGGTGTAGGGGCTTTAAGGGAATGAGATGCCTAAAATTCAGATGATGAAGGCGGCTCAACTAGTAATGGCTTTTAAGGAAAAACTTTGAGGTCACTAGTTTAAGTCCACTTTTGGCCGAAGCATTAATTACTAGTGATGTACAATACTAGCTTGGAAAAGACTTTTTTTGACCCCGTGAGTGAGCACAAAGCCACATAAAAACCAAAAATCGAAAGATTTTTTGTCAATCAGTTGCTCTGAATTTCTTAGCATGCTCAAGTTTAATACATGTGTAAGAATAGGAGCAAAGGAATTAACTTGAAATGTTTTGACAGTTATAAATGAACGAGACCCGAGAGGGACCCTCACGAGTCCCGAGCAGAAGGCTCGTGGGAGTAACTCATTTTTGGGAATTAATTGAGGGATTAGATTAGTGGCTAGAAGAACAGGATAATTTGGGCATTACTCGGGTAACTAAGGGTATTCTAGGAATTTTTCTGCGACTAAGGGTATTTATGGAATTTCCCTCAAAGTCACATGCCTGACACGTGGTCCCTTTGCCAGGAGACTCTATAAATAGCCCCCTCATTTCAAGAGAAAGGGACTTTTGAACCTAACAACTCTTTAGGGAATTCTCTTCGAGTTTGAGACATAAATGAATACTCTTAAACCCTCGAAATTTGGACTTGAATTCTCTTGAGACCCGAGACACTAGAGAAATCTTTTGATCATTGGATTCTCTCAAAACTCTAAAAACACACAAAAGGCTCTTGAAAACTAGAGTTTACTCTAGGATCCCGAGAGTTATGTCTTGTGTTATTCAAGTAATTGTCCACCTGTTCTTCTCCCCTCTCCGATCGATCAATCAATTCCGTATTCTTTGCAAATTCCTTGCCTACATTTTTTTTGGCGACCCAACTGGGGACGTTAGAATTTGTTAAGGGTATGCCCACAACTCGAAGTGAGAGAGTTTCGGGAAGAGTTTCACCAAACGCTAGCATCACTTCGCTGGAATTTGTTACAAGACAAGTGGACCTATACCGATCGATTGTGGAGGAAGCTTCAGATAGTAGTTTTGATTCTCTAATGGCGGACCAAGGACAGAACAACAGTGTGCAGAGAGGTGCTGACAGACAAGGTGACGAGGAACCAAAGGTGGCTATAAATGTGCAGATGGAAATGCTAAAAGCGTTGAAGGAGACGCAAGAAGGTCAAGGAATGCTGATGAATATGATGCTAGACATGCTAAGGCAGCATGAAGAGATGGCTAGCTTTCAGCAACAGTTGATGCAAGTTTCTGCCTTTTAAGCCATGTTTCCAGGAAGTTCACAACAACAGTAACATGTAGAAGAGGATGGGAGTAATAAGAACTAGCAAAATGCGTCTCCTGTAGTAGAAGCCTAACAAATCCCAGTGATAAACTTGGAGCCCCAAAATAATGGGAGGGACTACAGAGAAGGGCAGAAGTAAGTCTCGCCCAACAATCGATTGTACCAATCAACCCATAAGTACAGATACCTACCATCCCGAGTTATAACCAATAACACAACCAACAACCAATTTTGCTGGACACAAGTGTGTATCAGCATGTATCTATCCCACCAACACCTCAGATGAACCAGTATACAATGATATCCCAAAAGGCTCTAGGGACCGGTTATTATATGACAAAAGAGGACATGATGGATTCAATCAGCTAGATGAAAAGGCAGTTGACAAGGCCCGCAGAACTGGATTTTATCCCACCGTATCCGACCCATGAGAAGAGGCGGTCATACCTTGTGGGGTTCATTAAACACCCACCGCAGTTCCCCAAGTATAATGGAGAAAAAGGGAATGCGAGAGAACATATTGAGAGATTTGTGGAGTCGATGTCCCCACGGTTGGGAATTGATGAAGTGAGTAATCATAATATTTTGTTGAGTGAGTTTAACAAGACACTCACTGACGGCGCCTTTAGCTGATACTACAGTTTGGATAATGGGTCGATTCGAAACTGGGATGATATGAAATTACAGTTCTTTAAAAAATTCTTTTATGTTCAGAAGTAGGTGTCGATTGTAGAGCTGATGAGAATTTAGCAAAAGACGAATAAAAAATTGTCTGATTATGTTGATAGGTTTCAGGCTGTGGTGCAGAAGTGTGTAGAGCCCATTAAAGAAAGGAATTTGGTAAGTATTTGCAATAACGGCGCCCTTGACACCTTTAAGCCACATTTGATCATGAAGTCTTGTGATTCCTTTGCGACATTTTCCACCTTTGCACAGGATTTAGGAGGAATTATGGCAGTGACGGCGAACCATCCAACTGTTACTTAGAAAGGCAAGAGGACCGCGACTGTGGCTTTGGCGGATTCCCAGTAAAAGCCACAAGAGGGCAAGTACTGGGGTGACAAGTACTCAAGGTTGCCAATTTCTGGGTTAATTACTTACAGTGAGAAGGCATTCAAAAATTTGTATAAGCAATGGGTTGAACATGGAGTGGTGAAGCCTCCAAGAGCCAGATTTCCATTAACAAAGGAGATGAAGAAAAGCCCAAATTTTTGTGTGTACTATAAGTATGTAGGGCACCCCACTATGGATTGCTATAGTTTGCGTAAGATTTATCATGAGAAGCTAGCAGCAGGGGAGATTGAGTTAGGGCAAAGAAGTAGTGTCCATGATAAACCATTGCCCAATCATAAAGGTAAGGAAACATGTAACGCCATTGTTCATGTTGGAACATTGGGAGTTAGAGAAGGTGTGATAGCAAAGAACGTGGAAGTGCCGGAGGAGATGGAGGTTCCTGAGTCAGGGATGCAAGCGACGACGTTGATGAACGGAGTAAAGTTTAATTTATTTTTTTTGATTAGATCGGGTTGTCCAAAGAGGCGAGTATTGAGGAAACCAAGGCAATAATTAAGGCTGTAGAGACACAATACACTTGCATGACAGCGAATAAAAGTTTTGTCAGAATGATGGAGAAGGAAGAGGGCAATATTTTCTTCTCCAAGGTAGTCAAAGAGGTGAAGTATCCACATAATAGACCATTGTATGTGATGACAATTATCAATGGCATAGAAGTAAGAAGGGCGTTCATCGACAATGGGGGCGTCTGTGAACATCATGCCCAATAGTGTTTTCAAATCATTGGGGTTGTTAAACAAGAAGCTTATCAAAGAGAAAACAAGTATCGCATGGTTCGCTAACCAGTGCACTAAGACCCTTGGTCATGTAAAGGTAGATATGCAGGTGAGGAAGATAAGGGGACCCGTGATGTTTCATATGGCGGAGATAGATGCGGCTTATCACGTGTTGCTAGGAAGGGCGTGGCAAAATAACTATGGAGTAGTGCCGTCGGTTTTCTATCAGTGAATCAAGGCTATCTGGAAAGGAAAAGAAGTGTGGGTGCCAACCACGAAAAATTCCTTTACGCCAAAAGTGACACATATAATTAAAGCGACTTTCTTTGATGATGTCGTTGAGAAAGGGGAGAATGACAATGCCAAGCCTGATGCACTAAAATTGGTAAGCTGGGAGGAAGTACAGGCTGACAAGTTCGTGCTTGAGAAGAAAGAAAAAAAGAAGATGAAATCCACTACAGAATAGAAAAAGCTCCAAAGGGAAGCAACCGATGGTGGTTGACTTGGAGAAAGGAAAAGAAGGGGCTGAGTCCCAATGACACCAGGAATGTGATCAACATCGAGTGAGTGAAGAATGAAAACCAGAAGTTGGCAAGGACGAAGAGAAAAGATGAAGAAAAGACAAGTTGGCAAAGGGTTGTGAAATCCGATGGGAAAGTTGTGTTTCGGTTGTGACAGTGCGAGGGGGAAGAGTCTGAGGGAACATTCAGGGCCAAGGACTCCGGAGTCCCCCACTCTAGCAGTAGTAAAGGAGAAGATGTGGTGTGCGGCAAAAGGTGGAACCAACTTCAGAATGTTTCGAGGACCGACTTAGGCCCCAGTAAAATGAATTGGATGAGATAGACCTGTCAATGGTGGAAAAGACGTCAAGGCCGATCCATATCAATAAAGAATTATATGCTGCCCAGAAGGAACTGATAAAGCTACTGTGGGAATATAGAGATCTGTTTGCTTTGAGCTACGATGAGATACCCGGGATTAGTAAAGAGCTGGTGGAGCATAGATTGGACATAAGTTTAGGGTCAAAGCCAATAAAGCAGGCACCGAGAAATTATGCACCATAAGTGGAGACATAGATCAAGGAGGAAATCCAAAAGCTGTTGGAAGTAGGGTTCATTAAACTAATTCAACATCCAATATGGCTATCCAGCATTGTACCAGTTAAGAAGTCTAATGGGCAGTTACAGATATGTGTAGACTTCAGAGATTTGAATAAGGCATGGCCAAAAGATATGTACCCGTTACCGAACATAGATACTCTAGTGGATGCAATGGCTGATCATGAGATGATGTCATTCATGGATGGTTTCATGGGGTACAATCAAATAAAGATGTATGTTGAAGATGCTGAGATGACTTTTTTTCGCACACCTTTCAGGAACTTCTATTATGTTGTTATGCCATTTGGGTTGAAGAATGCTGGGGCGACTTACCAATGAGCAATGCATACTATCTTCCATGACATGATCCACGACATAAAATATTATATGGATAATGTGGTGGTGAAGTTAAAGAAGAAGGAAACTCGTCTGGAGGACTTGAGGAAAGTGTTCGAACGATGCTGACAATACAAGTTGAAGATGAACCTGAAGAAATGTGCTTTTGGAATGACAACAAGAAAGTTTTTGGGTTTTTTCATGCATAACAGAGGATTATAAGTAGATCATGGGAAGGCTAAGGCGATCACGGAGATGCCCCCACCAAAGACGCATAAACAATTGAAGAGCTTTTTAGGAAATGTTTCTTATTTAAGGAGATTCATGCTAGCATTAGCAGAAGTTATAGAACCTCTTGGGAAGCTATTGAAAGGAAATGCGGAATGGGACTGGGGGCAAGAATAACAAAGAGCCTTTGAGAAGGTGAAGGAGATATTGGCTTCGGCGAAGACAATGGTAGTACCATAAAGGAGAATTCCATTGCTACTGTACATCACATCTACCGCGAAATCTATAGGAGGAGTAATTACACAAGAGATAGATGGGGATAAGATGCATGTGTACTACATCAGTCGGATTGTTAGAGGACCAGAGACTAGATATTCGCATCTAGAGAGACATTGTCTGGCATTGGTGCTTATTGCATAAAAAATGCGACATTATTTTCTGGCCCATGAAGTGCAACTTTTGATGAAGACCGATCTAATTAGGTACTTGCTGACTAGGTCTGTATTAGTGGAGAGGCCTACAAGATGGATGATGATCCTTTCAGAATGTGACATCAAATGTGTGTCGCCAAAGGCAATTAGATGTCAAGCTCTAGTGGACCTGCTCGCTCAATTTCCAAATGAAGAATATGACCCCCCATCTGAAGATCTTCCGGGAGAAAAAGTAGAGTCGCTCAATGTGGAGAACGAATACTCAGAATGGTGGAACTTGGCATTCGACGGATCATCTGCAAATGGAAAATAAGGAGCATGAGTAGTGTTGACTACTGGAAAAGGAAAGGAGGTGGCATTGTCCTGCTAGTTAGACTTTTCCTGCACTAACAACGAAATAGAATACGAGGCATTCAAACTGGGCTTGCTGGCTACTCGAGAACTAGGAGCGAAATGCCTCAAAGTAAGGGGAGATTCCAACTTGATAGTGTAGTAAGTACGTGAGCAATTTGCAGTAAAAGAACCAATCGTGGCACTTACCGAACTGTGGCATAAAAGGTAATGGAAGCTTTCAGAAAGGTAGTAATCGAATATGTGCCAAGAGAACAGAATAAGCAGCCTGATGCATTGGCAAAGTAACATCTAGAGTATATGTCATCGGTAAAGACATGGATGTGAAGGTGATCAAGAGAACCCTCCCAACTGCAGTGTTAGAGTCGTTCCCGAAGGAGTTGACGGATGATTGGAAGCATATAATGTCTCACCAATTATAGACAAAGGAAGAGACAATACCGTTGGCAGAACTCTAGAAGTAGCGCATAATCAAAGGGATACTATACCATAGAGTAGTAAATGGGGTTTTTTTTCACAATGTTTGGGGAGGAATGAATCAACGAGAGTCCTGCATCAGGTGCATAAAGATAACTATGGGTTGGCAAATATTGGGTTGTATTGACGGTTGCAACGACAAAGGTATTATTGGCTCGAAATGAAGAAAGAGGTAGAAAAATTACAATGACGGTGTCTTTCGTGCCAAAAATACCTTGGGGAGGAGGATTGTGCCTTCATAAATGACATAGCGGATTGGTAAGTTCCGTATGTGGAGTTCTTACAGAGTGATATCCTCCCTGTTGAAAAGAAGGACGCAAGTATAATACAAAAGAAGTCACAGAGATTTTACCTGCAAGATGGAGAATTGTTTAGAAGGGGATTCAACAGTAAACCTCTACGGTGCTTTTAGATAGGTGAGGCTAATAATTTGGTCTACCAGATGCACAGAGATGAACACCAAGGGGGAGCCAAACTATACAAATAACTGATTGATCATGGGTATTACTGACCAAAGATGGAAGGAGACTGCCTAGAGTTTGTTAATAAGTGTCATGCTTGCCAAATCCATGGGAACCTAGTACATGGCCCTGTTGTGGATCCACCAACTGTAGCAACACCTTGGCCATTTCATACATAGGGAATGGATCTGATAGGTCCTATTCATCCAAACTCAAAAAGGGAACATCTGGATACTGACTGCAATAGAGATGTATACGAAATGGGTAGAAACAATTCAATTGAAGAAGGCTACAGGACCAACAGTGGTGAATTTCATAAAAGAACACATCATTTGTCGTTTTGGGATTTCGAAGATCATCTTATCAGACAATGGGACACCCTTCATAAACATGGATGTCAAGAGATTGATGAACAGATACAAGGTGAAGCATTACAAGTCATTGCCATACTACCCAAAAGGCAATGGACAGGCAGAAGCCACCAATAAAACCCTGATCAAGATTCTCTCGAAGACTCTAGATGACCATCCGAAGGAGTAAACAGTTACCAATGGCGTTATGGGCTTACCGAACATCGAAGGGAAAACCTATAAGAGAGACCCCCTATGCGTTAGTATACGGTGAAGAAACTGTTTTGCCCGCCGAGATAGAGATTCCTTCAGTCAAAATGAGACTCTGAAGCGTACTTTAGAAAAAGAACCGATCAGTTGCTCTAGAAGCTTTAGCTGACTTCCGAGACAAAGCTAAGGAGAAACTGGAACGATACCACGAATGACTGCAACGATAATACAATACTATAGTGGTGCCACGACATATTTTGGTGGGGGACTTGGTGCTCAAGACAACGAATCAAGTCATGAGGGGAACACTAACCACTAAATTTTTTCCTAAATGGGAAGGCCCCTATAGGATACGAGAGATCTCCAAAAGTGGGTATTATAAGATATCTCGTGTGGGATCCGATACTATCTCTGGCCCACTGAACCTGAAATGGGTCAAGAAATACTACACATGAGATAGTTATCGAACCCATTAAGTTACACTTTATCTATAAAAGTGATCGAGGCACCCTGACTTAACAAAGTCCTCGAATCCGACAAGTTACACTTTATCTTTAAAAGTGATTGAGGTACCCCGAACTGACAAAGTCCTCAAACCTGACAAGTTATATTTTATCTTTAAAAGTGGTAAATGTTATGCTTTTTGTGAAATGTTTTGCTTTTCGTTAAAAGCAAGATGATTATTAATAAAATATTTCAAACTTTCACTTATGTCTCGATAAATTATTTTATACAAAGTGACTGGTTTACAAATGATTTAAAAGCATTTGCCAATGTTATATTATGTACGCTTTTGAATAATAATTTGAGTGATTTATGATTCAAGGACCAAATATCGATTCATAAGTATTCAAATTAAGAACGATTTCTAACAATGCATAATGAATGAAAAATATTTTCTGATAACTAAAAAAAATAGTACAAAAGTGAATTCTTTTGAAACAGGAAAAAGAAAACACTGCTACAAAAGGCCATGAGTTAAAGGCCACGACATATCAAACTGGAGTGGGGGCATAGCCAAATTCTCTAAGCAGCTAACCGCTGCATCACGAGCTTTGACGGAAGATATCATTATTCTCTTGAGATCTTCAATAGCAAACTCATAGTATTGAAGCTGGGTCTTTAATTTGACTACGGCTTCTTAAAGTTTGGAACACTTTTCTGCAGATTGGCTATATTCGTGATGTTGCAAGGTGACCTCCGAATGTAACACAATAATATGACAATCATGAAAAATGAGGTATAATCTGGAAAGAAAATGAGTCAAATAAAAGTTAATCTTAGAAAGATCATTAACCTCGCAATTTAGCCTATCTAAGTCTTCTACTCGCAAAGTAGGGAGAGCGAAACTCTGCATCTCAAAGATAAGGCTAGCAAGTCGATCCAACAAGTAAATTAGCAAGGAGGTCTCACGAATAGACAAACGATCTAGAGTTTGTGGAAATCGGACTAAGAGATGGTCGGAGGCTCCTTGGTTAGAATGAGTGACCTAAAAACCTCTCCAAGTGATAAGTCCTCTTATTGGATTGAAGGAGGCTCTGGTAGGGGCTATCTCCGTAGTTACGACAATATTTGGGATAACGAGGTCTATAGACTTTGGAACTGCTGGTTGGACTGCTAAATCTGAGCTATTGGGAAGAAGACCTAAGTCATCCAAAAACGAAGCAGCACAATCAGGATGGAGAGAATCAAAGGCAGCCAGGACATCATGAGGCACGGGTAGGTCTTCTATATGTTTAGACTAAAAAGGAAATAAAAGCAGAGTAAGGAATTATAAAGAAAATAAAGAATAATCAAATCGGGAGGATATAAAATAATGACAGAAATATACTTACTAAGTACTCTAGGGATAGGATGTCATAAGTCGACCCACCTGGTGCGTTGGCATCTGTGCCCTCCCTACCAACTGCTCTCTCGAAAGAATCCTTTAGGGGAGGATGAAAATCCGCAACAGGACTCGAAGGATTCTCCCTCGAAGTAATAGGACTCATAGCTCTAGCATCCACATTTATATAACTGTTACCGGTACATTCAAGGTTATTAGAAATTGTGTTACCTATGGCCAAATCTGAGCCCACATCAGATAAAGAATGATCAGCACTAAGACTGACACGAGGTTCATCTCGAGATGACGGCTTGACTGTAGCCCTGACAGGCTAAGCGGATTTGTCATAGGTAGAAGCAGCCCCATTTCTAATAGCTGTACGAAGCCTAATAGGAACATTATCCTTATCTGCTTTATCATCACCTTTAGTAACCTGGAAAAAGTAAGGAAGATACGGCATAAGCAAAATAGCAGATGAACATACAACTATTGAAGGGAAATGAACATAAATAACATAAAGTTTACCACATGCTTCTGCCTTCTCCTAGCTAGCTCAACAGTAACTAGTACATTAGGACCCAAATTATCATGTGGACGTTTTGATAGTAACCTCAAAATAATTGTGGTCCTATTACCTGTTTACCTGACGACATCATTACCAGAGGGATTTGTATTGGTTTCCACAAGGGGCACCACCTTAGTAGTAGTAATTGCAGGTCCCCTTTCTCTTGAGCGAGTAATTTTTGTCTCCTCGACAGTAGAGGTTCCCTGGGGAGGAACTTGGGGAGGACCATGAAATGAAGCTTATGGTAGAGGATGACTGGAAATAATGATGTCGTGAGTGGAAAAAAGCTAACACATATAGGCCTCATAATTAAGGAATCGGATATTGCGAGGTCATTTTTCCGGATGAGTATTTGGTTTGGGGGCACACAGTAGCTTGGCCCATTCAAGCTGCCTGGGAGGAAAGACTTAATAGGAGGATAGTACAGTGTCATCTTGCCACAACTTCATGGAAGCAGCCCAACGATTTCACTCACCAACAGAATAGTTTCCTTGGCAGGTGGCGTTGGGAATAATGAAAGGCAGGGGATCACTACGGGCAGTAGACGGTCTAGGAATCTCCCATGAAAAAGAATCAGATGAAGGGATAAAATTCTCTAGAGCCCCCTCATAATTTCTAGCACTGTCCCCAGTATCGGGTAAGCCAAACGATGAGTGTTAGTTGAATCCAAATTGTCTCATGACTCTTTGAGGAGAATAAGGAATGGTCCTAAACTCATCAGCCTCTACAAAGTAAGGCAGTTCTACAGTTTGAAAGAAGAGGAACCAGGATAGTACTGATCTTTACCGGCCCTTGATGCTGGCAAAGGGGCGAGACTCGTCGCTATAGAAGCGAGGAATAACGACACCCTCAAGAATCACGGTGAACGGGTGGGCAACAAAGGATGAGAAATCATCAATATACAGTCGCAAATCAGAAGTACCCTTATGATCTATCCACCGTAAGGTACGTGGTACAATGTGTGGTGATGAGAAAGGCGGGAGTGACATCTTTTTGTTCTTCGAGATATGCAATGAGGCAACGTGGTTGTGAAAATGCTCGTAGAGAAAAATCTGAAGAAAAGAGCCCGAGGCAAAGCAGTTCACGTCATACCTGAATAAATCAAAGAGCATGGGTAAGTAGGGGAAAACACAATATAAAAGAAATAGTGGCTGCAAGAAAGAGATATCGTCCGATGAATTCTTCCACAACCATGATAGTCTCATCCAAATGGTGGTATAAAGCCCCTAGGAATAGAGGAGCAAGTGGCACTGACAAACCCCAGCATGGTAGCCAGGCTGAATATGTGAGATGAAGGACCATCTACTGGCAAACTAGGGAAGATGAAGCGATACAACCATATGACAAGGTAAGTGGCTAATGGAAAAGGGAATGGGGTCCTAAGAACAGTAAGGATTGACTCACTATAAATGGTACTATCCCAATTGGTTGGCTTATAGTCGCAAAAGAAATACCGTACCCAAGAAAGCTAGAAAGTTTTCTAGCAGTTGGGAGTCTCAAAGTCTGGAAGCAACTCATATCCCTTGAATTGTGAGCCCAAGTGTGAAGCTAGTCTAAACACTTTTGCCAAGTATGTCACATATTCAGCGTCTCTCTGTGACAAGACAGAAGGGACACATAAGGACGAGCCAGCGACAAGAAGTCTGGAAAAAAAAACATGAGTTGAAGTAAGAACGAACTAAAGAAAGAAGCAAGAATTTGTAAAGGAAATAATTAAGATGAAGGAAAACTTACTGATAAATGGCATAAACATCCTCTAAGGTAGGAGTAAACTCTCCCTAGGTTGTGACAAATGTGGAAGTAGAAGAACAGCAATGGGAGAGTAATATTGATCCTAATGGATGCAGAGATCTCTACATAAGCGGATACACTGAAAAATACCGACACTCTTGATCATCTTCACGTGATCAGGGTTCTTTAGTATCTCATCGGTCCAATGCTACCATCCCTGACGTCGATTGCAAGAATCCAGTTAGAAACAAATTGGGTTGTATGTTTATGTCTGTGTCTAAATGCACATCTGAGGAATACTACTAGCGCTAGGATAATTATCCCGGCTTTCGTAAGTCGCGGCATAAAGAAACAGGCATTCTTTTTTGGGACGAGGAAAGGAATGAAAATCATAATTCTTGACTCGGTCCAAAAAAAGGTCACGATCCCTGAAGAAATGAGCTCTCCCCCAATCGGTAATGGGTAGTGGTGGTTTTGCGGCTTTGGGATTTATGGAGTGATCCTCAGAACTAGCCTACAAAAATGAACATTGGGCATACGAACTCTATGGTGGAAGGAGCATATGAAGTAATTAACTTGCGTACCATAGTGAATTCTGACTGCAACAGGGTGCCTTAAGAAAAATTTCTCTTTGAAAAAACCCGACAAAAACCAAGACCGATGCTTGAAAAGGTAGACTTAAGTTCGAAAAAGTGAGATTAATCTTGTGAGTCGTCGTTGTTGCGTTGATTGGTTGACCTGCATGTTCCTCTGTTGTGAAAAGGCAACCTCTCTTTAAAAAGTCAAGATCCCGTTAGGGTAAACTGGTTTTAGAAAAGAAAGATAGAAGACCCCTTGAAGACACCTAAAACGAAAAAGAAACAACCATCAAGAAGAGTTCGAATATAGGAAATTATGAAAAAATAATAATATAATAAATAAATAAATACATACATACTTGAAAAAAGAAGAAGAGAAAATTGGTAAAGAGAAAGAACTTTGAAGAAGAAAGAATACTATTGAATGAATAAACCCTTTGAGTTGGTCTCCTATTTATAGTATTACATGGAATGATCTAGAATCCATAATCCAAACCCTAATTGAAAAAGTAATTACATAAATTCAAACCCTAATAGAATTCTCTAGAATCAAATTAATTGATAGCTAAGATAATTGGAAAGTAAATATATTACAATTAAAAATAATTAAGGAAAATAAAATTCGTTGAAATTAATTTCCTAATTGAATTAAAGTTACGTGGTTAAGCTACTAGAATTCCCTAGTTTCCTACTATGAGTTGGTCTTCCAATCAACTTCAAATTGATGAATATATTAGCCGCACATGCATGATAATCTAAAGGCAAATTAAATTCTTAAATTAATATGTAAGTTGGACTGAATTCTACTACAACATGGGCTAAAATCCTTTTTCCCTTTGTGAACTACCAAATTGAATCCTTAACTTGGATTTACGCATTAAACAAATATTATTTTAAGAACAAGTTGGAATATAATATATTCTAAGATAACTAAACATGAATAAATATTATTCTAAGTTGCATTAGAATAAAGAAATAATATAATAAACCTTGCTAAAATAATAATATATAGAATAATGTTAACATAAAGAAACATTATTCGGTAATATTTATTAGCTTAATTGGTGTATGATTCTATAAATAAATAATTAACAAGGTTAGTTTGTAATTTATGTATAGATATTTTGTCTAAAAAAGGGCTCGTCGAATTAAACTCTGAAGATTGTTCAGAAAATTAAGTGGGACTTTAAGACTGAAAGTATTGTACACGATCGTCACTTAAAAAGTGACTCACGTGCAGGGGAAAAATGTGAGTCCATGAATAAAATTAGGGTTTGCATTTGACCTAATAAATTAAATAAACTAAAATGAACAAGCCGAAAATAAATGAACGAGACCCAAGAGGGGTCCTCATGAGTCCCGAGGCAGAAGGCTCGTGGGGGCAACTCATTTTTGGGAATTGATTGAGGGATTGAATTGGCGGCTAAAATAATGTGATGATTTGGGCATTACTCGGGTAACTAAGGGTATTCTAGGAATTTTTCTATGACTAAGGGTATTTATGAAATTTTTTTCAAAGTCACATGCCTGACACATGACCCATTTGCCAAGATACTTTATAAATAACTCCCTCATTTCAAGGGGAATGGACTTTTGAACCTAACAACTCTCTAGAAAATTCTCTCCGAGTTTAAGACACAAGAGAATACTCTTAAACTCTCAAAATTTGGACTCGAATTCTTTTGAGACCCGAGACACCAGAGAAAAATTTTGATCCTTGGATTCTCTCAAAACTCTAAAAACACACGAAAGGCTATTGGAAACTAGAGATTACTCTAGGATTCCGAGAGTTCTGCTTTATGTTATTTGAGTGATTGTCCACTTGTTCTTCTCTTATCTCTGATCGATCAATCAATTCCATATTATTCACAGATTGCTCGCCTCCAACCCCGACATGAAACCTTAACCCTAACAAGGTTTGAAATTCCTTGCCTATAGATGTAAAAAAAAATTAAGGTGTTATTGGTGTATTACTTTCAGTTAGCGTCTTAACCAATGGGTTAGTTTGTATTGCAATCTTCTTTTTCGCTTTTTTATCATGTTGGTATGGTTCATATAACTATCTTTATTCAGTGTATACATACTTATCAAAAACAATAACAAAATCCAAGTTTGCGCCATTGCTTGCACGTTTAATACATTCTAGACATTTTTCATGGCAATGTGTTTTATTTGGGTAGAGTTTTCACTTTGGTCCTTTGCGTTTCAAAGTTTATGTAACCTGCAAAACTAGTATGGTACAAGTTCTTTACTACTGTTTAAGATCAATTAAAATTGTCTCTTTGTGGAAACTAAGAACCAAGTTATTAAATTGAAACTGTTTTTTAGAGGTACATGTTAAGGTTATGTAAGAATAATTTGTAGGAAACAACTGACATCATCTCAAAAAAGCAAAAGATTGTTTCGTCAGTAAAGAACCGTGGAACGTCTATTTGCTGATAAAAATGGTTCGAAGTTCAAACACACTAAATTTCTGAAAAAGAATAAACAAGTTTCTTAGTTTTACTGGGTGTAAGTATATTTTATGACAATGAATTAACATGCACATGCTAAAGGCAAATGCATTCTCAGCAATGAGATACCAAAATGTAATTTGATTGATAAGATTCAGCTTTATCATAGGGTTTGTTTAAGTAATAGCATTTGCAGTGATAGTGTTAGGTGTATTTGGCGTGTTTGGACTTTCCAATGCAACATCATTTTTTATGTTTTTCGTTTGAGCTCTAAACGATGCATGTGATTAAAATAATCTATTTATAACAAGATTTTCTAGTACATTTAAATTTTCAAACACTTCAAACGTACTCTCTTTATTCCAAGATAAAATTCATGATTGACTTTTTACACATATTAAGAAAGAGGATAAAATGACAAAATTGTATATATTTAAATTTTTATTTAGTTGTATAGTTTTTTGAATATGACTAGTGATGCTTCACAAATATGCATAGATAATAGAAATATGATAATTAATACTAAGGTATTATTGACAAATTATTATAAAAAATAAATTATTTAAGGTAAATAGATATTTAACTTCGGAATACCTAAAATAATAATAAGGACTTTTATACTAAGACATAGTGAGTATTAAATGTTGTGTCATCATACTCATATTTTGGATGGGGAAGGAACCGGTGAACTTGAGAGTTTATATTCATTTCAACGATAAGTTTGGGGTTAATTAGTGGGGGTGAACTAAAGAGACGAAAGATTCACGAAGGTAGGAATAGACTGAGTAAGAGGTGTTAAGGGGAGAAAAATAAGCAAGAATGACATGACAGTAAGTAGATAAGTATTTCTCTCTCTAGACTGAGAAGGCTGAGTAAATTTGTCAAATGTTAAATCACAAGCTTTATTTATAATGTATAAAGGTCTAGGTCTGCATGGCACATCCGGGTGGTGCCACATGGCAGGTCACGCGTATGTCTAACGTCATATACCCGAGTGGGTCTCACAGTACTATCAATACCATTCTCGTCTGAAAGGGTCTTCTCAACCTCAATATCATTCTTGAGTGTCCTAAGGCTCTCTACCGAAAGTCCTAGTAGATAATCAGGATCTTTATTACGAGTGTTACTGTTAGAAAAATTCTCCGAAAAGTAGTTTTAAAAATTTAATAAAACAGAATCATCTTTATATTTTTATACAAAACAACAATTATATATATACACCATGTATCTGTAGTATGAATTGTTACCTAATGCTTGATTAGATTAAAACTTTTGAATCTTCGAATATCCTCAAGATCTTCCTTCCTATGACCTTATGCTGAATCTAGAGTGTGGTCTCCAAAACACCCTTCTGAAAAAATACTTTTACGTATTTTTTTTAGGAAGAGGGAGAGAGAGAGAATATATGCTCTTTGGTCTTTTTTCTGATTTGGAATAATAACCTCTCTTTTTTCACGTATCTGATCAATGATATATTTATATCCATATTGATCATTATCTCTTTAATAAAACTGATTCATATTAGGCTAGGATGGAGATTTTAAGGAATTCCTATTCTGACTCCAATACTTATTTATATATTATTATCTAATAATAGTAATATACTAAATAAATATTAA
Organism: Hedera helix; assembly: GCA_947179155.2. Classification (NCBI taxonomy): domain Eukaryota; kingdom Viridiplantae; phylum Streptophyta; class Magnoliopsida; order Apiales; family Araliaceae; genus Hedera; species Hedera helix. The sequence continues at coordinate 24,771,632 of OX359281.1, read as the reverse complement.
TTATAATTAATTTCACTAAATAATTGTAATTGCACTTTAGTTCACGAATTAATTAAAATAAATCTTTTACTAATAAGCTGTAAATATTTCCTCTATAGATGTACATAAATATTTCAGAATTAAATATAATCCCAATATATTTAATCTAATTTTATAAGTCCATAATTTATCTCCATTTGATCATACATTGATTCAACAATTAAATCAATCATTTTAATAATAAATATTAACAGACTTGGCTAAGATTCTATGATCAATAATAAATTATCTTATGAAAAAATTTATAGACCTTTTGACAAAAATAATATTCCTGATATTAATTAAATATATTAATTAACATTTCGAGGTATTAATTAACACAATATAATTTTACTCTTTGGAATATTAAATTAATATATATAACAATATTAAGTCCATTATTATTTCAAAATTAAGAAACATTCATAGATTAGTATTTATGTGAAAATATTTTATAAATAAAATATTATCACATGATCCGTTTAATGCACACCGTTAATGACTAGTATTTTAATTAGAAGTCCAACTTTCATGATCAAGATAAATCATCTCTATTAATGCACTATAATTTACATGATAATATCTCCAAATTATCATAGGTTATAAACTATTATATCTTTATTTATATATATTACATATGATTTATATCTTCTGTTTATAATACTTATTTATACACATAAATCATAATATATATAAATTTGAAAATTTATATACACAAAATAAATGACCATTTAATGAATGACGAATGATGCACTTTTATTAATAAATAAATGTCCAACATAAATAAACATTAAATAAATAGATAAATAGGATTTTTATAGAAAAAATCCAACAGTTACGTGACCTTATACAAAAATGTAGTATTGTCATCATAATAAGACATGGCCGAGCACCGGGTTCCACGTGGTTAAGCTTGAGTACTTGAAGAGTCAGACCCGAGAACCTTTAAGGGTGGGCCTACGAGGCCAAGCCATTCTGCTCGAAAGGCTAAGATGGTCAGGCCCATGAGGCTACGCTTCGACCTGAAAGCCTCATGTGGTCGGGTTCACGAGCGCCCACGTGACAATATGTGAAAAACTTATGCGTCATTAAGTTATTCGCATGTGGGCTCCACGTGCAGTGCCTAAATGTGTCCATGCGCGTACGTGGTGAATCCAGACCCATATTTTGCCATCTATGTGAAAGCTTGATCGTTGAGAAAGGATTTTGTGAAAATTTTAGAGTGCGGCGACTAGGCATTGTCTGACGTTAATTACTAAGGGTGAGATTGAGAGACGAAAAATCCACGAAAGAATGAATAAACTAAGTAAGAGGTGCTAAGAGGAGGAAAACAAGCGAGAATGGCACGAGCGTAGGTAGATAAATATCTTTTCTCTAGACTAGGTTGGCTGAGTAAATCTATCAAATATCAAATCATAAGCTATATTTATAGTGTATAGAGGTCTAGTTCCACGTAGCACATTCGGGTAATGCCATATGGCAGGTCACCTGTATGTCTGATGTCGCATACCCGAGTGAATCCCACAATACTATCAATACCATTATTATCCAAGGAAGTCCTCTTAGCAATTCTGTTTTCCAAGCCACCAAACCAACCCTTAGACAACTATCTTAATATCATTCCCGAGTGTCCTAAGGCTCTCTATCGAAAGTCCTAAGAGACAATCTAAATCTTCATTACAGATGTTACATGAGCTTATATGAAGGTTTAATATTGTCATCATAACAACAACATCGCATGGCCAAGCATAGGGGTCCGTGTGGTTAAGATTGAGTACTCGAGGAGTCAAATGTGAGAACTTCTATGGGTGGGCCCGCGAGGTCAAGCCATTCTGCCCGAGAGGCCAAGATGGTTGGGCCCGCAAGGCCATGCTCCAACCTGAAAGTCTTATGTGGTCGAGTTTGCAACTGCCCACGTGGCAATTTGTGAAAAGCTCATGCATGACTGAGTTATTCGTGCACGGGGTCCACACGTAGTGCCCAAATGGGCTCTCGCGTGTACGTGTTGAATCCAGACCCACATTGACAAACAACAAAAAAATGTGTTATCTAATTTATAATTGTATCATCTTATTTATTTATTCACTTATGCGAGGCTCGATTAATTTTTAATTATAATAATTGTGATTGTATATTTGATCATGAATATTCATTGTACTCTTGGGATTCAAAAAATATTTGAGTGCATAAAAATTAGGGCTTCCAAAATTCCTCAAAATTAAGCACCAAGTTATTATAAAGCAAAAATAAATTAAGATTAAATTTGGATATTTGAACGACAAAGCAGCTTTTTCACGGGGGACTAATCTTTCTACGAATTATCCATGAGAAACTAATCAGCAAATTGTTAGAGAATGTTTGGAATTGCTTAAAAAATATGATTATTGATTTTGATTATTGTTTTTATTTATAATTAATTTTAAAAAATAATTTGTGTTTGATAAATAAAATTACTTATGCTAATATAAAGTAAAAATTATTTAGTATAATTTTTTTTTATTATAAATCAATTATTTCACGTACAAATTACTAAAAAACAGTTAATCAGTTGATATTATATGGATTATTGAATGTGTTTTTGTATATTGGTTTTACTGGGCCACTCCTACCCGAGCCCAGCCCGCATTGGAGGTCAGACAAGGGGATAGATTGGTGATACCACCTAAACTACAGGGGTAGTCTTGACAATTAAATGAATTAGGGTTTCTCATTTACTTCCTCATATTTTGTTTGCTATAAGTACCAACCTCATCGCCTCCTCTCCCAGAAACACAGAGCAGACTCTCTACGTCTTTTCACCATTTTCTTCTCTTTCCAAGTTTTATGTTTTTCAAAAAATTTTGTTTTCTCTGAGTAGTATAATTAATTATGAATTTCATAATATTTTATTTGGGATTTATGGTATGATAATGAGAAAAAGAGCCAATTTGCAGAGCAAGGACGTCAAATTGAAATGATGGAATACTTGCATTGAAGGTTGGCAATATCAAAAAGCGATTCTCCGTGCCTTTCTTATTCTCCTTCATTTTGTTTACGGCCTCGAACAAGTCGCTACATCCCCCAGCCCTTCCTATATTTCTCAGATATAGCTATTTTTATTGTTTATATGATTCTTTTGGGTACTAATTTCAAACATTTTATCTTTATTTTTTCTTGTTCAAAAACTCATAAACATAAGTTTAAATGATGAAAGATTAATGATTTGTTTGGTTATTACCGACAAATATAGTTTAAATCATGAAATATATGAGTCAGTTGAAGGAATATTTTATAGAAATTTGATTTCTGAATTCAAAGGATAATGTATTAAAGGGAATTGATATTTATATAAATTAATTTGATATTTTTATAAGACAAAATTATAAAAATATTAATTTTTATAAAATTGATATTTTTGTAAGTTAATTTAATAAAAAGAGATTTATTTATAAAAATATTAAATTAATTTATGAAAATATTAATTCTGTATATTAAATTATTAATAGATATAATTATTATAATTGTATAGTATATAATAAAAATATTAATCATGTATTTTATTTGAGTATTCTATATATTATCTTAATTATTTGAGTATTTATATAAAATTATAAGTTTTACTTTTATAGCTGGAAAATAATTGCATTATCTTGCATTATTATTTTTTATCACTCTAATTGTCAATATTATTGCAATTATTCATTAAGAAAACGCATATTAATTCTGAGGCAGTAGAAATTTAAATATTCTGTAACTAAAATTTGATAAACATCATAACATAAAAAGAAAGTGAAAAAAGAAAAAAGAAATACTTGTCCCAATAAAAAAATAAATATTTGTCCCAATATAATCACAATTAAAATTTGGCTTATATTCCCTTGGGTCATTTCGGCTCAACTCAACACTAATTTAATTACTAACCCTATCGCTTTTAGTTATTCAAATGCTGATTCCATCCCATTTTAAACCTCTTTATCGAAAAACTGATTAGATCTCATTTTATATGATTAAATTGAAATTTGCATGATATAATTGTCTAAAGAAAAACTGATTCTATCTCATTTTATATGATTAAATTGAAAATTGCATGGTATAATTGTCTCGTTACTTTGTGGACAAAAGTAAACCAGAAGTAGAGTATAAATATTGTTTGAATTGTGTGCAGATAAAGATATGTTATAGAAAAAATTAAAAAGTCCTAATAATTGGTTAGTTAATCAATTTTTTTGATCAAACAATTTAAAAGATTAAAATATATTAAAATTGTAATCTCATTTTTGTATACCGCTTGGTTTATATTGGGTTTGGTTGGTAGGTTAGCCACATAATTTTAGTGGAAACCATATTTAGTTTCCTTCAATATTTTAACAGTAAATTAAAATTATATAAAAGATTAAAATTGAATATTCAGTCTTGTCTGATCGAAAATGCACGCCGGATGAGATAATGTTACTAAATAATAAAAATAAAACTTATTAGAAATCAAATATGGTTATTATGTATGTTGGGGAGAATTATATATATGTTGTTCATAGTAGTATACTATTATATAGCAATGTTTAGAAAATTGGACCGATCATCGAAACGAAAAAGTTACTCGGTGGATGAGTTATTGGTCCAACCGGTCAGTGGTCGAACCAGTGATGTCATAAATACATAAAAAATATATTATTAATAATTAATAAAATTTTAAAATATCTAATTGTTTTAAAGCTAAAATATAGTAAAATAATTTTATAATATTATTAAAAATATTTTTGTAAAAAAAAAAAATACTTGAAAATCGAGTCAATCGGTTCAACTACCGGTTGAGCTGGTGGTCAACTGGTTTTTGACCGGGTTGTTGACTTTCCAATTTTTTGCCCGGACCGGACCGAAAAGTCGTCCGGTTTCGGTCGAACCGTGATCCGATCGTCGATCCAGTCCGATTTTATAAACATTGCTACATAGTTCTTTTAAATGTTGTTATTAAATCAAAAATGAGATAATGTTGGTAAATAATAAAAGCCAATTTGCATGTCAAAATATTATTTTATAAATATTATAAAATATGTTCCATGAAAAATAATTAAATTGAAGGTTTTTTTTAAAAAAAATATTGACTAAAGTACAAAATCTAAAGATATAAAGTTCATAAATCATATAAAAATATTTTAGTTGTATTTTAATATTTTTATATTAGATTACTTGGTTTTTCTCCCTGTCAATTAACATTCACAAGGGGGTCTCAAGTAAATATCTAGATTTTTTTTCGGACTCATGGGACCATGAATCATGAGTAAAAGAAATAAGTATGGTTGTTTCATACACATCCAATAAGGCAAGTTGTGCGGGGTAACAATTACAGGCCAACAGAAGTACAAAACAGCCGAGTGACCGAAAGGGTTGAAACCATCATTGGACAATCCAAGTCTAACATTTTTGGGTTTCGATGAAAACCTAGGATGTGCTAATTTAAAATCTTTGCAAGCCCGCCCTTCCGTGGAATGGTTAAGTTCCCCATCTTTAGCTGGAGATCTTTCATGCCAAGTCATATGATAGGTTGTTCTTGAAGACATGTACCATCTTTTTAGCTGATGTGTAATTGAAAAATACCTTGAAATCTTAAAAGGTATATGTTTCTTTTTTGTAATCACACCTTCTTTATTAGGCTTGAACCGTTCATGATTGCACAACATGCACTTTGTCTTCTGTTCATTTTCCTTATAAAATAACATGCAATTGTTTGGACGTGTATCGATCTTTTGGTATTCAAGACCTAACTTCTTCACCCTTTTCTTACAAAAGTAGTAGTCATTGGGCAATTTTTCACCTTCAGGCAACATACTCTTAATGACCTTCAATAGTGACTCAAAACACTTATGACTTATGTTGCGATCAGGTTTGATATTAAGTAACGTAGTCACTATAGACAATGTGGTTTGCTTGGTGCAATCAGGCCACAACGATTCATTACCCTCACCTAACAACTTAAAGAACGCTTTGGAATCAGAATTCATAGGTTGTTCTCTATCTTGTTCCCAATCAAAATCAGGCCTGCAATATCACACACTATGTCATTTATACGATGGGTACTGCTGCGTGGAGTATGTACTTGTGTGTAGCCACACTATCTCTTTTCTGCCCATGTGCCCACCAGCATTCGTCGTAAGTTTTCATGAACCCAGAAACAAGTAAATGATAGTTAACCATGTCTCTGTCCATATAGTTTGCATTCTTACACTTTAAACAAATGCATCTTATCTTGTTTTGACCATTGACACATTCCGGGTGACTATACGCATAATCCAGAAACACTTGACAACCAGTTCTAAATTCAGTTGTAGCACCTATCTAGGCACTTGACTTTCGTCGTCTTATCCAATTAACTACGGTTTGAATAGAAATCCATGATAATACGCTACCTATTTTAATAATAATTACTGCATTAAATTATGTCATCTTTAGGTATACTTAATGCATATATAGTTTCTATCTAAATATGTTTCTACCCTTATTACACCGGTCAGACTTCTATCCCATTCTTGTATGCGATGTCCCACTAATGTCAACGACTCAAACAAATGCATCTGTTGTTCACTGAAATTTCGACAACATCTCCCATCGGTCTCCAAGTACAAGAAATAGACTATAATTTGAACAGTCTAAGTATGCGCTCGGAGAACAATAGAAGATAAACAAACCAAAATTTCTTTAGAACAAACAGATACATTTGCTTAAATCGTTGACACCACTCTAAGTACGAGCTTGGCATACAAAAACAGTCCCAAACTGAGGACTATTCAAAATTAACTCATAATAAGAGAATTTTGAACGAGTTTCTAAGCTGAATATGATCATATTACCTTAAATTACAACATTGATAGAGACCTCAATTTTAATAGTCTGAACTTGGGCAATCTCGAACGAATTAGTACCTGTTATATTATATTATTATATAAAATATGATATTATTTGTAATTTTGTAATTTTTTCTTTCATTTTAATTTTAATATATTATATTATTGTATAAAATATCATATGATATTTAAAACTAAATTAAATTAAATTAAATTATTTTATTTTAAATCATATTATATTATATTATTTTAAATTGTATCATATTATATTATTTGTGTTTTTTTTCTTTCATTTTAATTTTATTATATTATATTATTGTATAAAATATCATATGATATTTAAAATTAAATTAAATTATTTTATTTTATTTTATTTTAAATTATATTATTTATTTTATTTTATTTTAAATAATATCATATTATATTATTTGTATTTTTTTTATTTTTTCTTTCATTTCATTTTAATTTTATTATATTATATTATTGTATAAAATATCATATGATATTTAAAACTAAATTAAATTAGATTATTTTATTTTAAATTATATCATATTATATTATTTGTGTTTTTTATTGTTTTATTTTATTTTATTTTTATTATTTATATTATTGTATAAAATATCATGTGATACTTAAAATTAAATTAAATTATACTTGAAATTCAAGTAGGCACACTTAGAAGGGGGGCTGAATAAGTGTGGAGCAAACAATATCCAATTTTTCTAGTTTTAAAAATCTGTTACGAATACAGTTTACTGTATTAACCAATTCAACATGTTATATTATACTGGCAGCAAACGTTTACTGCATCGCTATTGAAAATTAATTTACTTGTACCAAATGAAGACCTGAGTTAAAATAAGTAATCTTCTCATGAAATATATATGTCAAAGTATTCAGAATATCTTTTATAATTCACAATCAAAGCATGCAATGCACAAATAAAGTTACGCAATCAATCACATGAACACAAGGAATTTTTACGTGGTTCAGCCCCTAACCTTTATCCTAGTTGCCTAATCCACGTCCAATACCAACTAGTATTGGAGACACTCTTATTGATCAACTTGGTTTACAATTAAACCCATTTCACAAAATAAATTCCCGCAACCTTTGAGGACTTATCTTTCCTGAACAACTTTACTCACCTTGTGCAAACCTATGCACTCCTTGAGTACCTCTACTCACCTTGAGCACTTATGCTCACCTGAAACTTGTTTGTACAACCCAATAGACTACTTACTTAGTCTATTAAATAACCATGAAATAATTAGAGAATGATTACAAAATAAACTATGATCGAAGCAATAATTATATCAATAAATCAAGGCTCAATTAATATGTAATGATCAAAGTATAAAGAAATATATCACCGATTTAAGCGCAATATAGAAAAGCTAAAATTAATATAGCCTTGATGTAGCACAACAACTGTGTATATTCTTCACAATAGAAAATTTAACAACTCTTAAAGTATATGTGAAGAGAGAATTTTCAGAATAACTATTTCTTCTTTTTTCTACTTGTTGTATTCTATATATCTCTCTAAGCCACGACTCATGAATTTATATAACATAAAGAATTATAGCCGTTTGGAATTAAAATTAATCAGAGAGGAATTTTTGCTCAAAAAAATACTAATTAATTTTATAGACATTAATGCATAATTGACTTGCTAAAGGATTTGGAATTTAGGAAGAATGGATATGCAAGGATTTTGCTTCACTAATTTGATTCCCAATCATATTACCGTTATATACTTTCTTGTTCCACAGTAATAAAAGAATGCAGCACGAAATATTTAATTAATTATTTAATTGGCAGCTTGACATTTGAAATATGAAAATAGGTGAATCATTTAGGATAACTTTCAATATGGAAGGAGGTGTGCCAATTTATTAGTCCAATCATATTAACGTTTCATGTTTCCTTTTTGACCAACCATGCTACTAAAAGGTAAGTCCACCAATTTAATATATAAAATAAAAGTCACTAAATAAATGATAGACTCCTTTAAAAACATATAACCGTCGCATGTTTTTTCATTCATCAAGTAAGGAATCATGATATATTGAATCAGTTAGCAGCCTGACAATTGCAATATGGAAGCAAATAAATCATAAAGGATTTTTGCTAACTAATAGACATCTTCAATCATGTAAGGAAGTATATTAGTTAGTTAGTCCACTTACTATTCAAATTGGGCAAGAAATTAATTAAAAATCATCATTTAAAAAAATTCCCATATTAATTTTGAAAGCCCAAATAATTGTTTCCATAATTAATTAATTACTTCCATGAGTATTGAAAACTCAATTCCAAGTTTTAAGATAATAAGATTTAATAAAAAAGAATATAATAAAAATCTTGTTTACTAATTATGGAAAGAATAAAATAATTAGCTTTTCAAAATTGATTTGATAGATATATATATTAATTAGCCCAAATAACTTATGAAAATCACAATCAGTGAATATGGAAGGTATAATGAATTAAATCTCAATCCCACTATTTAATTCGTAAAAAGTCTTGGCCAGTAGGAAAGTTTTCATATAATGAATTTAGGCTAACATGATTGAGTGGATTATGGATATTGAATTAATAATGAATAGTTACCCTAAAAAATAAAATAATATATGTTATTAGGAATCTATTCACTTTTAGTCAAGGCTGCAAACGAGTTGAATCGATCCAGATTTTAAACTGCTCGGATTCGATTCGTAAAGTTAAATTCATACTCGAATTCGACTCGGATTCGAACTATATTTGAAAAATTTTACTCAGATTTGGCTAGACTCTAATTTTCGTTACTCGAATTCGATTCGACTTGGATCGAATTATATTCGAACTACTTGCGAACTTCAAATTCAAACTCGAATTTGAGTCTCTACATAGTAACTAGTTTTATAATACATATAATTATTAATTGAACTTATTATTTTACTTAGAAATAAAAAAATATAATTATAATTGCACTTTAAATATTTAAAATTATAATTAAAATTACAAATAAAATAAAAAAATAATAACTAATTATTCAATTTTGTTTAATTGTGTATATATTATAAGATAATGTATCAAGTATCTATTCAAATATGTATCAATCAATTATGTATCGAATCATGATTAAAAATTCGAGTAGTTTGAATTCTAAACGAGTCGAGTATGACCTTATTTAGATTCAACTCATATTTTTATTCGAACTATTTTTTGTGCTCAAATTTGGATGATATTATTAATAAATTCGAGTCTCACTCACATTTTTTCGAGTCGAGCCCGAACTGTTTGGTTCGATTTGCAGCATTACTTTTAGTAAATAAAAAATCTTCTGCCCATAATCATTAATTTTTCCCATAACTAAATAATATACCATGTTATTACCGTTGGACAAAAGATGGGAGTAATAGATGAACAATTCATTCCCATGTAATAAAGTAATCTCCCTAATAGTCAACACTATTCCATGTAATAAAGTAATATGTTTAGCTCCATTAATTAAGAAAATTATAGAAAGCCAAATTAATAAAAATCCCAATTTCAAAACTTATTGTAATAGATTTTATTTAGAAAGTATCTATTAAAATCTATATTTAAATTAACTCATCTAAATTTGAAAAGGATTAAAATTCAACTTTTATTTTAACTCTCATTAGTAAATATTTGATCATTATTATTTTTTGAAAGCTAAATTAATTATTTTCATGCAATGCAAAATATCATGCAAATCCAAAAGCCTTGATTGAAATATAATTAGAGCTAGGATCTTACATTCAAAACCTAGAAGCCCAAGATGAATCTTCATAATTTTCAGTTCGGAACAACATGAAAAATCTGCTGCATTAATCCAGTTTGCAATCTAGTCTGCTATATTAATCCTGTATCAATTCTGATGGCTACTGCAGGTATCCAGTTTGATATCCAGTCTACTGTATTAATGGATTTAGTATACTGCTTTAATCCTGTACCTACAAAATTGTACAGTTTAGTTTCAACATAAAGTCATCATCAAAACACAAGATTGAAATATGACCAAGTCAACAATACTATTTTTAATCGCCCTGATGAATGGTTGCTTTAGTTTTACAATGAAATTGATTGACAACTTTCATGTAATTTAAAAAAAATTGGACAATAAACTGACAACTTTCATGTAATTGACAACTTTCATGTAATTTAAAATTGAGCGAAAATTTAAAATTTAAGCAATTTATATTTATCCACATAAAATAATAGTGATAATTTTATAATGATTTTCACACATGAATAATAATTAAATTTTATATTTGTATAAAAATGATATTGTGGAATTATTAATAATATTTACCCTAAGGGCCTGGGAGTTGGGCAGACATATGAACTTGATAAATTTATTAATTTATAGTTTTTGTCAGAGGAGATTCTTACTTTGAATCGAAAGAAATCAAATGAAAATATTTAATTGACTTATGTGAGAATATAAAGACTTAATTATCGGAAAAGTTATTAAACTCTTATCAACCTATCAACAAAATATACAAATTATTTTTTTAACACCAATAACATTGAACTTTCAAACAATTGTCAAAACTATCCAAATTCTGACAACAACACCAACCATAGTTAAACAAGAGATGATGTGGCGTAGATGTGATATTTAATATGTAAATTACTACTGATGTAACATATGATGTGATATTTAATATGTAAAAAATTATTAAATTAAAAAAGCTCAAATTATTTTAAAAACGAAAAAAAGGAGTATAGGAACATAAGTGTTTATTTTCAACATCCAAAGTTCCAATTGCAATAATGATTCAATAGATTACAATAATAATACTATGTTGCCTATTTATACCATAGTCCATGCTACAAGAAAATGAAATCATCCTAAAACAAAATACAACAAAATGAATTCACGCTACAATAAGAAAGATGATGTTTTACCAGAAAGGACGGGGGTAGCATGAGGCGTCGGAAGGTGGCGACCGGCAACAAGGCTCCTTTTTTTCCCCCCTCTCGCTTTCTCATTTTCTGGCCTCTCTGTCTATTCCTTTTCTTCTTTCTGTCCTGCTTCGCATTTCTATCTATTCCTCATCTTCTTTATGTTCTGCTTTGCGTTTCTAAGTCTGATATGTATTAAAAGCATCAGCGACCGCTTTCGGTCACTGTAACGATCAGACTTCCTACCATTAGTGACCGCTTTCAGCGACTGAAGACGGTTGTTGATACAGATTGGCAGTTTCAACAACTACAAGGCAGTCGCTGATAGTAACCCGTCGAAGAAAATTCACACGCCAACATCCGCGCCCAATTTTTAGGCGAAAAAATTTGTACCAGTGACCGATCAACAACCACTTATCGGTCGCTATTAGTAATAGCGACCAAGTTCAGCGGCAGTAGCTGAAGTCGGTCGCTACAAATACCAATAACGACCGAATGGTGCGGTCGCTGATACATTTGGTCGCTGCTGACATATTTTCTTGTAGTGATTTTTGACGACTCTCCAAAAGTTAGATTGCCGCATACAAATTCATCTAGCTCAACGAACATATTTTTTCTTCTACACATATGATTGCTTACACCCGTGTCAAGATATATACCATGAATTGTCATCTTCACTCATCTCTCCTTTGCACGTCAAAAGTAAAATGGGCTCCACTTCATCAACATTTTCTCCACATAATTTGACTTTCCTTCAACATCGCTTGAATCATTCTTACACTCTAAAGCATAGTGCGCACCCATAATTGTGAAAATTGTAACATTGAACTCGTGATTTTATCATACCTCCTATGATATGGTCATGAATAATTTCCTCTTCCACGTCCCCTTGTGTGGTGAGACTCTTGGCCCCTTTCTTCTTTGTGAGGAGAGTAGTGACCTCCTCTTCCACCTTTTCCACGACCTCGTGCTTGGCCACGACCTCGACCTCGACCTCGTTGAGTATTTTCATGATTTTCTTCTCTCTCCTTGAAAGAAAGCTTCGCTTGGAGCACTTGCTCAATAGACCCCTTCTTTTGCTTTTCAAGTCTCTCTTCATGGATTTGCAAAGAACCCATAAGTTCGTCAACGGTCATGGTTTTAAAGTCTTTTGACTCCTCAATGGCTACAACAATATACTCATACTTCGGACTTAAAAAATAAAGGATTTTTTCATTTACTTGAGCATCGCTAATTTCTTCACCATTACTTTTCATTTAATTGACAATTGCCAAAATTCTAGAGAAAAAAAATCTCGGACTCCTTCATACGCAAACCTTCGAAGTCACTTCTCAAGGTTTGAAGATGAACCTTCTTTACGTTGGCGACTCCCTTGAACGAATTTTGGAGAATTTCCCACGTTTGCTTGGCAGTGGTGGCAAGAACAACTTTTTGCAACATTGCATCATCTTGCATTGATGAATGATAGTCATAACGAATCTTTATTTTTGGGCTCTCCATAGCCTTTGGTCACAGTGTCCCATAGATCTTGTGAACCAAAAATCGCCTTCATGCGAATACACCAACTCTCATAATTATCCTTCTTCAATTGAGGAACTTGGATTTGGACAGATCCATTTGCCATTTTCTAGTAGGTGTTACTAGCAACCTAGCTTTGATACCAATTTGTTGGAAAATAATAAACTCACACATACTAGAAAAATGGAGAAGATGTTATCACAAAAGAAGTGATATATTTCTTACTTACTTCAAATGAATTGAGTACGTAGGTATTTATAGGAAACTCCTAACGTGTATAAACCCAAATACGTGATTGAATGCTTGATTAAAAACAACTCCCTAGACACCTTTTCAACTAGTCACATGAACCTTTAAATACATGAACCAATAAGTACATAAATATATAAAAATACTTAATTATTTTTGGGACAAGTTTATTTTTCAACATAATTCATTAAAGGGCTGTTCTTTTGTCAGAAAATATTAGATTATATAAGATAATTTATGAAAAGTTGGGACGTTACAGGAGAATCTCATCTCCAGCAAATTTTTGACACATAAAGCCCCCAATGATTCCGTGAGTAATTTTATAGTGACTAAAACCCCGATGATTCCATGAGTATAACAAGTTCATTGAATTGAAAACTTTTCAGGTCAACTAAAATCAACAGTGGGTAAACTATGTATAAATCATATTTAACCTCTCTTCACATATCTTGTTTTAACATGCAACAATGTTAATGTGCTGAAACTAAATTCTTGATTCGTAGGAACAGTTTCAAGTGTCTGACATTTTATTGATGAAAATGGCCTAGGAGTTTGAAAAATTGACAGCCAACTATAAGCTTTAGCTCATAACAATTTATATCTTGCACTACAAGAAAAAAACTTATTTCTAACGGAAAAGATAAAATCGATGGAATTTGTCGTAAAAAGTGCTACATTGACAAGAAAAATGTCCATATTCTGACGGAATAGGCTTATTTTCGACGGACTTTTCGCCGACGTGATTATTTACGCCCGAATTTTCGGCGGACAATTCCATCGGAAATAAGCTTTTTTCTTGTAGTGTCATCGTCACTTCATAGAGTTTAACCGAACAAGAAGAAGACAAACACAACTACTTAATTACCTCCAAGTGGATGTGATCTCAAATCCGGTCAAGTCATCCAGGAAGAAAAATCTGCTAAAGCATATATTATACAACACATAATTATCTACAGCGTTTCAAGTTTTACAGGAAACAGATTCCCAAACTGAAAGTGGCATCAATTGCATACGACTCTAAACCTTTATAAAATCAATAACAGCAACAAAAAAAATCAAAAGTAAAGAAACAGTACTCTTACAAGACAAAGTGCAACTAACTATCACAATGTTTTATAATCGCATCACAACCGAAATGAATGTAAACTACAAAGATGTCACAATGATTAGGTTTCATACAAAAAAGTAGGGGGTAGAAACTAAAGTATACTATTTACTCAGAGCCATTTCCAGTTGTAAGAGACCAAAAATAGCATAAAAATGAGAAACACAATGATAATGATGCAGAAAACGTGCTAGATGCTTTTTTCTTTTTCTTGATAATTAAGATAGATGCAATTTAATCTTCTGCTTTAGAAGATTTTTTGTAAATCCCATTTACAAAGTACGACCATCAATCTATCAATAGGAAATGTAAAAGACACGATTCTGTGAAGTACACAAATTTTATTAGCAAAAGAGGATGGGCTAATTTAAGAAGTCTAACTATTACAAAATTCAACTCGAGTTTTTTTATGAGAGAAAGTAGGATTGATTTGTTAGTAAAACCACAGGAAGAACTAAGAAGTTGAGGTAGTAAATACTTAAAACAAGATCATCAAAAGACTTCTTCAAATTTAATTCCTTTTACATGCGATAAATTACACAGCTACTTACAATCCCAACGCGACCACGTGGCAGGGACATTTAACAGGAACATTTTGAGATAGCCCATATACAGGTCACTAACCTACTAAACATAATATTAATCAGAAAAAAAATACAAGGAGACTAACTTCTTGATGCAAATGAAAGATGTGAAGAGAGAAGAGAGAGATTGTAATATCAGTCTCCAAAACTAAGCTCTACACCGACGGCCATTAAGTGACCATTGCCATAGACAACTTTTAAAGGTCTATACCGATGGTCAACTCCTGATCGTTGCTAAATCCCCTCTATAGCTACCAAAAATAAGCTCTATACCGACGGCCATCAAGTGACTACTTTTAAAGGTCTATACCAACGGTCAGACTGTGACCATCCCTATAGACCTCTATAGATACGTTCCCGCCCCAGCAGTCACTAAATCTCGTCGCCTTAGCCTCATTTTCTTGTAGTGAAACTAGTTCTATATATATACCAAAACTTCACTTTTATTTCATTTCATCAACGAAAAAAGCAAAACAAGAGAGAGAGCTAGAGAAAGAGGAAGGCGTGACTATGAGGGAAGGGAGAAAGGAGGAGGAGCAAGGTTCCATTGAGTAAAAAAGGAGAAGGAAAGGAAGGAAAAGCAACTAAGGAAGAAGGTATAACCCTAACTTTAAAAGTCTTACCTTAAATTGTGTATTATTATAATTCTTGTGGAGTTTCTAGAAGATCATGGTTATATGTGGTGATTGTGGTTGTAAATGGTGTATTTTGTTGGTATTGTGTAGATCTTGCATGAGAAAACAAGAAAACATGGAAGTTTATAACAAAAACATAGTTTTAAAAAGCTGAAAACTCTTGGTGTATAATGTATTTTCGAGTGTGATTTTTTGGGTTTAATGCACCTATGAGCTTTCTAAACACTGCAAAAAGAATGAAATTAAAATTCCTTATAGATTATTTTTGGTGATTTTTCTACCAAAACACGACAGAAATGGAAAATGTGTAAAACACATTGTCCAGATTTTTCATTGAGCTGTTTTGGGTGTTTAACTTGGTTAATAAATCATGGCATTTTGAGGGTTGATACCTGATGGTATAAGGTGTGTCCTATCCGAAAATTAACAAAAAAGGACTTGGGATGAAGGAGTTAGTTAAAACAAAATTGGGGTTTGTAAAATTGAAATAGCTAAAACATGAGTTACCTAACTCATTTGGGGATGAAATTTAACAAGGAGGTACTATCTGATGTGAAACGTTTAATATTCAAGTTTCATAATTTTTGGAGTTAATTTCGAATTATAGTGAATTTGGTGATTTTGGACATAAATGACCCTTAAATAAATACTAAATATTGGAGGAAAAATCTGGAAAAATTAGAAAACATGTAAAATATAATTAACTAAGTAGGGCCAGAAGAATGAAAAATAATAAATTGGTCAAGGAGGTTTAATGGAGAAAATAGAGTTAAAAAAGTTTAATTGAAGTAGAATCGAAAAATGTGTAATTAAATTTTATAGGCTAAAATGTGTTAATATGGGATGTATAAGCTTAAATAAGTGTTAATTAGACATTTTTATGATGATGTTATAAAAATGATATGAGAGGATATTTAAGATCAAGTTTAAGATAAAATAAAAATTATGGAATCAAGTTATGGTTAAGTATCGGCAGTAACTATTAATAGTAAAACATAAGTTAATTAAATTAAATCCTTAAGGATATTGTAGGTAATCATTTGAAGGAGGTTAATTGTGACACCCCCAAATCCGGGTTCTATAACCTCGAGTTTAATACTCACAATCCAATACACAAATGACATATAAATACACAATCTTCATTAAACTTAGCGGAATAGTGCATAACTGTTCCTTATAAAAGGTAATACAATCCCAAGGTCTTCTAACATTAACATAATCAATATATATCTTAAGGGTTCACAAAAGATTTACAACATCAAAATAAATATTAAACAATAAACTTCTAGCACGTACACAATTCTACTCTTTGGCTTTTCCCTTGCCATTGTCTTTCTTGGAGCACTCAGACTTAGTTGAAAAATAGTTTATGATATAGCAATGGTGAGTAACTAGCTTGCTCAACAAGTTTAAAAACAATAATTACAAGAATGATATATCATGAATGAATAGAAATAATTTTTGAGGTTTCAACAATATATAATAATTGTGAAATAACAAGAATCAAATTTCAATTAAAGGAATTTATTGAGTCTTTATTGCTGAGTGACCACTAAAGACCATGAACTAATACTTAAGGTAAATCAGACATGTATCTGACCCTTTTATTATTTTGGTATTCGAGGGGATCAGTCTCATGTACCCTATGTATATACATAACATTCAGACATCTTACGTAATGGTCGATTTTTCGAATATAATCCCCTTATTAGGGTTGTTCGTTCACAGTCTTACTATAAGAATCCACACCAACTAATGGTTTGGATAACCTTTTAAAAATATTCAAGTTAATGAATGTATACATGCAGTGTCTAGCTGCAACAATTAGCTTACACATTCGTAAACAATTCATGAATCAAACGAACTTTAAAACTTCAAATGCATTATGTGCGAATACATAAACAACATTGATGTGGATTAATTTTTAATAATTAAACCACTTGTAGCTCTTGAAAAATAATTACAAGTTTAGGTATAAGAAACTAGCCTCGATGGTTGTCTACGGCTAACCAACACAAATTTAATTTCCTTTGAAAGGACCTAAAAATTAATAAAGTTGATCTTCTAATTATATAGTGCCACATATAGGTTCATATAATTACCCTTATATATCTAACTTTACAAATATTTAATCAAATAATTAAATATTTAATAATACATTAAACACTTAGAAATATTATCGTCATTTGATAATATTTTAATCACATAATACCAATATTAATCATTTAATACTCTTAACCCTTTATCTAATATTATTAATCAAATAATAATAATTAATTCATTTACTAATATTATTAATTATTTAATAATATTTTAAACATTTAATATTACATTAACCACTTACTAATATTATTAATAATTTAATAATATTGTATTCATTTTATAATATTATTAATCATTTGATAATATTTTATTCATTTACTAATATTATTAACCATTTAATAATATCTTATTCATTTACTAATATTATTAATCATTTAATAATATTTTATTCATTTTCTGCTATAATTAATCCGTTAATAATATTTTATTAATTTTTTAATATTATTAATTATTTAATAATACTTTATTCATTTACTAATATTACTAATTATTTAATAATATTTTATAAATTTCCTAATATTATTAATCATTTAATAATATTTTATTGATTTTCTAATATTATTAATTATTTCATAATATTTTAAAATTATTAATCATTTAATAATATTTTATTTATTTACTTATATTATTAATCATTTAATAATATTTTAATTATTTAATTTTTATCCAATATTAATATTATATTAAATTACATTTTTGACCCATTTCATACTCAAAAATACGACCCGATCTATTTTTTATGACCCGCATCGACCCGAAAGAAAATAAAAGAAAAAACCATTTTTTCGAACCGACTCTGCAGCGATCGGTTTAATACTACCAGGTGGCGCTGCAGTGCTCCTAGGCAGAAACTGATTTTCAATTTCTTTAATTTTTCAAACTTTGCTACTATGGTTCTAACTTGCATAAAATTTTCAATACATGTCCAAATGACTTCAAATTGGTTATGTTAGCTTCGTAACTTATTGATCTACAACATTCCAAGGATCCATCGCATTTTGAAATCATTTTTGACACAAAAATTAGGATCGATAGCCTAGGGTTTTAAAATAGACATGTTTTGTTACAAATTTCATAACTTCCTCATTTTAACATCTTTTAAAAATATTCAAGTTGGGTTATCTTAAAGACTCATAGATCTAGTATATAAGTCAAATAAACCACATAAAACACTTGCACATTTGAAAACATACACAACCTATCTAGACTTTAAGCTAGGGTTTTATTGGTAAACATGTTTTTATGCATTTTCTTCTATCACTTTACATACCAAACATGTTAATACACATATTAAACATATTTGACCATGTATATATATATATCTACCATTGTAGAGCTTGAAAATAGGTTTTTAACCATAAAAATATATTTTTGACCATAGAAAATCACTTAATATGCATAGATTCACATGTATACATATATAACACTCATTCTCCTTCAAATATCCAACCTTATATCTTTGAATGATTACTTAGTTAATTAATTAGTTATCAACCAATCAAGTTGCTAGCATTATGAATGATTAATCTAAGCATCAATTAAGTTTAATTAATGACCAAAATGCCCTTCAAATCTCAGCCACATCAAGCAAAAGAAATCAAATTGAATTTCTCTTCCTTTAAGCAAAATAGTAGGCCAAATCTTGTCCATCCATTTTGGGAGATGATGATTCACCAAACATGATGATAACTAACATTAATGGACCATTAATGAAGCACATGGGTCGTCCATAACAGCTGAGGATTGCAATGATCAAAGTTTAGCTTGGAAATTTTGAATAATGACCATAAAACCCTAACCTAGCTCTCCTATAAATAGCAAGCACTCCCATAGTTGAAACACACGAAATTGAGAGCTAAAATAAGTCTTAAGTTGATTCATATATCAGTCATAACATGCTAGGATCATATCAATGGGCAGAAATTACAAAATTGCTCTAAGAGGTAAAGTTCTAGTTTATTCTTGTAGATCTTTAATCCTTCGGTAGAAATTATGTTTTTAGTAAGTACTGATATATTGTTAATAAGAGATTTGGGTTGCTTAATCATGTTTTTATAACGTTTTAATGCATGAAATAATGAGATTTAACTCTCAGTCCATGAACCCTAAAAAGTGGTTTGACAGGGTACCTTGTCAGACCATTAGATCAGATCCTGTTGCTAGTTGAGCATTTTTTAATGTTTTTAGTTGTACCTTGACATGTAGAGAAGACACTGAAACAAATCACACTCCAATCGGATATTTAACAAACAAGTTATGATTGATGGAAAGTCCCCTGTTGACCATGAAATTCTGGAAACCCAGAATTTCTGGGCAGCCAAGAAACAAGAACAGCCTGACAAGGCTGTTTGACCGGATTATAACTTCAGATTGTAATGTAGTTTGGGTTGATTATTGGTATATAATTGTACCCTGTCATGTATAGTATAACTAAGTTTGAGTAGTTTTTAGAAACCTTTAATTATATGGAAGATAATTAAGGTCAAATGTCCCTACTCGACCATGACCGGCAGATTTCTGGGCAGCCCAGATTTCTGAAGAACAGCCTGACAAGGCCGTTTGACCATCAAATAACATCCAATTGTGATGTTATTAATGTTCTAAATTGGTATCTCGTTGTATTATTACATAAGTAATACACATATAATCCATTTACATGACAAAAAAGATCATGATCCGGAAGTAATTTGAGGTCAAATCCCCCTTTCAAGACCATGACCAGTTTCTGGGTTTGAATGAAGAACACCTATAGCGACGAACTTAGTGACATATTTTTAAATTAAGTATAAATTCAATTTAAAAACACTTTTAGCGACGGATTCGATCCGTGACAATAGATATAAATGACATAATTAAATTAAACTTAATTAAAACTAACTTAAACTATCTTTAGTGACAAATTTAATTAAAAATTCATCGATGTAGCTTCTAAATTAGCTTTTAGCGACAGATTGAGTTATGAATTAATTCAATTAACATATTAAACTATATTTAATGAAGGATTAAGCTACGAATATAATTAATTAACATAATTAATTATATAATGAAGTGATTTAAGCGACGAACATGAATAATTAACTTAGTTAATTATTAAATCAAACGATTAAAATTATGAATTGACATTAAATCTCAAACGTATATTATTAATTAGATTAAATACATATTCTTATGTATACTAACAATTGTTATTAATATGTTAAACATATTTGGAGTACAAATCAAGTTCCAATCAATGTGAACTAAATCGTACACCGTACAAATAAGTCTTTTAACTGTTTTGTGATATGTTTATAAGTTATAAAAATAAATTGTAATCTTTATGTGACAACGTGATATGAATTATCAACGTGAAAGTTATGTGTGACATTAAATTGATATTTATGATATGTTAAATACATGTTAAAGTATTTATGAAAGCATAAACTGTGTATATGCTATATGTTAGACTTGTTGAGCCGTCGTGCTCATTCTTGCGAATAAAATCTTATTTGCAGATTAAAGATTAAGAAGATCATGAACGTAAAGATGAAGCGTAGATTAGGTTTTCATGTTTATTACTTGTATTTGTACAAGTCATAATGACTGTTGTAATACGAACAAACAAACATGTAACCGAATATTAAATGAATGATATAAATTATTATCATCAGAATGTTGTCATGTCTTTATTTTGATATAACTTAGAAATGTTAAGACTTAACATAATATTGATAATGATCTATTTATCTGGATGAGAATCGATAAATAATTTGTGAGTGCTGTACACCCGAGACAGGACTAAGCGATGTTGACTGGTCAAATCCATCGTTATGGTTCCTCGGACCCAGGTATAACTCGTTATTACTATTTTGAATGTCAGATAAGTAGGATTATTGATATGAAGAGATATCACTATAAATAAATGTGTTTCGAGTGAGGGTTTTAACTAGTTGGGTAATGTTCTGTATGGAAAGAGAATTTTGCACTGGACAAAGATACAACCATTTGTCACTGATAAAGATGCAAACATTTATCACGGGTGAAGATACAAACATTCATCGCGAGATTCTCTGTTCCTAAGAGCCGTCATAATGATTTAATGTCGTGAATCTTGGAATATATAAAGTTATAGAATATTTAAATCTTAAGGTTAAAATTGGACCGTAATATATGGTGTTATCCATTTATACGGATGAACTACAAGTTGATACTTGTATAAATAATGAGACCGAGATCAAGTTAAGATCCAAGGACAAAGTTAAGAGAAATTTTTAATGTATAGTCTAAAATAAGACTAATTCAACCAATATGATTATGAGATCATTGGTTAAGTCGATAGATGTTTAGAGTTTAACGCACAAGGTCCGTCGTAACGAGTGCGGGGATTTTGGGGGCGTTACATATATATTGACCAACTTTGACTTCACATTGGGCTCCACTTTGGACTTAGAAAATTAATTCAATTGGGCTCCTTCATTTAAATTGTTTGGGCTCAATTAATTAATTTTATCGGGCTATTAGTTGATTTATAGCAACACAACTCATTGAGATATCATTAAATACATACAAGTATACATTACATGGACTACCTATTCATTAATTGTTTGGGCTACCAAATTAATTCCTTTGGACTTTAATTAGTAAATCCATTAATTAAAACTCATAATCCAATTAGACTTGCCTTATTAAAGTCAATTGGCCTACTAGGTTAACTACTTTACCTTAATTTTATTATTTGATCTCTTCTTTAATTAATTCCTTCATTAATTAATTATCTTACCTTGATACACTTAATAAAAGAACAAATATATCAATACATTACCATATTCCTTCAATCACATAAGTGTACAGTTAATTAACACAAAATTTTGCTTCATTGATAATTATTTAATAATTATAATTACAATGTAACTTAGAATTCAGGGTTGTTACATTAATAACATAACCGAGGGCGATATACAATATAAAGGCAAGTTCCTTAGCCTATGCTAATTCTTTTAATTTGTTCAAGCTAGTTTTTAAACTTGTGTGCAAGTATCCACACTTTTGTGCATTTGCAAAGTTGTTCTATTATTGAATTGCATTGATTACTTAAAGTCTATGCCATTTGTTTTGGCTAGATATAGTTGATATAGTATGATAAATTCTTAAATTGATAATAATTCTTTGGAGATAATTAAAGTTAATCCAATCCAAATTATTTTGGTGCGGACTATGATCATTAAGACTAAGATGAACAACCTTAATATAGGAGATATTTTATGTTAGGTAACCGACTTAGCACTTTAAACGTGAAAGAAAGTGTTATACTGTTGAACATTGTAAGAGTTAATGGTCCCTATGACCACTCAACATGATGATAAGAATTTGAGATTAAGGAAATCATTTATTTCCTATTTATTCATATTGTTTCACAATTGTTAAATATCAAATTGTTGAAGATTCTTGATAGCTATTCCTTCTATTCATGATATATTATTTATCGAACTGTTATATACTTGTTGAGCAAAATAATTGCTCATTCTTATTATATCATATGTTTTTTTAGCTAAAGTAAGAGGTCCTGATGGATCGGGTAATGATAAAGGAAAAGCAAAAATAAAATATTAAAAAAATAAAATGATGTATTAGAATTTTATTATTAAAATGGTGTAATATTTTTAGAGTAGTTTATTATGTTTTGTTTAAGCTATAGTAGCAGTAAGGTTAAGAACCTAAGAGAACTGTAAGACATGTATTGTAAATTATTGTATTTATTTTTATACCTTTAAGTTATGTTTGTAGATAGATATTGTGGATGAGCACCATATTTGTTGTCTTAAGCACACGAATTTGGGGGGCATCACAATATTTTGTTACTAATAAACATTATTTAAGGCACATCAAGATTGCATGTGTACAACTTTTAAGAACTAAAATTACAAAGGTAAATTAATTGTCAAACTACTTAGAATACCAAAAATACTCGAAGGATATATAAACTAAATTAAATAATACCAACTAATAATATGTTAATTTTGTAATAAAATAATTTAATGAAATAATTAAATTTTGAACCTATGAAAAAAATTATATTTTTCTATAATAAATATACTTTTGCTTGTAATTAGTGTAGTCACTACCGACTTTACCCAACAAAGTTTGGCCTAAGCTACAAGTAGAACTAGATAGTTTTGGAGCGGACAATGACAACAAAACAAATATATAGAGAACATTTTATCTGAACCTAATACATGTGCTAAATATAAGATGAGTTTACGTGGCGTGACTTCGATCACACCTTACAAATTACTATGTATGCCCTCCAATTTAAAAACGAGGATATATATATATATAAGTTAAAAATAATAATATTTTTTAAATGTGATTGTTCTAAAATTAGAAATATATTTTGTTATCGGTTACAAAATGATAGATTCATTTATAATTTTGAACTATAAATTAACATTAAGTTAAATATACTAATACTATTATTATGAACTAATTTAGTAATATTATGTCACCACTATTATAATGTTAACTAATTTATTGGCTATGTTTAAAATAATATTTTCTCTATTTTAAATATAATATCATTATTGACATTTTGAAATCAACTTATTTTAACTCAAAATTAATATAATTTTGTTTTAAGTTTTACTCGGTACAATAATAACTATTGCAAAGCATATTAAAAATAATGTTTATTGTAAGATTTATTATCTAATATTTTTTTCATGAGTCATCTCAATGTTATATTTAAAAACTATTACGTTAACTTTTAAGATTCAATAATAATAATAATAATAATTTAAGACAAAAATGATATTTTTTTAAGTAATATCAATTCATTACAATAACCAAGGGGTGGAGGGTTTGAATATAGGCACTTTGTTATGGCAAAAACTTGGCGGTACCATCCAATTTTGTGTGCTTAGTGGTACGAGTATTTATTTTATTTAAAATTATGATTTCTTAAATTTATTGCTATTTTTTGGACGGAACCGTTGGGGTTAGAAAGAGTGAGAGAATCTCTACGAAAGTGTAGGTTACAGCGCTAAACCAAATTAACCAACGTTATAAAGGTATAGAAGAACAGAACTACGAATGCATGAGACATGAAAGCGGACTTTAGAAGCACAAAAGAGTGGGTCAAATGTTTTTGATCTCAGCGATATATCCATATATGGGTTACCAAAGGATAGGGCCAGGGCCATAGGGGCCTTTTCAGGATGAATATAGAGTGTTTTAGACACATAGTACCCATGACACCCTAAAGTAAATTCCCTCACAGTTATATGCTCTGGCATTAATCTTAATCTGCTGGACATAAGGTAGTTTCCACAGAGATGGCAGTTCACATCTTTTCGTTCGTTTTCTTTTTTGTTTTTTTCCTTCATTTTAACGTTAGATAAAAGAAGTTTAGTGAAAGACGAAAAGGACATCAATGGTCGGCAATCAGTCCACTAAAAAGAACACTAACAAATGGATAATACAACATCGTCCTAATCCCTATAAAAATCAGCAATCGATGCACCATAGCTCGGTCGCCTTGACCAGGCTGGTTCTATACCGTAGAACTTTTATCCATTCAACTGTAGCACAGCTAGAGTTTCATAGCTTTCACTAGAACCAGAGTCATAGGGTCATAAAGAAGGGCAGAGCCCGGCTTCACTAGACAGCGAAAGCAAGGAACTGCACAAACTTCATGGAACCATGAAGATAAAGATGAACATGACAGTCCAAAATTTGCTAACAGATAACATAAATATCTGGGAAGAACATGATGGGGTCGGCATCTTACTTGACAAATCTGTGATGCCAAAGTATTTACCTCACTTCTATCAGTTGAATGTTATTTCTTGATTTCTTGCCGTCTCACCAACAGACGCAGTTTTTTTTTTTATATTTTTTTTCGTTTTTAGATAAAAACATATGTTGGAATTATTATTCCCCCTCCCATTTAAAAAATAATAAAGTTTGTATTCATACCCAGATTTTTCTACGGTTAATTCTTCTGAAGCAGCTTCTCAACGATCTTCACCCAATCTCCTGCTGAATCAGGTTCTCTCCCATTTCAATAAGAGCATCTAATTGTGGAGTATCTAAACGTTCCTGTTTTGGAAGAAAAAAACATTTATCTGAACAATTAGAGAACAGTTTTGCTGAAGTGTGAAGAAATAGTATAAAAGATTTGAGAGACAAACCATTTTTTTTAGTGATTTCGGCGATGGGTTTTCTTTGAGTATTTTGAATCCTGTTTTGGAAGGATTGGGCAAGGAATTTAAGGGGAAGAACGCTGGCAGCCATTTGGGTTTATAATCATCTGCCAGTCTACCCAAATGCCTGCCAGCGTTCTTCCCCTTCAATTCCCTGCCCAATCCTTCCAAACTAGGATTCACAATACTTAAAAAAAACCCATCGCCAAAATAACTAAACCAAATGGTTTGTCTCTCAAATCTTTTATACTATCTCTTCACACTTCAGCAAAACTGTTTTGTCTAATTGTTCAGATAAATGTATTTTTCTTTCAAAACAAGAACGTTTGGATACTCTGCAATTAGATGCTCTTATTCAAATTGGAGAGAGCCTGATTCAGCAGGAGATGGAGTGAAGAGCGTTGAGAAGCTGCTGGAAGAGAAACGCCGGCTGAGTGTTCTGCTGGTATTGCTTCTGGAGAATTCATTGTAGAAAAATCTGGGTATGAATACAAACTTTATTAATTTTTTAAATGAAAGAGGGTATAATAATTCATGAAAAAACAATACGTCTGTTGGTGAGACGGCAAGAAATAACATTCAACTGATAGAAGTGAGGTAAATGCTTTGGCATCACAGATTTGTCGAGTAAGATGCCAACCCCATCTTGTTCTTCCCAGATAATTATGTTATCTGTAAGAAAATTTTGGACTGTTATGTTCATCTTTTTCTTCATGGTTCCACGAAGTTTGTGCAGTTCCTTGCTCGCGCTGTTATTGAAGCCGGCGTCTGCCCTTCTTTATAAACCTATGACTCTGGTTCTAGTGAAAGCTATGAAACTCTAGCTGTGCTACAGTTGAATGGATAAAAGTTCTACGGTATAGAGCCAGCCTGGTCAAGGCGACCAAGCTATGGAGCATCTATTGCTCATTTTTATAGGGATTAGGACGATGTTGTATTATCCATTTGTTAGTGTTCTTTATAGTGGACTGATTGTCGACCACTGATGTCTTTTTCTTTTTTTTTCTTTTTTTGCTAAATGATTAAAATTTTATAAAAAAAGGAACAAAGTATAAGGGAACCCCAAAGAAAGATAAAGCATAAGCATCGAAGGCATTCCAATGATGCAAATACTATACATCATACAAATTCAGATATCTGAAACATTGTCTAGTACTAGCCTTTTGAAATTTTAAATAAGAATTAAGTCTACATTTTATGATGTCGAAACAATCTTTTGTAAGAGTTCTGATCGGGCGCTTTGTACCCCATGGGCGCGAAAATTTCTTTCCCTCCATATCGAGTACACAATGGTAGAGAACCCCAGTCTTAGAACATCAGTTCGTTTTTCACTAAACTTCTTTTATCTAACGTTAAAATGAAGGAAAAAACAAAAAGAAAACGAACGAAAAGATGTGAACCGCCATCTCTATGGAAACTACCTTATGTCCAGCAGATTAAGTTTAATGCCAGAGCATATGACTGAGGGAATTTACTTTAGGGTGTCATGGGTACTACGTGTCTAAAAAACTCTATATTCATCCTGAAAAGGCCCCTATGCCCCTGGCCCTATCTTTTGGTAATCCACATATGGATATATCGCTTAGATCAAAAACATTTGACCTACTCTTTTGTGCTTCTAAAGGCCGCTTTCATGTCTCATGCTTTCGTAGTTGTGTTCTTGTGTACCTTTATATCGCAGGTTAATTTGTTTTAGCGCTAACCTGTTGGTTAGTTGAGAGACGAGGTAAAATAATTTAATAAAAAGCGTCATCTATAACTTATGCATAGTTTTCACATGTTCCCAAATCATTGAATGTTTGGTTTAAGCTTTCAGTTATTTACCCTTCGGTGGAGAACCAGGAAATGTGTAAGAGACACGTGATATGAACTTCACTGCTTGAAGTTGCCCAAGATTACTTCTAACTCAGTTTGAATTGGTGGAACTGCGACTCATTGCCTCTAAAGAGGCAAGATTCTTGGTATAAGGATGTTGGTGTTAAATGAAACATCGACCCATTGTAAGTAGAAACCTTGGTATAGGTAGAAGGCCCCACAACCAATGACGCAATATTGGTTGATAAGTCGATGGTGAACGACACGGAATACTTTGCTACGCTCATAAGCTCTCAAAGAACCAATGAGAAAAACTCTCTTAAGAAATCACTTGATGTTTTATTATTTCAATGAATGAATAACAGCCCCTAGCCTGGGGGTTTATTTATACTAGTACAATGACACTAATTATGGCAATGAAAACCCTAAAAAACAAAACCCTAAAGAAGTCTCTATAATTACTTTAAAATAGACAAAATTCCTACAAAAAATCAAGGCATGTTACTTAAAATAATGGGAAACAAAATCTTGGCCAATTTCCTTCCATGCTGTCAATTTTTAGGACATTTTAGAGCTCCTCTTCCGTTTTAGGACATTCTAGAGCTTCTACAGTACAATCATCGGCTGTTTTTAAATAAAATGCTCTTTTCACCTCACTTTCTTTTGCATAAAAACTCTCTTTTCTCTCTGCTTTCGCTCATTTTTTCTCTCTCTCTTATTTTATCTCTCATTTATTTTCTTTTTCTCACTCTCACTCCTTTGATCACTATCTTTCTGTAAGGTCAACTGATCTTCATGAACCTATTGTGGTGTCATAGGAATTAGAGTGAATGATCTTTAGTTGAATTCAAATGAGTACTTGTTGGTGAAGTCATCATGCTTCACTCGTCGATCAAACTACCAAGGCCTCCCAAGCAATAAATGACCAACTTGCATTGGAACCATATCGCATAATACCTCATCCTCATATCTTCTAATGCGGAATGAAACCCTTACCTGCTTAGTCTCCTTTATCTCACCACTATGTTAAGCCACTACAGTTTGTATGGCTGAGGATATTTGATTGTCGATAACTCCCACCATCAATAACCACGTTGCATATCTTGTCTCTTACAAGATACCTAGTATAGAAGATGTTCTCTCGTTGCACCCTATCATCTTCTTTCACCTGCAAACTATGAGCTTGTCTAGTCACCAACAATGCTCTTGTAAAAGCATCTTCCCCTTCATCCATCTGCTCCAATGGTAGCATGGATTTGGTATCATCCTCATCGATCGTCAGTCTCCACCTCGCCATTATCTGGCATTACCATAACTCTCCGATTGGAACACTGGCTTGCTATATGACCCCTGCCTTGACATTTAAAGCATTGAATATCACGATTTCTAGTAGTTGTAGTAGTGTTAGTTTTACCTTGCTTTCCATTACTAGATGCCTCGTGCTTTTACCTAATTTTGGGTTTGATTATGATTGGCTTTTCATCTTTCTTCACAATATTTGGCTTCCATGATGGACCCGAATTAAGACTGGGTCGTGCATGGCTTACCCTCCTCTTGAGTTTCCTTTCAATCTTAATGGACATGTGCACCATGTTTTCCACTCCACGTAGTACTGTCTTTCCACCACGTAGGCAATCTCCCAGTTCAATCCAGCCAAGAACCTCACCATGGTAGCCTCTCGGTCCTTTTCTTCCTTTGCATGGATCATAGTGATCTCCATCTCTTGAAGTAGTCCTTCACACTCCGACTTCCCTGTGTAAGACTTTGTAACTTCTTAAACAAATCTTTGTAGTAGTGGCTAGGAACTAACCATTTTCTCATCACGGTTTTCATTTATGCCCATATATCTACTAGGCGCTCTTCATTCCTCTTCCTGCTTATCACTAGGTGATCCTGCCAAATGATTGCATAGTCAAAAAATTTAATGGCTGTCAGTTTGACCTTTTTTAGCTTTGAATAGTTGTGGTAGTCAAACACCCACTCCATCTTTTTTTCCCACTCCAAGTACGCTTCAGGATCATTCTTGCCTCGGAAAAATGGAATCTTCAACTTGATACTTCCCAAGTTGTTGTCCTCCCGATTCCCATCTTTTCTAACCCTTCTACTATACCTCATATAGTTGATAACATCCGGTTCATGATCCTCGTCTTCACTACACCTCCCACCATAGTATCCCTCCTCTGCAACCTTAGCCTCCCTATGTTGAGCTATGTCCCTCCGATGAACAACATGCGTATTTTCAGATTGCTCCCTTAGTGTGATCTTCAATCTGTGGAATCGAGCATTCACCTAATCCATCATCTTGTAAATTCCCCTTATCTCCCATTTCATGGCCTTCATCTCCAACTTTGAATCCATCTTGGGATCCAACTCCTATGATGTCTCATCAAAAATAGATTTATCCTTCATGCCCGACATTCTCTTAGTTGTAAAACAAAGGTTAATAATAAAAATATTCCTTACCACTCCTTTACGTGTATCACTCAACAATGATTTGCTCTTATTTTTCACTCAAATGGCATTTCCCCTTTTTGGATCTCACACCTCTTGCCTTTTTTTTTCGCTCAAAGTAATTCTCTTACAGGTTCTTTTCGAACTTACAAAGCAATTATCGAAGTTTCCAAAACATAATTCACCAAGAACCTAACAAAAAGAATTTTGTATTGGAAGCTATCAAGCAAGGCCACGGATTTGGGTTATAATGCCACGGGTTTGTTGTTTGGTCTCGGTTTGGACTATTGATGTTGGCTTGCTATTTCGGGTTTGTAAAGCTTTAATTTTGGACTTGAATGGCTAATGGGAGTGTGGGTTTTTGATTGTTGTGTATTTGGATTGTCAACTTCAAGAAACAAATAGGTTTAATGTTGAAAATAAACTAGAATTGAAGGTTAGTAGCACATGAATTGACTTGTAGAATTGAAACTACAAAGGGTTTTTTATGGATTGTATATATATATATATATATCATATTTGTCTCTTTTTTAAAAAAAGATAACAAAGAAACAAAAGGATAGATAACTTGCTAGATAACTTAGCTTTGATACCAAATGATATAAACTTCACTACACGAAGTTGATGAAGTGACCAAAAATCGCTTCTAGATCAGGTTGAATTGGTGGAACCATAACCTGTTGCCTATAAGGAGGCAAGAACCTTGGTATAAGGCTATTGGTGTTGAATGAAACCACGACCCGTTGCTTATATGTAAGTAGGAATATTGGTATAGGTAGTAGACGCCATAACCAATGATGGAAGATTGGTTGATAAGTCGATGGTGAACACCACGGAACACATCTTCTCAAGAAATCACTTGATGTTTTATTACTTCAATGAATAAATAACAACCCTAGCTTGGGGATCTATTTATACTAATACAATGACACTAATTATGGCAATGAAAACGCTAAAAATTAAAACCCTAAAGAAGTCTTTATAATTACATTAAAACAGAGAAAAGTCCTACAAAAAATCAGGCCATATATGTTCCTTAAAATAATAAAAAACAAAATCTTGGCCAATTTCCTTCCTTGGTATCAATTTTAGGACATTCTAGATCTGATATTCTGTGCTTGTATCAAGTCTTGCACTGTTGTTGAGCATAGGCCATAGTTCTTATTGAGCCCATGCTTTTTGCCATGACCTATGCTATGGAATTCCCTCGCGCGTGCTTGGCCTAACTCTTTGCGCCCACCTGCGGGTACCTGACCCAAGTTCACACCTGCTCCTTGCGCCTGCCCCAAGCATGTTGTCGAGTCCTGGGCCTAGCTACACTTAGCTGCTGCCCATCCATATGCGTCTGGCCTAAGGCGTGCTACCGAGCTGCTATTGGTTTGGGATTGTATGAAGCTGGACCAAACTTGTATTATTTAAGCTTTAACTTCCTATTTGAGTCCCCTTGAGTTAGCTTTGACTCAAACATCTTGGCTCAATCCATTGAGTCTTTATTTGAATCTTTTAGCTCTAATATTTGTAATTGGTCCAACAGGAACTTGAATTGGATCTCCTTACGCACCTTTAGCCTTGTTTGAATTAGTCCATGCCATGTCCTCATTAGCATGTTTGCATCATTTGAAGTAAATTTCTTTCATTATCATGTAATGTGTGCTTTGTCTTATAGAACCATATAAATCATCTTTAAAAAAATAAAATACTCCCTTAGTTCCAAATTATAAAATTACTATTGACTTTTGAAAAGTAAATCTGAAACAATTTCGATCTCAAAATTGACACAATTTATTTAAGTTTTCAAAATAATAAATCTCATAACTAATAGTACTTTTGAGGTAGTTCATAATATTCATAATTGTATTGGCATAAACTAATTGATGAATTCAAATTGACTTTTCAAAAGTAAATAGTGATCTTATAATGTGGAACATAGGAAGTATTAAAATATACTGGTTCACAGATTGTAGTAGCTGTTGAAAATTAAGTCGATGCAAATCAAATAACATAAAATAAAGAGCGTTAAAACAATACAAAATTTAACGTAGAAATCCCTTAAAGGGAAAAACCACAGATCAAACTATAAATATCCACTGTCAGAATAATAATGGGCTTATAAATTCCTCCCAAGCTTTATGCTCTAAAACTTGAGGTTCACACTACCACGAAAAAAAAAAATGCACGGAATAAAAGCTGCAAAACATTCCCTCCCAAAATATATCTTTTTTGCACGGAATATAAAAGTTGCAAAAAACTCTCTCCCTCGCACAAACAAAAAACTCACTCACACCACCTCTCTCAACTTTTAGGATGCTACATGATTTTTGATTGTGCTACACTTTAATAACTAAACATACGACTATATTTATAGATTATTCACAATTTTTCTCTTCCTATTTAAAATATAACACTTCCAAAATAAAACTACTACTACAAATAGAACTACTTTCGAAAATAATACTCCTACTAAAAATAAAACTTCTTTCTTTCTATAACAACAATTCTTTTCTGAATAGGATTCGAGAAGTATCCCAACAATTCATTCCTCAACTATGATCCTCAACTACTATAACTTCATGTCTGAATAGGATTTGAGAAGTATCCCAATAACTACTCCCTCGACTCGAATCCCTAAATACTTCAAATTCATCATTATTGTCGCTGTAGTAGTTGCTACCATCATCTGTAACATCGACATTATCCACACCATCCGCACCAACAGCAATATCCATAATATTCACATTATCCACATCTGCGTTATCCTTGTTATCCGTATTTTCTACACCATCCGTATCATATGCGTCATCAACATTATAGCCATCGTTATCATCATCTTCAGTATTATTTTCTTCATTTCCTTCTTCATTTTCATAATCTTTATCTTTATTATTCGGCGATTGCAACGGTGTTCCTTCATAACCACAAAATCTTTTGTTCATCAACATCATGATGAATATCTCCAACTCCTTCAATCTTCACTCTATTTATTTGTCACAGTAGTGCGACTAATTTCCTTCTACCTCAGATTCAATTAACCTAGTTCGTGATAATACTTGTTGGGAATTAAGTCAACATAAATCAAATAATATAAAATAAAGAGAGTCGAAACAACACAAGATTTGACATAGAAAACCCTTAAAGAGAAAAACCACTCTAAATCTTCATTGTCACAATAATAATGGTGTTAGTGCATTTATGTTTAAACCCTGTTGTTGAATTTAATAATGATATGATGATAAAGAATGCAATGTATATTTGTAAAGAGAAAAATAAGTACTATTTTAAAGTTCTCAAAGAGTTAATCATTGTAAAAGGACTTGTAATATCCGTGTATAGCATGGAACCTTGTAATTAGGGTTATGTAATATTTTATTAATGAAATACAATTGTTATTGGAATATTATTATTATTTCATATATATATATATATATATATATGAAATTAGTAGCCAAGGCTAAGTACGTAAATTAGTTGGACTAAATGAGTGTCATGCCCCAAAATCCGCCGCCTTTTCATAGCGGATTTGGGGCTGACTTTTCAACATCTTTCATACATTCTACCAATAACTTTACTGGTTTAACTAGTCTATTACAAACAATTACAACAATATTTATACTTTCATCCTTGGATCACAACTGGTCTCAAATGTACACTCACATTTGTTACTACAACTTCCAATACCTAATACATCCGATCGAATACTTTACAATCTTCCTATTATATCTCAAAATAGTTATGATTTCATCTATTACATACATCTTCGAATCCAACATTAAATCCTTCCGAGTGTAAATATTATAGACTTACAATCATTGTTCATTTGTTGATCGAAGAACTTACCATACGTTATGAGTTCAAAAACTTACCACAACAATATGAGTTCAGGAACTCATCATATTGCTAATAAGTTCATACATTGATATTAGTTCCACTCAGGAACTTATCATATATCTATGGTGTATGAACTTATCATATACTATGGGTCATGAACTTACCATACAATTATGAGTCACGAATTTATCATAAGTATGGGTTTTAAGAGCTCGCTTATAACTTTATCACTAATAACATCTATCAACTTTAAGAAAGATGTTTCATCATTCATAATCTTTATCTATCTGAGATTTACAGTATCAATAATAAGGTTGTTCAAATATCGGAGGGGGCTTTCTGATAAAGAATGCACTTTACAGGCACGCAATTAAATAACCTAACCCCGGAGCTTGTCAGAACGGTCTGCATTATCAATACCCTCACTCAGGTAAATAGATTTTATTAGTTATGTACTAATCTCTAACAACCAAAATATCCAATATAAACTATCTTTAAGTATTTGTTTCATAACCTCTATTAACTTTAAAAGTAAAGTACATAACACAATTCATTTCAAAAGAACAATATTTTTATTCATAATTCAAAGTTATTACAACTTAATAAGTCATTTTGACATAAGTGCTATTATAAATAAAGGAACAATAACAACATGCTTCCTAACTTCATTCATTTCTTTTATTGCCAGATTCATCTGATAATCTTCCTTAACTGCAAATTAAGATTTATTTGCAAGAATGAACACGACGGCTCAACAAGTCCAACAAATAGCATATAACATACTTCATATTTCTTACAGTTTATACTGTGAAACATTACAAATCAACTTCTCATAATAACTGCTTTTTAAATAGTTTATGAGTATGTTACTTCATTCGACCTACATAGCATGTGAGATCGACATATATTTTAGTCATAATCTAACTCTTACTTAATCTTAATTTAAAGCCCTAACTTTGATTCATTAGACTTTAAAATGCCTAACAAGCGAAACCCTAAGTTCCGTACAATTCCAAACAAACAAAACCCTAACTTCAAATTCTCAACTTTTACGTTAATTGGTTTAATTCATAACTAAACCAACTCGGACTTGGCACATCTTTGGAAAATGAACTATGTATAACATGGTCTAACTACTCCTATAGGTGGTATACACCCCAAAATTCTCGAGCTCAAAAAGTCCAAAAAATAACCCCTAGACCTGAACCCTAGGCAGTTTGTAGACTGCTCGACCCTGGCTAGCTAAAACGCTTATAACTTCTTTATTTCTTAACATTTTTGAGTGATTCAAGCGGCCACGTCTTCGTAACTTCTCCCTCTACAACTTTTCTTCAGGTTAAACCACCTAGATCTGACCACAGGGTGCTGTAAAACGGCTTACAAGAACATGATGAAAACCAGTTTTAACATTTCTTGTTTAACTTGCTTAAACATGATGTCACAAGCATTATTTTGCTAAGATGTATGACTCTATAACATTGAATTGCATAATCATAAACCCAAGTAAGCTAGATTTCATGATTTTAACTCAAGAACACGTGAACTTAATTGAAATTACATAAACTAGGGTTTGTTACCTCTTGAAGTTGCAAGCTTTACTTCCCTTGATTTCTTAAGCTCCTTGCTGTACTAAATATCAGCTCTCTATAGCTTTGCATATAAGTGAATTGGTGAGTTTAAATAATGGGAGAGGTTGTAATATCCCAAATATTTTAAATATGATCTGGCAAAATCTAATTAAGGTTGTCAATTCAAAATCTAAAGAACGATTGCTCAAGTAAACATTGAGCTATCCGAAAGGCAAAAATACGACTCAAAACTATGATCGTACATGACTAAGAGGATAAAAATCTTTAACCTAATGTGAGGATCCGAATTTTCAGGATTTCTTTAATAATATTAAATGAGAATTTAATTGATAAAATTATCAAGGTTGTTAAATTAATTATTATATTATGTGATTTAAGGTATGTGATATGATTTAATTGATAAATTAAACTTGTACAGAGATGGTGA
This sequence comes from Hedera helix, assembly GCA_947179155.2. Lineage (NCBI taxonomy): Eukaryota > Viridiplantae > Streptophyta > Magnoliopsida > Apiales > Araliaceae > Hedera > Hedera helix. Next base: position 24,735,398 of record OX359281.1, on the reverse strand, counting down.
TGATTTGTGTTGGTTTAGAAAAATTGAAAAGTAAATAAGTTGTTTAAAAACAATTTATGAAGGATAAGAAAAATGTCAGGTAAATGTACAATAAATTGTACAATTAAATGAAAATGCAGAAATTATGATTTAATTAAGGTTACGTGGTAATGTGAAATATATTAAATCTGATACATATATTTATATATGTGAATGTTTAATTGATAATTATAAATTTCATTAATTATGAGAATTAAGGGATTAATAATTAAATTAATCCAAAGTAAGATAAAAGTTAATGAGGAAACTAAGAAAAGTTGAAATTATTGAATTTTAGATTTTATCAAGAATTTTGGAAGAAATTTAGAAATTAATTGAGAAGGAAAGGTAATTATATAAATTATATAATAATAATTATATAATTTATATAAGGAAATTAAAATAAGGTATGAAGAAAATAATAATTATATAAATTATATAAGAATAATTATGTAATTTATATAAGGTGATTAAATGGAATAAAGTTGGAGGAAATTAAGAAATTATTTTAAAGAAGAATGTAATTATATAAATTATATAATATTAAATTATATAATTTATATATAAAGAAATTAATATGAATATTAAAGAAATTGAATAATAAATTAGAAAAAGGAATGTTTTAAGTTATTAAAAATTATATTTATGTATAATTAAATTATTATGACGTTTATGAAGAATAATATTTCGGAAACGGGAACATGTTAGTGTAACATGATGTACAAGTAACGAAGTGAAAAATTATGAAAAATAATTTTTATATGTCCTATGAATTATTTTATGATTTTTGGAAGTATAAATTACCTCATATAAATACACGCATGTCATTATGCGTGTACAAAAATTATCATGTAAAGTACCTAAAAGAGGTATTAATATTATTTATAAATCAAATTAAGATTTTTGGTGAATTAAAATAAATATTTTATATTTATTATATAAAATATTTATTACACGAAATAATTATGTAATGTATTAAAATTTGTAATTTTGCATGTTAATCCGAAAGTTAAGGTCGGTTCTTATAGGCGGTGGACTTGGAATTGTCTTAAAAAATAATTCATACATATTATATATATATATATATGTGTGTGGGAGAATAAAAGAAAAGAAAAGAAAGGAAATAAAAACAAAAGCCAAGTTTTCTTCTCTCTTCTTCCACCCGAAACACCACCATGAGCCACCGCCGGAAAACTCCACGACCACCAAGAGAGATGAGGTTTTGGGTGCCATCAAGGGGAAGAAAAGCTTCAAAGAAGGTAAAAAAATTAAATTATTGAATTTATTTTATTATTTTTGGTAATAAAATTATTTTGAGAAAAATTAGTAATTAATTAAGAAAAGTATTCTAAATAATTTTTAGTGGTATATCTATGAATTTTGTGATTTATGGAATAATTTTGTTGAGAAAAAGATGATCAAAAATGGTAGAAATTTAATTATTTATGGAAAGGTGGTGAACTGTTACTGGGGAAAGAAAACGAAGAAGGAACAGTATCCCGCGCATTGCGCGGGCGTGTTCTCGGTAGCGAGCGACGAAACGACGTCGTTTTGGAGCCGGGGAGACAGGCCGCGCCTTGCGCGGATGAAGTTTCTGGAAACGGCCAAGGAACGACGTCGTTTTGGGCGCGCCATACGGATGGGTCGCGCAATGCGCGGCCTGGGCGAAATGACAGTTTTGCCCCCGAACTTTTCTGGAAAGGACCGACGTGTCCTTTGGCCACGTAAAATGACGGTTAGGCCCCTGAACTTTCCGATTAATGACCAGCGTATCCCCAAGGCCACGGAAATTACGGAAATGCCCCGGACCTTTTCTGTTAATGCCGGATGGGTCCCTAAGGGCGCGAAAATTACCAAAATGCCCCTAGAATCAGTTTTTAATTAAATAAATGTTTAAAAATTGTTTAAAAATTCTAGAAAATTATAGAAAAATACTAAAAATATAGAAATGACATTTGGGCATTAAATTTTATATTTTTGATTAAATATTAAATATTGGGGATTAATATTTAAATATTTTAAATATTAATCTAATGAGTTTAAAGGTTAGAAAATGGTTAAATAAAATTTGTGGGACACCCAGTTATGTTAAAATTTATCCGATGAGCCGGGTTGACCGTATTAGAAGTGTTGGATATTAATTTAAGCGAATATTTTAAGGGAAGAGGTTAATATAGTTAACCGTATAAGTTAAAAATTAGTCCGGAAATGATATTAATTAAATAAATTAATATCATAAAGAGATAAATAATTATTATTTGATTATTTTATGATCATAGGTTGATCGAGTTAAGAGTTTGAGCTATCAATTTAAATAACTGGACGCCAGGCAAGTTCTTCAGTCCCTTTTATAATAAATATTGAAATGTTATGATATGTAATTCTTGTTTTAACTGCATACAAATTATGTGTTACGTGATACGTGATTAATATGACCACAATGTGTATTTTGTGCAATGATATGAATATATATGAGATATATTGCTATAGTAGAAGCACCAGCACATGATGTATGACACACACCAAGCATGATAAGGTATGTGCTACGTGAAGTATAACTGTTGAACTTGCTGAGCCATTGTGCTCATTACTTGCTTAATATATATTTTGCAGGAAATAAATAAATTTCAAATGTGTCAGATGATATAAAGATGGATAATCACAGAAGTTGTGAATGTTATTGTTATGTTTCAATAACATAATTTAATGTGAATACAGTTATTAAGTGTATATTGATAATTTGTATGTACATATATGTTGAACTCAGACAGGATATGTAAAGTCAAATTTTGAACTTTGATTATACTAGATAGAGGTTGTGATAGAGATTACTAAATGACTTAATTATGGATTATGAAATCAAGAATAAATTGGTATGGATATGAACAATATTAAGTTTTGAGTATCAAGTTTTATGATACTGGTTACAGAAAGAAAAGAAAAAGTAAAGGTTGCGATCCATGGGACTAGGATCCAAATGTAAGGATTCTAAATATCCAAATGTTTTAATACAATGATTAAGTTGAGAAAAAGAAAAATTTATACCGAAAATTTGGTAATTGATGATTTTGAAATTAAATAATGGATCAATTTAGGTGACGAAAGATTTATTGACGAACCGAAATTTGGACGTAAGGAAAATAATGTTTCATAAATATGAAAATTAAGGTAATTAAATTGGTCGAATTTCGGGGTCGTTACACCTAATTTATGTGTTATGTGAATAATAAAGATTTAAATATGTGATTTATGTGGAGGATTGAATATGTATATATTTAAATGTTGAAATATATACATTCATTTGAAAATGAAATTTAATACTTAGTTAACTATTAAATTAAAAGATTTGAATTTACTACAAAATGAATTATGGAAGCGAAGAAAGTTTATTTATTAATATTAATTAATTGAGCTTTAAATTGAAATTATATTATGAAATAATATAATTTGAATAATAAGCCTTGAACGACAATGGATTTATTATGAATTAAATTTCATAAACAAGATAATTAATTCGCTTAAAAAAAATAGTGAATTAAGGTATGAATTTTTATTTAATAAAAATGTGAGAGTTAATTAAACTCATTATTTTCAAATATATTACATATGAATGTAATATATTTATGTAATGACTTAATATATTATGCCAAACGGTTATAAATTCAATAGAAATGAGGGAAATTGATTTACTAAATTGTTATTAGTAGATGAATATGTTAACTTTAATTAGTTGAATAAAAAGATTTATTTAGTTAATGATAAATAACAATTATATTATGATACAATCATTAAAATGTAATATGTATAATGACCTAATACATGATATTAGGACAAACGAATATAAATTCAGTTTGAAATGAGGTCCAATATATATAATACATAAATTGGTACTAAATTAGTATAATTGATTAAATTAAGGCTAAATTAAATGAATTTGATTAGTTAGAAATGAACCGATTCGGTTAGAAATGAACTAAATACTAACTAAATTAGTTAGTCCGTATAAATACGATAATTATACGAAAATTATATAGAGAATAATACGGACAATGTAAGCATGACATCATCAAAGATGACGATGTAAGCATGATGTATGATGAGGTCAGCCCTAGGAAGCTTGGGAAATGACCATATTACCCCTAAAATCTCAGCCATGTTAAGCAAGAGAAATCAAATCGGAATTATCTTCCTTTAATAAAAAAGAAAGGCTCATTTTGGACCAAGCAACCTTGATGTCGCTTGTTTGTGATGATGAAAACATTAATGGAGCACATGGGGCTGCAAGAATTGCTGGGAGAAGTAATAATCAAAGCTTAGCGTGGAAGTAAAGGTTTAACGACCATTAAACCCTAGCTTCTAAGGGCCTATAAATTGCAAGCTCTCTCATAGTTGAAACCCACGAATTTCAAAGCAAAATCATTTTCAAATTAAGTTAGTATATTAGCCATAGCAAGCTAAGATCAGAATCAATGGCAAAAATTGCAAAGATTGCTCAAGAGGTATAAAACCCTAATTTCCTAATAGATCTTTGAATCTTTTGTTAGAAATTATGTTGATTAGTTAAATATCTCTGAAATCATGTTATTTAGTGATTTGGGTTGTTAAAATATGTTTTCATAACATCTAGATGCATGAAATGATAGATTTTAGCTCTCTGTCAAAGACTGTGAAGAACAGTCTGACAGGGCTTATTTTCAATCAATTAGATTCAATCCTATTAGTAGTTTAATATGTTTTAATGTTTAAAGTTGTATTATGCCATGAGATCAAGACATAAAAAGAAGAATCACACCAATCTGATCACTGTATCTTCCAAGTTGTGACGTAATTTGGGTCGATTCTTGGTATCTCGTTATACCCTGTCATGTTTAGTATAACCATGATTAATTAACACACCAAAAAAATAAACGACCTGCTAGATTTTGTTGTCATAATGTGGTCATTCGACCATGACCGACAGTTTCTGGGTAACCCATAAACGTCAAGAATAGCTTGGACATGCTACTTTGACCGGCTTTAATCATGTTTATATGATATATTTTAAGTTTCATTTCCATGTATAGTTGTACCCTGAAATGTTCACAACACCTAGAAGCCTTCAATTACATTAAAAAAAGCATGAGTTAGGAATTAAAAAGAGTCAAAACTCCCTATCCGACCATGACTGGGTTTTATGGGCTTGACGAAGAACACTTATAGCAACAGACCATGTCCGTCGTTATAGGTCTTTTACCACAGTTTGTTTACGGTAGTCAAGAACACCTTTAGCGACGGAATGACCGTCGTAGTAGTTTTTAGCGACAGATTGATTTAAAAATAATTAAAACTTAATTTAAATCACTTTTAGCGGCGGATGTTGCAACAACTTTATGAAAATTAATTAAAACTTAATTTTAAACAGATTTAGCGGCGGATTTGGTCCGTGACAATAGTTATACATGACATAATTAAATTAAACTTAAATAAAACTAGTTTAATCTATCGTTAGCGACGAATTTAATTGAAAATCCATCAAGTTAACTTCTAATTTGACCTTTAGCGACAGATAAGTTTATATAATTTATATATAAACTATCTTTTGCGACGATTATGATAAGGAATCGTCACCAATTCATAAATGTCTTTAATTAATTACATTAAAGACATAGTAAGCTGAAATTTTAGTGATAGACAAGCTATATAATTGACTCAAATTATCCAATGAAGCAATTTGATCAACGAATCGACATCAAACCCTAATTGTACATAATTAATTAAATTACATACATATTTATATGTATACTAACGACTGTTATTTATATGTTAAACATATGTGGACTACAAATTCAAGTTCAAATCAACGTGAACTTAAATGCTCATTGAACAAGCAAGTCTTTTAACTGTTATATGTTGTGTTTACATGATTTATACTCTTTGTGTGACAATGTGATATAAATGATTGAAATGTGAGTTAATTGTTAAATTGAGAAATATGATAAGTCAAAGCATGTTAAAGTTTATTTGAATGCATATACTGTATATATGTTAGACTTGCTGAGCCGTCGTGCTCATTCTTGCGAATAAAACCTTATTTACAGATTTAAAGATGAACGTTAAGAAGATCATAAACATAAAGATGTAGTGTAGATTAGGTTTTCATGCTTTATTACTTGTATTTGTATAAAGTCATGATGACTGTTGTAATACGAACAAAGCAAACATGTAACCGAATATTATGTAAATAATATTATTTATTATCATAAAAATGTTGTTATGTCTTTACTTTGATATAACTTAGAATTGTTAAAGCACTATAAATCTGAATGAGGGTATTGGTAACATGGACTGATCATGTTATGCCAAAACTCTGAACTTCAGATAGATAGTAAAACGTTAATACAATATTGATAATGAACTACTTCTCATAACAAGGATGGTAAATAACATTTGTGAGTACTGTAAGCATCTGAGACAGAACTAATCGATGTGAAATGGTCAAATTCATCATTAGGTTCCTCGAACCCAAGTACAAACTTGTTATTACCATTCTGAATGCCAAATAAGTAGGATTATTGATATGAATAGATATAACTATAACTAAATGTGTTTCAAGTGAGGGTTTTAACTAGTTGGGTATGTTCTGTACAGAAAGAGAATTTTGCACTGGACAAAGATACAAATATTTGTCATGGATAAAGATATAAAAAAATTTCACGGATGAAAATACAAACATTCATCGCGGGATTCTCTATTCCCAAGAATCGTCCTAATGATTTATTGCCATGAATCTTAGAATATGTAAAGTTATAGAATATTTAAATCTTAATGTTAAAATTGGATCGTTATATATGGTGTTATCCATTTATACGGATGAACTACAAGTTGATACTTGTATAAATAATGAGACCGAGATCATGTTAAGATCCAAGGACAAAGTGAAAAGAAATTTTTAATATATAATCTAAAATAAGACTAATTCAACCAATACGATTATGAGATCATTGGTTAAGTTGGTAAATGTATAAAGTTTAACGCACAAGGTCCATCGTAGTGAGTGTGGGGATTTTGGGGACGTTACAGAGGATGCTATTTATAGGCAAACAAGGTTAGGGTTAAATGGTCATTTTATCATGCTTGCCTCCAAAAATATCTAGCCAACTAACATTGTCATGGCTTGTGATGTTGTGGGCTTGACAAGTAGCGACAAGCTTGGGCATTTTGCTAGCCATGTGGGCCGACCAATCTCCCTCCTTCTCCCTTTATTGGTTGAACATGGTTTTGTTTGATAATCTTAGTGTTTTGATTAGTTGTTTCCATTTCACTTGGATTAAGAATTCTCTATCCTTGATCCTCATTGGTCTAGAGTGGTTTTGTTTAAAGATCCCTTGACTTTGATTGTTCCATTAGGGTTCACTAGGATTGATTTTATAAACCTAATTAGCTTAGCCCTAATTAGGGTTTTAACTAGCTTGATTAGGGTTTAATTCCAAGTAGGTTGATTAAGATAATCAAGTAACTTGATTTAAGGTTTCTAAGTAGCTTGATTATGACTTTCAAGCAGTTTGATTATTAATTTCATGGCTTGAATAATAATTCTAAGTAGCTCGATTAGGATTTTCCTAAGTAGCTTACAAGTAGCTTACTTAGGGTTTTTAGCTACTTTTTGTTTTTGAAATGTCTCTTAGGTATTCAATTCATAAACACTAGGTTTTTAATTCTCAACTTTATTTAAATCTTTTTAGATCGTATTTACTAGCTTCATAAATGTTCGGGATATTACAATGAGTGAACAAAAAGGAAAGCCAAGAGAAATGAAGTCCAAATAGCTAATCCAAAAGCCTAAGGAAGGAAATAAAAAGAAATATACTAAAGTCCAAAACCTAGTTAAATTAATTAAACAAATGGAACACTTGTAAGCCTAAGGGAGGATGTTATGTGAAACCTAAACAAAGCTTCATATCAAGCCCAAGATAAGCCCTATAATAAGCCTAAACATGAGCCCAAAACAAGTCCAAGTCTTGGCAAGTGAGGTAAACAATGAGCTCAACAAGTGATGTAATAAAAAAATATAAAAGAAATGCTTGAGTAGCCAGTTGGTCAAGGGGTAAAATCAAGCAACCAACAACTCTCATCAACTATCCAAAAACTTCAAATCACATCCAATTAATAGTGATCCTAGTTTAATTAGCCCTAACCTTGTTTAACCTAATTAAATGGGCGATTAATGCTAATCATGTAGGACCCATTAGGGAAGAAGAGAAGTGGAATGGTTTGACCATAATTAAGACCAATCAAATAGGTATCAACTAGTAAGTTTGTCAAAACCTCTATAAATGCTTAACATAATACATCAACCAACACTTTTACATCATTTGCAAAGTTAAGAAAATAAAATTTAGAGAGAGTTTGGGAGAGCAAAGCTCTCGGGTTAAGTGAGAAAGAAAGATAGAGAGAGGGCTAAAATGGTGGCTAGGAAGAAAGAAAAGGAGAGGACACCAAACTAGCAAAGAAGAATCATCAAAATAGCATCAAAGGTTTTAAAGTTTTTTAAACCCTTTAAACTAGTTTAAATTTAGGTTTTAGCATGTTTGTTGTGGGAACTTATTGTTTGTTGGTGGATCCGAAGGTATAAGTTGTATATGTTAGGGTTTATGTGGTTAACATGTGAATAGATGCATGAAAAAGTAAGAAAATGGGAAGTAAAAACATGAACATTAAAAGTTGGAAAACCCCTAGTTTACATTGATTTTCAAAAAGACATAACTCACTTTCAATAACTTGTTTTTGAGATCCATCAGTTGTGGTAGATGCGTTTACGAGTTATGAAAATAACCCAATGTAATGGAAGTAAAATGTGTTAATGGGTATTTTTGGCGATTTTTATAGCAAAATAGGGAAAAACTGGAAAACTGTAAACCCTAATATGTCTAGGAATTTTGGCCACTGTTTTGGCCAGTAAACTTGTGAGAAAAATTAAGGCCTTTCGCGTTTAGGCAATGTTTGATAACAGTAAGCTCTTGTCCAAAACTGAGCTCGATCCGACTTTAGATGAGTGAGATATGGCCAATCAAAATTTAAGATTTTGAAAATTAAAACTGGAGTTGTACAACTCTGATGGGATTGAAATGTTTACTGGATGTACTTTCTATTATGAGATAATTACAGTATAAATTTCATGATTTTTGGATTAAATCTCGAATTATGAAAAATATTGCAATTTTGAGCATAAATGGCCCTTTTAAAAATATTAAATAATGCTGAAAAATTAAGGGAAAAATATTTTACACGTGAAATGAAATTATGTAAGCAGGTCCAGAAGGAAGAAAAATAATAAAATAGGTAAAGAGGTTTAAAAATAAAATTAAGTTAAGAAAATTAAAAAAATTAATTAAAGTTAAGTCGAAATTTATATATAATATATAATTTTATTGACTAATAGGAGATGAAAGGGGATGTATAAGACTAAGTAAGGGTAATATGGTCATTTTAAGGTTAATATTATAATAATGATGTGATGTAACGATTAAGTTGAGTTAAGGATTAACGAATTAATTATCGAGATAATTTACTGTTATTTACCAGCATTAAGTGGTAATGAGTAATAATTAAGTTAATTAAACAAATCCATATAGATGTTGTAGGTAACCTTTGGAGAAGGGTAGGAATGTATCTAAGGGCAATTTACCACGTCCAGGCAAGTTCTCTAGCTATGCTAGTTTATTAAACTGTTGAAGTTTGATTTATGTGAAAGTTTCTACACTTCAGTGCTTTTGAAATTAATTGTTCTAATATTAACTGTTTTAAGATATGAGTCGATGCCATCTGTTTAGGCTAGGCACCTTCGATATGAAATGATTAAGTTTTGAATTGCTAAAATTCTTTGAAGTAATTAAAGTTTAATACAATATCCAATTTACTTTGGTGCGGACTATTATAATAAGACTGAGTTGAACAACCTTGTTAAAGGGGATATTTATGTCGAAAAATCGACCCTACGCGCGTGAAGACTTAAATGTTATGCATAACATAGGGTATAATAGATTGATCCCCTATAGTACTCGGATAGAGTGTTTTCGGTCTTTGAGATTGATAAACATTTTGAAGGTTCTCCGTTGAATGATTGTTAAACCTTGTAAAGAGTTAACGGTCATTTATGACCACTCAGTATAAAAGTTAAAGATTTTCATTTAAAGGAATTTCCTTATTTCCTAAATATTTATACTGCTTCACAATTATTGAAAAATGGTTAACAATTCTAGAAAGTTTATTCTTCTATTCATGATTTATTGTTTATCGAAAGTTTTAAAGTTTCTGAACAAAATTGTTGCTCACTATTGCTATATATAATGATTTCAGCCATAACTGAGGGATCGAAACAGGATAAAGGCAAAGGAAAAACAAAAGAATAGTAGAATTTATGTAGTAGGATTTAATATTATTTAATGATGTAATATTTTGTGATAATTATGTTTTCTATTTGTAAAGGTTTAAAAACTTGGGAGTAGAGTAAAACATATATTGTAAAATATTGTATTTACTTTTATGTTATTAAGTAATGTCTATAGATAGATGTGATGATTGGGTGGTACCGTGAGCACCATATTCGATGTTTAAGGACATGAATTTTGGGGGCGTCACGGGACTTAGGGAATAAATATGTTAGGTTGATTAAAATAGTGGAGTAATAACTTGTAATATACTAAAAAAGTCCAAGTTCACAGAGCTGAGATGTAATATCCCGAAGTTTTCAAGCAATGTAAATGAAGTTATGAATTTAAATATTACAATGTAAATTAAAATTTCAATTAGAAACAAAAATAGAATTTCAGTCAAATGGGTAAGCTAGTAGACGTCAAATGGGTAAACTAGTAGACGATTATAATGAAAATTGGAAAGGTATGGAATAAGTGAAGGTAGTGCATGAGAATGTAAATGGATAAAAAGAAGTTATACAAGGTTGGAAAGGTATTAAGTAATGTAAGTAAACATATGTGATATCCTAGTTAAAGAGGTCAAATTTTTGAATAAACTAACTATATGGTCAACAAGTCAAAGAAGGAACAAAGAAAGGAAGAAAACATTTTCCAACACATGGAACATATGGCGAGTTCAGCCATGAAGAAGATACAAACCAAGGGAGGTCTAGGAGCTTCCAAATAAATATCCAACCAAGCTTATGAAGGAAGCCAACAAAAAAGGAATGTTCCAAGAATTTGTTTTATCTATAAATACCTAACTATTCAAGCACTTAGTCAAAAGGACTAGGCAAAATCAGCACATTGGAAGTAGAGAAAGAGAGAGCTCGGCAATACCTGAGGGAGAGATGAGAAAAAAAAAATAGAAAGCTACCAAACAAGGAAGAAAAAATAAGAAATGAAGTAAAACTAGGGATGAATAACCCTAACCCTAGTTTAATCCTTACATATTGATAGAGTTAAATTATACGATATTTTTATTCCCTAATACTTAGCTTTTATATTTATTGTATGCTTAAATGTTTAATTATTTAGCTTATTTTAGTTTTAATAGGTTTTACAGAATTTTAGTTAATTTATGTTAATTTAGGTAATTTTATAGTAATTTTATATTTCTTTTTATTTATGTGTTTTTATTTATTTTTAGTATTTTAGGTGTTTTATTTATTATTATGTGTTTTTAGGATTTTTAGTATTTTTATATTATTTTTATTTATTTTATATTTGATTTTGTAGGGAAATAAAAGTCTAATGGCATTTTTGTAATTTCAGCAAAGCTTGAGGGACAAAACTGTCAAAACAGCAAAGACTGATGGCAATTATGTAATTAACGGAAGTTGCGACCGCGCATTGCGCGGATGAGGAGTCAGCAGCAAGGAGGAAAAAGACGCCGTTTTGGTCTAAGAAAAGCGGCCGCGCAATGCGCGGCCAGGCAGTAGAACAGAGGAGCAGGAACGACGTCGTTTCGGAAGAAAGAAAGGCACCGCGCAATGCGCGGGAGGCGGGGACCGGCACTGTAGCGAAGGGGCTGTTTGGCTGCGCGTTAATTGCTAGAAACGAGATTATTTGCGAATTTTGCTACTTTTTTATTCCAAATTGGATTTTAATTCCAACTAGGGTTAGAATAATAATTATTTTTCTTTTTCTTTTTCTTTTATTTTTATTTGTATTTTAAATCCTATTAGGTTTTGGAAAGAGTAATTCCCACTAGGTTTAGGAGGATTTTGGAGCCTATAAATAGAGGGCTTGAGACACAATGTAAAAAATAACTTTTCTATTAGAATAAAAATTCTCTCTTCTATTATTTCGTGTTCTTTACAATTATGAGTAGCTAAATTATTTTTCTTGGTTTAAGTGATTGAAGCTATCAAGATTTATACACTGTGAGATCTAATTTACTTTAATTGTTCAATTTATATTTTAAGTATTGAATATTTTTCTGTGTTTAATTTTATGATTAATTCGTTTAATTGCTAGGATGCATACTAGTTTATTATTCGTTGAAATCTACTGCTAAATTAAATATCAAATCCGTAATTGTTTGGTCACTTTAATTTGCGAAGCAACTAAGGTTAATATTTATTTTGTTTATCAAAATATTATTTTATCTTAGGAAAAATATTCATCTAGATTAAATGCAGACGCTTAGATTGTGTTGTTTAGTTCAACGATCTCTCTATTTCTTTATGCTGCTACTAGGTTAAATCTTTAGCGCTTGTCTGAGATTATTTAGTAGTAAGGGTTATTTAGATCGCTTGTTTCTGCTTAACTAAAATTAAGGAGAGATAGGAAAATTATTCGAATTGGAGTAATTATTCCACGTTGAATATTAAAAATATAAATTGATTTAGCAACAAATTAATGATCTAACTTCTCTTGTTTATCAAATGGTTGCAGGTAATGCACAACAAATGGAAGCTTGTACGATTTGTGCGGTGGTAGGACATCCGACTAATATGTGCCCCATTTTTCAAGAAGAGTCCTATGAGCAAGTTAATATAGCAAGTGGTTTCCCTGGTCAACCCCAATGGAGATATGATCCATATTTGAACGAATATAATTCGGGATGGAGGGATCATCCTAATTTTGGCTATGAGAATCCACAAATGAATCCGCCCACAAATCAGAATTTTTCAAGCTATCAACAATACATGCGGCATATTCCCAACAACACCAAAGTCAAACAAATACTTCTGATATGTCTTTAGAGGATATGATTAAATTAATTGAAATTAATAATTAGCAATTTCAACAGGATAATTTGCAATTTCAACAGGATATTCAAAAATTTTAAAATTTTGTGGGTATATTCACTGCAAAGCTTCACGAGACAAAACTCGTCCACTTGGGGTTTAAAGGCTTGTTGCACATGCTAAGTGTAACCGTGTTTCCTACGAAAATGAGGTAGTTTTTTATTTTATTTTTAGGATGTGTTACTTGAGCAATGAGTTAATTGAATTTTAAATTTTTAATCAATGATAAAATAAAAAAAATAAAAAAAATTTAATTTTTATTTAATAACTCTTGAAAAAATGATAAATTTTTGCTTAGTTTGAATTTTTGACTTTTTATTGATAATTACTTTGTTTGAGATTTTTTAAATTTTTATGCACTTATATCCATTTGTTTGAGCTAGTTTTAATTTAGAGAAAGTTTAAATGGTTAAATGCTTATGAAAGATATTTTTAAACTCTTTATCTTATTTGATCATTATTCGAAGTAAAATATAAGGCGAAATATAATTTGGAGGAGATGATTTAGGAAAATTGTCTAGGATTATTATTGAAAAAAAATAAAAAAAAATTATGTGGTGGGTTAAGATGAAGCGTAAAATGCACTCACTCATAAACACATGAAAAAAGCGAGATGGAGCGTAAAACGCACTCGCTGGTGAGATGGAGCATAAAATGCACTCACCGTGAAAAAAAAAATGAAGAAAGAAAAAAAATGGGATGGAGCATAAAATGCACCCATTAAAAGAAAGAAAAAATGAAAAAAAAATATTTAAAAAAATTGATATTGATAATCCTAGTGTGCTTCATTGATTAAAAACATTTTGATCTTCTAATTTATATTTGTCTATATTAACAAAGAATAATGTGAAAAATAAATATATTGAGTTTTATTATATATCTTTTATAATGTAATTAATTATCGAAACTTATCTGAATTTTGATTAGTTTGATACATTTGGATACACACACACACAAAAGGTCTTGAGTAAAGTAGAATTGATAAATATGTTAAAGTTCTAGATTTTGCATGATTTTGAAAATTTCTTTGAGTTATCATTTAAAAAAATCTTTGAGACTGATGAGAAATTCATATTGATCTGTTGCTCAAGTAAGTTGTTTGGTTATTAGTGTTAGTTTTTTGTTCTTGTTTTGCTTGAGGACGAGCAAAAAGCTAAGTGTGGGGGTATTTGATAGAGTTAAATTATACGATATTTTTATTCCCTAATACTTAGTTTTTATATTTATTGTATGCTTAAATGTTTAATTATTTAGCTTATTTTAGTTTTAATAGGTTTTATAGAATTTTAGTTAATTTATGTTAATTTAGGTAATTTTATAGTAATTTTATATTTCTTTTTATTTATGTCTTTTTATTTATTTTTAGTATTTTAGGTGTTTTATTTATTATTATGTGTTTTTAGGATTTTTAGTATTTTTATATTATTTTTATTTATTTTATATTTGATTTTGTAGGGAAATAAAAGTCTAATGGCATTTTTGTAATTTCAGCAAAGCTTGAGGGACAAAACTGTCAAAACAGCAAAGACCGATGGCAATTATGTAATTAACGGAAGTTGCGACCGCACATTGCGCGGATGGGGAGTCAGCAGCAAGGAGGAAAATGACGCCGTTTTGGTCTAAGAAAAGCTGTCGCGCAATGCGAGGCCAGACAGTAGAACAGAGGAGCAGGAACGACGTCGTTTCGGAAGAAAGAAAGGCACCGCGCAATGCGCGGGAGGCGGGGACTGGCACTGTAGCGAAGGGGCTGTTTGGCTGCGCGTTAATTGCCAGAAACGAGATTATTCGCGAATTTGGCTACTTTTTGATTCCAAATTGGATTTTAATTCTAACTAGGGTTAGAATAATAATTCTTTTTCGTTTTCTTTTTCTTTTATTTTTATTTGTATTTTAAATCCTATTAGGTTTTGGAAAGAGTAATTCTCACTAGGTTTAGGAGGATTTTGGAGCCTATAAATAGGGGGCTTGATACACAATGTAAAAAATAACTTTTCTATTAGGATAAAAATTCTCTCTTCTATTATTTAGTGTTCTCTACAATTATTAGTAGCTAAATTATTTTTCTTGGTTTAAGTGATTGAAGCCATCAAGATTTATACACTGTGAGATCTAATTTACTTTAATTGTTCAATTTATATTTTAAGTATTGAATATTTTTCTGTGTTTAATTTTATGATTAATTCGTTTAATTGCTAGGATGCATACTAGTTTATTATTCGTTGAAATCTACTGCTAAATTAAATATCAAATTCGTAATTGTTTGGTCACTTTAATTTGCGAAGCAACTAAGGTTAATAATTATTTTGCTTATCAAAATATTATTTTATCTTAGGAAAAATATTCATCTAGATTAAATGCAAACGCTTGGATTGTGTTGTTTAGTTCAACGATTTCTCTATTTCTTTATGCTGCTACTAGGTTAAATCTTTAGCGCTTGTCTGAGATTATTTAGTAGTAAGGGTTATTTAGATCGCTTGTTTCTGCTTAACTAAAATTAAGGAGAGATATGAAAATTATTCGAATTGGAGTAATTATTCCACGTTGAATATTAAAAATATAAATTGATTTATTCTTGCATCAGTGATCAGTTGTAAATTCTTGATGGTGGATTTTGACTTCAACCAAGACTTTTTCTTCTTATTTATTATTTGCATATTTATTTTTGTTAGTTTTATTTAAATTATTTCATTAATTCAAAAACCCCCCAATTCTTGTTTGCAAAAACATAAAATTAAATAATCATTCTCTGTGGAATCGACTCTTACTTGCACTACTACATATTTATTTTTCCAAAGTAAGATTTTATTTTTGGGTGCTTGCGACATCACACCACATATTTATGTTTATATGTAAATTTTATTATGTATATGTAGCTAGATGTTACTTGAGCTTAGATTTTATGCCTTATGATGATAATAATAAGAACCAAGCAAGAAAACTCAAAAGATGTAAAGAAGTAAAAGTGAAAACCTTGAAATAGGCACTTTGAAAACCCTAATTTGTACTATTTGTGTAAAAGACATAACTCTTAGTGTATTAAGCGTTAAGACTTGAATCAAATCAAACCACAACCAACACAACACATTCAAGCATAACCAAGAAAAGTGATTACTACATTTCAAATTATATTTTGGAAGTACACAATGGTTATATGTTAAACAGTTCATACAAAACCATAAATCAATCCATAATAGAAATAGCAAAATTTGTTGTACTATAGTGCAATCGCTGGTTGCTTTATGTTGTTGCTTTTTGGAGTTATTTGAAATAACATATTGCTTAATGCTAATGTGCAGAGTTATCTATTGGTTATTGTTTGTTACTATTTGGCTTTAATGGCAAGCTTATATGTCATGTAACCTATTGCTTTATGTTGTTTGCTTTATGCTAGTCTTAGGCTAATGTGCTAAAACTATTTTGCAGCTTGCTCAAACTACTCTTATTGTATATAAATACATATACTTAAATATTTTTAATAAGTACAAATATATAAATATATACTATATATAGATATAAATGTATACATTTAGAACCAATAAAAATGATAATCTCCTAATATAGACTTATCCTTCTTTACCTCTTGCTTTCTTCCAAACTCCAACCTCTAAATTCAAATTCCAATATTTTCTTACTGTCTCCCCTTTTTTTCTTCTTTTTTTTCCGCAGTTATATCAAATATTAAAATTTAAAGTTTATATAATAACCTACGAAAATATTCCCAGAAGTTAATCAACTTGTATATCAGTATTATGTCATTCAGTCACAGCACAAAAAAATAATCTAATTTTAGCAATAATACCTCTAGTGTAAAAAAAATTCATACTTACATGTATCAACACTAAATCGATTTCAGCCAATCAAATCTCTATCTACTCTCCA
Organism: Hedera helix; assembly: GCA_947179155.2. Taxonomy (NCBI): domain Eukaryota; kingdom Viridiplantae; phylum Streptophyta; class Magnoliopsida; order Apiales; family Araliaceae; genus Hedera; species Hedera helix. The sequence goes on along the minus strand of OX359281.1, from coordinate 24,718,294 downwards.
ACCTTCAGGTTATATTAATAATGAATTCAACATTTCAAAATTTTTAGTTAACCTCTTTCCTTGGCACAATGTGCACCTTACACTAAAAGTGTATTCTACATTACAAAATCTTCGTTTAGCACAACCATGTTAAGGCAAACAAATTAGATACATGAAAACCTCATACATACCATGTAATGGTATGCAAAGTTACCTGGTTGCTATTGGCTGTTGCTTTTTGGTCCTGGTGGCAAGCTTTTGTGTCATATTACCTGTTGCTCATGTTGTTCCTAGGCTAATATACTACTATTTATTTTGCTGCTAATTCAAGCTACTCTTATTGTATATAAATAAATATATTTAGATATTTATAACAAATATATAATAAATGCATACAATTAGAAATTATAAAAATAATAATCTCCTACCTAGATCTATCCACCCCTCCTCTTTCTCTTTCCAAAACTCCAACCTCTGAATTCAAATTCCAATACTTTCTTACCGACTCCCTCTTTATTCTCTATTTTTGTAGTTATAACAACTATTAAAATTAAAAATCATAGAATGATAAGATATTATTACCTTAGAGTAGCAGAACCAAGCGTAGTGATTCTTTCATGTTCTAATCTAAAAGGCTATTGCTGCTCTTACCAAACCTATTTACTAAATTAATTTGAATATTTATAAGTGTTAAAAAGAAACTAATAAGTTAAGTAGTACCTCATGTCCAATGGAACTGAATATTTTTAAATTGAGAAAGCTTACCAAAAATTGGTATAATAACCTGTAAAAATATTCCCAAAAAAAGTTATTACACTAGCGTAAGTATTATATCATTCAGTAAAAGCACAATAGAACAAATTGTAATTTTAGTAATAATACCTGTGGTGCAAAAATTTCTTCATGCCTACAAATATTAGTACTAAATTGATTCCAACCAATCAAATTTCTATCTTCTTTCCAATCTTCAACTTACATTATTAGTGATTTCTACAATTCAAAATTTTCATTTAAACATCTCTACTTGCCACAATGTGCACCTTACATTAAAAAAATGTATTCTAAATTGCAAAATCTTCATTTAGCTGAACCATGTTAAGACAAACAAAATAGATACATGAAAATCTCATCCAAAATCCATACCTGTAATATCCCAAATATTTTAAATATGATCTGACAAGATCTAATTAAGGTTGTCAATTCAAAACCTATAGAACGATTGCTCGAGTATACCTTGAGCTATCTTAAAGAATAAGTATGACTGTAGGTTAAAACTTTTAACCTAACTATGTGTTATATGATTAGTAAAGCTTGAATTGAGCTTCAAATGTGTTATATGGTTTATCTATGTGTAGGATTTTGTGTTTTGATTTAGGTAGTTAATCGTAACACTTATTAAAATATAAATTGGAAAAAGAGTTAAAATCTAAACCCTAAGAGTTATAACCTACCAGAATCGTCGACCGTCTTAAGTCGTTTTGACATATCGTATTTCACGAATAGCGTTTATATGAAGTATAAATGTTATTTAGCCAATAAAAGTTTTTCTCGAAAAACGTATAAAACACTATTCGTGAGAAAGGCTTTTCATTCGTTTGACTATTCATTTCATCTGTAGGACTTCTCATATTTCACAATATAGTGTTAATATGGGGTTTAAATGTCAATGAACCAATAAATTTTTTTGGGAAAAAAGACAAAAAAGACGCGATTTACGAGAAAGAAAACGTTCTTCATCTTTTTGAATTTTTTTTCGACGTTTTGACTTTTTACACTTCACGATATAGTATTTATACTGGGAATAGATGTCAGGGAGCCACTGATATTTTTTCAAAAAATAAAACGTAAAACGCTATTCATACGGAAACGCTTTCCATTTTTGAACGTTACATCAAGGAATATAATGTTTGTATGAAACACAGACGTGTAATAATCAATAAAAGATTTTTTCGAAAAGCGTGTCAGGAATAAGAGAAAACAGGAATAAGACAAAAAATATTATTTTTGACTTTTTGGTCGTCTAACCATTTTTTAAGAAATGGTCGCCAAAAATAATATTCACCAAAAAAACATGTCAAGTCTTTTGAACTTTCTACTTCACATAATAATATTTATACACTAAAGGGTAACTAAACAAAACCCAAACTAGAACCTAACTATACTTACTTAGATTAAGGTTAATCAAACTTAAGTTTAACCTAAGATAAAAGTTAAACTAATTGGTGAATTAATAACCTAATCGACCAATCGTGTTCGTAGCTTTATTTATGATTAACCTAAGCATGAAATAAGCTTAATTAAGGTTATAATTAACCCTCCAAAACAGTTCACCATTAGATAAGAAAAGATCAAATTGAATACTTTTTTCTTTAGTAAAAGGTAGGCTTGATCTTGGCCATTGGATTGGTAGATGATGATGTCACAAAAATGTGATGATTCTATGAAATAAATGGCATTAAATTGCCTAGGAAACGGGCCAAACAAGGGGGAAATGTGATGATTAAATTAGATATATTGATCACACAATTACAAGTTCATACCTCGGTAAAATGCAAGTTCATACCCGGTTAATTGCGATTACCTCTTACCCTTGGTTTTCCTATAAATAGAGAGCTAGGTTCTTCACATTTACTTGGTAATTTTCAAAGCAAAAATGCACATTTGTAAGAGTGAGTTCTTAAGAGTTCTAATCAAAGAAAGTACAAATAAATAGTTAAAGCTTGCAATTTCAAAAAGTACAATATCTAGTCGTTATAATGTTCAATTTTCTTTCATCTTTAGTGTTAATAAAGCTCAACAACGCGAGTCGAAGCCATGTATGATTGTCGTTCTCTATGTTCTTTACGTGTTCTTGACCATTTCTTCATTTTATAGTAGTTATAGTGTCGAATTTTGTTTCATAGTTTAAAAGCTCAAGAACATATGACGTAGCCATGTACGATTGTCGTTCTCCGTGTTCTTCATGTGTTCTTGAGCAATAATTATAAATTGTTATAATCAATTATACAAGCTGTTAGAATGACCAAAATTTTCAAATATAATGTGTCATAATCACATATGTAAGCAGTTATAATGCTCAAATTATTTCATGTATGAAATCCATAAGTTCAAGAACATAAGTCCTAGCTATGTACGATTTTTCATTCTCTGCATTGTTCGTGTGTTTTTGAACAAAAGTCATAAATTTTTCTATGAGAAGGTTTATGATTTGTTATTTTTATGCTATAAAATGTTATGGAGTCTTATAACATGATATCTGGACAAATTAAAGTTAGTGGTACCATATTTCACATGGTTAACCTTAAAAATGTTGATCAAAGTAAACTTACTGACTGTTTTTTCCAATTTCTAAAAACTTAAAGTCAGAATCATCTTAAGTAACCTAAAAAAAAGTTGTAAATCACGAAATTATAATGAATTTAGACTCAATAATCACCTCAAAATATTTTCATATGATAAAGTTATGGTTGTTACCGTAAAAGAGGTCGAAACTGAAAATCTTTAAGGGGCATTCGGGTATTGGCACTAAAATTTGGCTTTTTGAGTAAGACACTTAACCAAAGGGCTAATTAAGTTATTCTAAGACTTAATAAAAAAGAAAATTTGGCAAACTAACATTCGGGTACGCGTAACCCTTTATGTAGGCATTTAATGATTTACTAGAAAACCCTAAAGTTAGTTTTCAAGGCACGTCTTCTAAACCTTGTTCAAATTGTTATGTTCAAGTATTCTATCTCTTATTGTTATGTGATAGATGTTATGTGAAATCTTCAACTGATGTTTGCAGGTCTTCAAACTGTTATTTGTTATGTTAACTAGTTATGAACGTGATTTATATGCTTTGTGTGACAACGTGATATAAATTGTTGAAATTAAAGTTAATTGTGATATTGAACTGAGATATATGATCGTCAAAACATGTTAAAGTTTATATGAAAGCATAAATTGTGTACGTGCTATTTGTTAGACTTGCTGAGCCGTCGTGCTCATTCTTGCGAATAAAATTTATTTGCAGTTAAAGAAGAATGTTAAGAAGATCATGAATGAAAGAAGAAAAGTAGATTAGGTTTATTGTTTTATTTACTTGTATTTGTATTAAGTCTTGATAATTTTTTTAATACGAACAAACAAATCATATAACCGAATATTATACAAATGATATTGTTTATTAAGAATGTTGTTATATCTTTACTTTGATATAACTTATAATTGTTAAAAATCTATTAATTTAAATGAGGGTATTGGTAATATGGACTGATCATGTTATGTCAATACTATAAATTTCAGATAGATAGTAAAACGTTAATACAATATTGATAATGAACTACTTATTAGAATAAGGGTTATAAATAATATTTGTTAGTACTATAAGCATCCGAGACGGGACTAATCGATGTGAAATGGTCAAATTCATCGTTAGGTTCCTCGAACCCAAGTACAAGCATGTTATTACTATTCTAAATGCCAGATAAGTAAGAATATTGATATAAAGATTTGTCACTATAACCAAATATGTTTGGAGTGAGAGTTTTAACTAGTTGGGTATGTTCTGTAGGAAAAGAGAATTTTGCACCGAACAAAGATACCAATATTTATCATGGATAAAGATGCAAACATTTATTACAGATGAAGATACAAACATTCATTGCGAGATTCTCTGTTCCCAAGAACCGTCCTAATGATTTAATGTCGTGAATCTTATATATGTAAAGTTATAGAATATTTAAATCTTAATGTTAAAATTGGACCATTATATATGGTGTTATCCATTTATACGGATGAACTACAAGTTAATACTTATATAAATAATGAGATCGAGGTCAGGTTAAGATCCAGGGACTAAGTAAGATAAAATTTTAACGTATAGTCTAAAATAGATTAATTCAACCAATATGATTATGAGATCATTGGTTAAGTTAGTAAATGTATGGAGTTTAAGGCACAAGGTCCGCCGTAGCTAGTGCGGGGATTTTAGGGGCATTACAGTACCACAAAACCATTATAGGTACTTTAATAAAGAATCACAACCAACACAACACATTCAAGCATAACCAAGAAAAATAATTACTACATTTCAAGATAGAGTGTAGTACACAATGCTCATATGTTAAACAACTCATACACAACCATAAATTAATCCATTATAGAAATAGCAACATTTGTTGTGTTGTAGTGTAATCATCTGTTGCTTTATGTTGTTTCTTTTTGAAACTACATGAAATAGGTTGTTGCTTAATGCTAGTGTGCACAATTACCTGTTGGATGTTGACTGTTGCTATTTCGATCTGGTGGTAAGCTTTTATGTCATATTAGATGGTTCTCCTACCTAGATATGTCCAACCCATCCTCTTTCTCTTTTCAAAACTCTCTCCGAATTCAAATTCCTGTGCCTCCTTATTGCCTCCCTATTTATTTTCTATTTTTATAGTTATGTCAACTATTAAAATTAAAAATTCATAGAATGGTAAGATATTATTACCTTCGAATAGTAAAACTAAGTGTAGTGGTGCTTCCATGTTCCAATATAAAAAGATTATTGCTGCTCTTGTTAAACCTGTAATGTCTCCAAAATGCCTACACTCGCTACGACGGACCTTGTGCGTTAAACTCCATATATTTACCAACTTAACCAATGATCCTATAATCATATTGGTTGAATTAGTCTTATTTTAGACTATAAATAAAAAAATTCCTTACAAGTTTGTACCTGGGTCCGAGGAACCTAACGATGATTTTTGACCAGTTATCATCGATTAGTCATGTCTCGGATGTACAGTACTCACAAGTCATTTACCGATCATCAACCAGATAAATAGATCATTATCAATACTATACTAAGTTTTAATAATTCTAAGTTATAACAAAATAAATACATAACAACATTATGATGATAATAATTTATATTATTCATTTAATATTCGGTTACATATTTGTTTGTTCGTATTACAACAATCATTATGACTTATACAAATTCAAGTAATAAATAAGAAAACATAATCTACGCTTCATCTTTACGTGCATGATCTTCTTAACGTTCAACTTTAATCCGCAAATAAGGTTTTATTCGCAAGAATGAGCACGACGGCTCAGCAAGTCTAACATATAGCATATACACAGTTTATGGTTTCATCAATACTTTAACATGCTTTTAACATATCATAAATATCAATTTAATATCACACATAACTTTCATGTTGATAATTCATATCACGTTGTCACATAAAGCTTACAATTTATTTTTATAACTTCTAAACATACCATAAAACAGTTAAAAGACTTGTTTGTACGGTGTACGATTTAGTTCACATTGATTAGAACTTGACTTGTACTCCAAATATGTTTAACATATTAATAACAATCGTTAGTATACAAAAGAATATGTATTTAACTTAATTAATAATGTATGTTTGAGATTTAATGTCAATTCGTAATTTTAATCGTTTGGTTTAATAATTAACTAAGTTAATTATTCACGTTCGTCGCTTAAATCACTTCATTGTATAATTAATTATGTTAATTAATTATATTTATAGCTTAATCCTTCAATAAATATAGTTTAATATGTTAATTGGATTAATTCATAACTCAATCTGTCGCTAAAAGCTAATTTAGAAACTACCTCGACGAATTTTTAATTAAATCCGTCGCTAAAGATAGTTTAAATTAGTTTTAATTAAGTTTATTTTAATTATGTTATTTATATATATTGTCACGGATCAAATCCGTCGCTAAAAGCTATTTTTAAAGTGAATTTAAACTTAATTTAAAAATCTGTCACTAAGTTCGTCGCTAAAAGTTGTTTAAATTAGGTTTTAATTAAGTTTATCATAATCTATAGCTAATAGCTACTGCTACGGACATATTTGTCGCTAAAGGCAGTGTGAAATAAGGCCTAGGTGAATCTGTCGCCAGATCCGTCACTGTAGGAAATATTCTAAGGTTTTCTTGGGAAATCTACCGCTAAAAGCTATAGCGACAGACAAAATTGTCTCTTTAATCGTCGCATTAGCTATTCTTGGTCTAACCGGAAGCAGACTGTCGCTAAATGATTTAGTGACAGACTGTTCGACGCTAAAGCTCGGGGCTACTGATGAAAACCAGAAGGAGATTGTCACTAAAAGTCTATAGCGACAGACTGTTCTTCATCTGTCCAAAAACAAACGATCATGGTCGAGATGACACTTTTGGCTTGAAACATTTCTTAGTTCATGAACTGTATAGTACACTTTTATCTCTAGGTGTACTATAAAGGGCATACTATAATGACATACCAAATTTGGACATTAAAAACATCAAACTTTGAAGATACAAGCCGGTCAAATAGCCGTGTAAGGCTGTTCTTCCGGTTTCTGGGTTACCCAAAATTCTAGGAATTCCAGAATTCGTGGTCAACCAGGCACTTTACAGCTAACATATCTCCTAACACAGTGATCCGATGGGTGTGTGGTTTGTTTCTGTGTATACCCTACATAGCAAGGTATAAATACAAACTTTAAAACACATCAAACAACCAACATGCTCAGATTAAATTGTTTGACAAGGAGACTTGTCAGACTGTTCTTGACTGCCAAGAACAGTGAGCTAAATCTTATTATTTTATGCATCTAGATGTTATAGAAACATAATTTAACTGCCCAGATCACTTATTAACATCGTAACAATCATTAATAAACAACAAAACATAATTTTTACCGAAAGATTAAAGATCAACAAGCACAAATAAATTTTGTACCTCTTGAGCAATCTTTGCATTTATGCCAGTGATTCTGATCTTTGATTGCGATGACTGATATAGTAACTTAATTTGGGAGTGTATTTGCTCTCAAATTCGTGCGTTTCATCTATGGGAGTGCTTGTTATTTATAGGAGAGCTAGGGTTAGGGTTTTATGGCCATTATTTAAAACTTTCAAGCTAAGCTTTGATCATTGTAATTCCTAGCTGTTATGGTCGACCATGTGCCTCATTAAGGTTAGTTATCATCATGTTTGGCGAATCATCATCTCCCAAAAATGGATGGACAAGATCAAGCCTACTATTTTGATAAAGTAAGAGAATTCCAATTTGATTTCTCAAGGATGGCTGAGATTTGAAGGGCATTTTGGTCATTAATTAAGCTTAATTGATGCTTAGATTAAACATTCATAATGCTAGCAACTTGATTGGTTGATAACTAATTAATTAACTAAGTAATTTAATTAGTTTAAATCTTTATTTTTGATTTAAATCTACTAATTAAATAGTTGACTTTCACTATTCATGGTTGACTTTTTCGTATTTATACCATATAATTTTTGTATTATTTTAGTATAATTTTCGTATTCTATCCGTATAATTTTTGTATTATACGCGTATTTATGAATAGTAACCTTTTCTAGGGTTTTAGGGTTTAACCCTTAGGTTTTAATTCCTAGAATAGGTTTGATCCTAGATTAGGGTTTAAGTTTTAAGGTTTAATCTTTTCTAGGTTTTAACCTAACCCTAGTTTAGGTTTTCCAAACCTTAGTTTAGGTTTTTACCTTTTAAATTTAGGGTTTAGATTTTAATAATTGTAACATAATACAATTATTATTTATCATTAATTAAATAATTCTTTTTATGTAAAGTCAACATATTCATCTTCTAATAACAATTTAGTAAATTAATTTTTCTCATTTCTATTTAATTTATACCCGATTGGAATAATATATTAAGTCATTATATAAATATATTACATTCATATGTAATATATTTTAAAATAATGAGTTTAATTAACTTTGTGACACCCCAAGATTTTACAAGATTGTTAAACAAACATTATGTAAATTAAGTAAAGGTTAATAATTAAAACATAGTTATGAATGACAGAAAGTGTAAGAACGATGTAATATAAACTGTTATGTGATCAATGTTCTATTATGACCTATGTGGTAAATTGAATATGTGTATATATATAATTGATATGATAGAGAAAGAAGGATTCAAAATAGAGATTAAAGGAATAATAAGATTGATGATCTTTACATAGTTTGAAGTTATTAAGAACTGATATTGAATGATTGAAATAAGATAATTAGGTGTATGATGAGTAAAGACAGAAAGGTAATACCCCTGAGCATGAGAAGAAAGAATGTTGAATGCAAGTACAGTTCAAAGTGAGATGTGTATGTTAAGTGGACAAGCGAAGGGACGTAAAAGTCATAAAAATTTATTATGATCTTAAATGGTTGAAGAAATGGATTTTGGTAATCTGGTCGAGGTTCGCTTCTTGAGGAAGCGGTTTATGAAAAAGATGAGCAATTCGATTATATATAGATATCGGAAAGTAAAATTGATGAAATGTAGAACCAAAAAGGGTTCTTAGACAATTGAGAATGAATATTATGTAAATTGGCAATTTATTGTGAATTGTTATTATTAATTGATGAAATGCAATTTTTGAAGTATGATAAGTGAGTATGGATTAATTTGATGTGGAATAAAGTTCAAGTATAATGAAACAGGTTTGGATCAAAACGAACTTGAATTGGTACAAAATTGAGCAAATTATGAATTAAAGAGAATAAATTCTCTTGATTTTTGGGCTAAAGACCATGTTACCCTTAGCAAGTAATGGAATGACAATTATGTCCTAGAAGGGTGTAATGACTAAAATAACCTTAATTAGTCAAGTGAAATTACATAAATACCCTTAACCATACTATAGTTAAGCTAACCATACATGGTTAGTTATTAGAGATTTATATATGCATATATGTATGTATTAAGCTAGCAAAGTTCATTTCTTTGTCAAATTTCCAGCAACTTCGAAAGCCAAGAGAGAAAAGAGAGAAAAAGATGTAGGGTTTAAAGAAAATTCAAGAGAATTACTGAAAAAGAGTTCAAGAGTAGCAAAGATAACCATCAAAGTAGTGAATCAAGCTCTATCAAGCTTTGTTGTAAAGGGAAGAAGAGCCACAAGAAAGGTATAATGATGTTTAAGCTTTAAAACTCATATATTATGTGCTTAAGTTCAAGTTCAAGTATATCCATGCATGAATCCTTGAAATATAAGGGTTGATTGTGAAGTTTTTGTAAGCTTACGTGTTTTATGTTGAGATTTGATGAAACCCTAGGCTTGAAAGTTGTGTTACAAAGTTGATGGACTATTCATGTATGTTTTTGAAGCTAGAACTCATGATTTAAGGAAGAATGTGTGTTAAATGTTATTGGTTTTGATGAAAACCTAGATGAAGAGGACTAACATGTTTAAAGTATGTGAAATTTCATGTTAAATAGCATTCAAGATGCATTGAATGTTCAAGAGTATGACTTGTTAAGGAAAACTTACAATATTAGGCTATACTTTGTGTACTGACCGAATTATAATATGTAAAGTGACTTGGAGATGCGTATAGAAGTTTTGTGATTACCTAAAGTTGTTGTATGTGTATGTGATTATGCTTATGAAGCAAAAAATCCAAAGATTGAAGTTGGTTTAAGGATGGAAATAAGTAAAGATGACAAAATGTCATCAATGTGTGAATTTTGGCCATTTTGTATAATTGGTGGTCAAATGAGGCCAAAAAGTTATATTTGATGTTAATACACGTGTTTGAAATGATTTAGAAGTCGTTTGGCGTTTATGGAAACAATTGTTGATAGGATTAAATTATACGATATTTTTATTCCCTAATACTTAGTTTTTATATTTATTGTGCGCTTAAATGTTTAATTATTTAGCTTATTTTGATTTTAATAGATTTTATAGGATTTTAGTTAATTTATGTTAATTTAGGTAATTTTATTGTATTTTTATATTTCTTTTTATTTATGTGTTTTAGGTGTTTTATTTATTATTATGTGTATTTAGGATTTTTAGTATTTTTATATTATTTTTACTTATTTTTAATCATTTTATATTTTATTTTGTAGGAAATTAAAGCTTGGGGGCATAATTGTGATTTTCTGCAAAATTGGATGGCTTTTTAGTAATTTTTGTATGGGTCGTCTGCGCAATGCGCGGTAAGCTTCAGAGTGCAGGTTCAATACGACGCCGTTTGGTGATTGAATGGAAAGCAGACCGCGCAATGCGCGGAGTGCACGAAAACGGTTGAGGTAGGGGCGCCTGAAACGACGCCATATTGAACCGCAAATAGGAAACCGCGCAATGCGCGGAGGTGCACACTGACATCAGCAGGCGCGGAGCGCGTTGACCAGGTCAAAGCTGGCGTTAAGACGCGTTTGGCTGGCGCAGAATTGGAGCAAAACGGGATTTTTCGGGAATTTTGCTGCTTTTTGATTCCAAATTGGATTTTAATTCCAACTAGGGTTAGAATAATAATTATTTTATTTGTCCTTTATTTTTAATTGTAAATCCTATTAGGGTTTGGACAAGTTAGATGCCTATAAATAGAGGGTCAACCTCTCATTATTCATTGTAAGTTTTTGGGAGTTCTTTCTCCTAATTTCTTGGATAGAGCTTTTCAACTAGTGGAGATTATTTTGAAGGATATAAGACTAAGTTTTTATTTTCAGTTCTAAAGGGATGTTGAACCTTATTTTTAATTAATGTTTTAATTGAGTTTTATAATCTATTCCTTCATGCATGAGATTTATTCTTGATAATCTGTTTTAATTGTTTTATGATATTTGCTATATTAATTTGATAAAAGCCTGTTAAGTTAATCAATAATTTATCATATGCTAGATTAAGATTTGATATTAAGCAAACAATATTTTATCTGATCATAAGTACCAATTAATAATATTTGATTGTGGACAAACTTTTGAATATTGTTATGATTATCAAGATGGCAAGTTAAATAATCTGCGATGTTATGATTGTTGCTTGGAATAATCTAATTCTCTAATTTTTAATGCAACTGTTATATTAAATCTAGACTGATAGTTCTAGGTTGTATGATAGTTAGGGTCTTTTGTGAGCGATTGTTGCATTAGATTTATAATTTAAGGAGGATTTCGGGTAGCTTGGCGATTGTCTGTTATCTAGGATTATTAATTTCAATTAAAGAAAAAGATAATAATAACTTGATTAATTTGTTGATTAAAAGAAGGGCCTAAACTAAGGAACTGAAGTTTGTTTTAATTGATTTTTCTCATCTTTATTATTTATTATTTAGTTTTTTTTTTGAATTTTAATTAGTTAAATAATTAATTCAAAACCCCTAATTCTGGTTTACGAAAACATAAAATTAAATTAATCATTCTCTGTGGGATCAACTCTTGCTTACACTACTACATTAATATTTTTCAAAAGTAAAATTTTATTTTTAGGTGCTTGTAACAACATCCTAATTGTGGATTTTAAACGTTTTAAAACGTTCGCCGACGCCAAAATCGAATCATTTTGAAAAATGAAGTCATTTGAAAAGTTTAAAATGTCTTGAAGGCCCGTACGAGTCAATTATGTGCTATATGTGTTATATGAGGTGTTAGAATCAAGTTTTGTAAAAAGGGGGCCAAAATTGTATATGTTTTGGAAAATGAAAAGTTTAGGAAAGTTTATGAAATTTGATGGAAATGCAACTAAGAGGTTATTTTTGGCAATTGTGAAGAATTAAAGGTGAAATGAATTTAAATGGCCTAGTTTTATGTTATTACACGTGTTTAGGTTGATTTGAGAATCAACGAATGAGAATTAGAATGAAAATGAGTTTCAAACGATCGAAACTGATAGTTTCAACCTTAAACGGACTTTTACGGACAAAACCCACCCCGCGTATAATTTAATGGTTTGAAAGACCTAGACACGTCTTATATGATGTATGTGAGGTATGTCAAGTGTTGGAATTGAGTTTTAAAGTTTATGGCCAAAAACCACAAAGTTGGAAAAATTTAGTTTTAAAGTTGAATTTTTTTCTAATTGTTGAAATGTTTTGAAACGCCCCCCTACGGGCTATTGCTTCGATAATTTTAATAAGCCAAATGGGTCAAGTAATATTTTTGTAAAATACTAGGTTGTGAGGTCTAGATATGATTCAAATTTGAGCTTAATTGGATGTAAGATGAAGGAATTAAAAATCGGCAAAAGTAGTGCAAAAATAAAAAATGCTTATTTTGAATATTGCGCCTAGGCGCAATGTTTTGTACTAAACATTGCGCCGGGGCCAAATGTTACTATTCATGGCCGAGGAGATTTCGCGGCTAGCGAAGTTTAGCGCGCCGGGGAGAAATTACTCTGCACCAGGAAAAAAAAATTAAGCCTCCAAAAAACTATATATGTGGAATGATAGAAATAAGTTATATAAACCCTAAAATTGATAATAATGGTCAATATAAAGGGTGTTAAGGTTTAATGGGATGATGAATGGCATAATATATCATGCCTAAAGCTAAGCCAAATCATGTGGAAGGTTATGAAAATGGTCGGGAACGAGCTAGGATGTATTATTAACCTATGTAAGGTATAATACATCAAATGTGAAATGATTAGAGACTAATGGTCTATTAATTATGGTTTAAGTGAAAGGAATTATGTAAAGATTTATGATCCTATAATGATGTATGTAGATTCAATGTTTACAGATAAAGTTCGGACTAGCAACCCGATGCAAGGAAGGATAGAAAGGCCAAGCGAGACAGTACAGGTTAAGTGTAATTAATGTAGAACAGACAAGTCCTTTAGACTTAAATGTCCTAATTGTTCAACGTGAACTATGTGATAGTTAAAATGTGCACTCTGTGCAACTATGTGTGTTAACTGTTAAGTGGAATATGTGACATTAAGCATAGCATGGTAAAGTAAAAGATGCATGACGCATGAATATAAACTCTAAGCATGAAATGTGTTATCTGATTGACTTGCTGAGCTTTATGCTCATTCTTGCTATGAACTAACATTTCAGGTAAAAGTACGAGAAGGCCGATGGTTCCGATTAAGCTAAAGGTAAAAGATGCTAAGTGCGTAGATTAGTATGAAGGAATCCATTATATTCCTATATGTGATATAAAGAGTTAGCAGATAAATGTAAAGTTGTATATATGCAAGTTATGTAACAGTTGGTTAAATGCCAAACCATGATAGTATTATGAAATAGATGGTTTATAAATCCATAGTGATAAATGTATGTATGTATGTATGTATGTATGTATGTATGTATGTATTATCCAGAGAAATGAGGTAAATAAATAATGTATTGTATTATTGTTAGTCGAGTTCTATATGTAATAAAACTCGCATATATGGTACAGATGTATATAAACAGGAACAAGGATGGAACATGTATAAGATAAACAGGATTATGTATAGATAAATAAATGTTGAAATTTATTCACAGGTTATGTCAAGTTAAATCATAAATTATATGATTAGGAATTGTAATAAACTAGGTCACAATTAATAAATGTTTGGCCTAAGTTCTAATGAATGTTAAGTGAGCATTGCGATCCTGAGACAAGGAATGTTAGATAAAATAAATAAATAAATAAAATATGGACCGTATTATGGTCAACTGAATGGTTTCAAAGATTAAAGATTAAGTTTTAACGCACGAAATTCCAGTTAATGTGGTTTAAAGTTAATGATTATCTTATCCAGACATAATTAGACTTAATTAAGGGAATGTGTGATCTCGGTGCGTTACAAACTCCCTCATTTTTATTTAAATAAAAATACCTACTTTAATTCACTATTTTATTTAAGCGAATTAATTATCTTGTTTATGAAATTTAATTCATAATAAATCCATTGTCGTTCAAGGCTTATTATTCAAATTATATTATTTCATAATATAATTTCAATTTTAAGCTCAATTAATTAATATTAATAATTAAACTTTCTTTGCTTCCACAATTCATTTCATAATAAATTCAATTATTTTAATTTAATAGTTAACTAACTATTAAATTTCATTTTCAAATGAATGTATATATTTTCACATTTAAATACATATACATATTTAATCCTCCACATAAATCACATATTTAAATCTTTATTATTCATATAACACATAGATTAGGTTAATGATTTTTAACCTCTTAGTCGTGTACGATCGTAGTTTTGATTCGTATTTTGCCTTTCAGATAGCTCAATGTATAATCAAACAATCGTTCTTTAGGTTTTGAATTGACAACCTTTATTAGATCTTGTTAGATCACTTTTTGAAATGTTTGGAATATTACAAAACCTGTTTACAAAACTTGAACATTTATAAGTGTAAAAAAGCTAATAAGGTAGGTAGTACCTCATCTCCTTTGGAACTGAATACTTTTAAATTGAGAAAGCTTACCAAAAATTAGTATAATAGCCTACAAAAATATTGAAAAAATAAAGAAGTTAATAAACTCCCATATGTATTATATCATTCAGTTAAAGCACAAAAGAAATTTTCTAATTTTAGTAATAATACCTCTGGTGCAAAAATATCTTCGTACTTTTAAATATTAGCACTGAATTGATTCCAACCAATCGAATCTCTATTTGTTTTCCATTCTTCAGCTTACATTAATAGAAAATTCTACATTTCAAAATTTTCACATACTTTCTCTACTTGGCACAATGCGCACGTCATGCCCCCAAACCCGCCTCCATTTCATAGCGAATCTGGTGCCGACTATTCCTTTTCCATAACATTCACCAACAATTTACTTGGTAAAAACACATTTATTTAAAACTTAACATCATATTCTTTATTTTAGGATCGTATAATTTACAATCTTCCTATTACATCTCAAAATCATATACATTATGATTGAATCTATTACATAAATCTTCCAATCCAACACTAAATCCTTGTTCTTAACTTTTTCTACATTCTTTCATAGTCCATCTTTCATAACCTCTATCTATCCAAGATTCATAGTATCAACAGTAAGATCGTTCTTATGATAGAGGGGGCTTTCCAATAAAGACACTTTAACGACGCATAATTAAATAACCTAACCCCAGTCCTTGTAGAACTTTTTGTATTATCAATGCCCTCACTCAGGTGTATATATATTATCATTAATGTACTTTTTAGCATAGTTAAATGATTAAAAGTTATCACAATTTACTTCTGCTGCAAAAAGTCATATCAACTTAAGTTCTATTACACATAAAGAGTACAATTAAAAAAATGCCTCTTAACTATACTTCTTTCCCTTTACAAAATAAAGAAGACAATAATAATACGCTTCTAAATTCTAACTTCATTTCTTCCTTTTACTGCCAAACTTTTCTGGTAATCTTCCTTAACTGCAAAATTAAAAACATGTTTGCAAGAAAGAGCAACTAATTGCTCAACAGATCAAAAAGATATACATATGAGAAAAGAATCACCTTCTCAAGATATATATAAAGAATAGCTCGACATAAGTTTTACCAATATAGTAATATAGTAAACTGAGTGGTTATTAAACCAAGAACAAATATATCATTTCCCCGTCTTATCAACACTGGGATGAAAATGTCATCAGTGCATATCGGTTATCCGATACTCACTAATCATTTCAAATTCGTAGCAGCATCTGATAAGTCGATTAGCCGATATACCATAACCCTGCCCATACAAAGGCAACTTAATTACTAACATACATATATCGCCAAAACAAATAGGTTTGACATAATTAACTTATCTTAATTTAAAGATTTATAACAATTCCATCACAACAATAAAGGCTCTAACCAGAATAACTCAATGACCGAGTTAAGCCAAATTAAATGGCAATAACTCTTTTTAATAAAATCTTTCACAAATCTACAAAGAATTTCATAGATTAAATGAATTTCAAACAATTCAAAAACACATCATTGCACAAAGTGCAAAAGTGAAGGACGACTTGCCTGAACCGCTAAATACTGCTTACGCTGATTTTTGTGTTCATTTGTTCAATCTGCAATTATTTATGAGATCGACACAATTTATTAGTCACAACTTGACCCTTAATTTTATTTCATTTCAGACTTTAATTAATGCCCCTAACTTTGCCTCTATAATTTTTACTATAACGCCCCGAAAATTCATGTACTTGCTATAGGTGACCTCGTGCATTAATGTACAACCTTAAAAATAAATTCACAATATTCAACAATGAAATAATTGACAAAACTAGTTTATTTTAAAACCACTACAACCTTCTTTATTCCATGAATCGAAATCTTTACATTAATCTTTGACAATTCCAAACCATATACATAATGATCTATCTATTACAATAATATGTCAATCATCTGACATAATTCACAAAACTTTCTTCTTAACTTGACTGTAGAATAATAATCATAATAATACAAGCGTCTACCATACAAGAGGGTTAATTGCATGTTATGACATTCTAACCCGAATCATTTTTCAACACTGTTTACCCCAAAAAAAATTTTATTTAAATATATCTCACTTCTAACAGTGAGTTCTTATTATCAAACTTGAACGTTGATCCTATCACAATCATGATAATCTTCTTGTCCCGTGGTCTTTTACCGGAAACCTTGGGTGTGTCGTACATCTCTGAAAATGTTGATTATAGCAAGAGTGAGCACGGCGGCTTAACAAGTTTAACAATTACACATAACACGTAATTCATGTATCATGCATGCTTATCACTATATTCATGTATGACATTTTATACATGTAGATAGGCTAAAACTTAATTCATGATTCATATTATCATGCTTGCCACATCACAATTTATACAATTCACATAGAACAGCTAACTCAACTTATCAGTTAAACAACAACAGTTCAATCACATTATGGTATGAAAGCACATTAATTCATGTTTGCATATAAAAACATTTCACACATAATAACAGTTATCACATAAGAGCAAATTCTGAAAAAATTACCTTTATCGACGTTTTACCATTTTGCTAATCGTCGGTGTTCCTCGCATGACCTACACAGTATGTGAAATCAACAATATACATTATCAGTCTAAGTTTGACTTGAAGTTTAATCTTATTTTAAGATTTTAACGTTACTTTATCTTTCTTAGTATTTTCATCATGTTTAATAATGTTGGCACACCAAGTTAGTTACTTACATAACTCCGTTTCATTTTCATTTTAATCATTTCATGTACTAGTTGTCGTACTAGTAGCTTAACTTGTGAATATCTCACTTTACAGCATACCCCCTTGGTGAAGTATTACTTACACAGGTTCATTTAACTTGGTTTATGTAAAACAATACTAAGTTTTTAATGCCTTTTACACTTCTTAACTTTGTTCATTTATATTAATTCTCTTAATCTTATACTTACATCTTCTTTACACCCATTCCATGTTGGTTTAATAGGGTCTCATCCTCTATTCATAAGCTAAACATTCATATTTGACCATGAAATTACATATAGATCATAGTTGGAACACATTCATTTAATTTCGAAAAGAAATTTTTTTTTCAGTTTCAGAACTCAGTGCCTAGGGAGCTAAAAATGAACTAGTTCAGTGCTGGCAACGCTGAACGATAGATAGTTCAGTGCCGACCACGCTCAAAATAGCCTGATCTCAGAGCCGACCACGCTGAACACCAGAATCAAAACTCTACACGACCCTCGCTCACTAAAACAGCCATAACTTCTTTGTTTCTTAACATTTTTTGGTGTTTCTTGAGTCCATTTTCATTAGAATTTCCCCTTCTACAGCTTTCCTTTAGGTCGCAAATCAAGATTACAATCAGAAGTTAACTCAAAATCGTCCATAAGGACAGTATAAAAACAAAGTTCATCATTCTTAGCTTCAATGTTTATAACTGGTTCATTAACACTCATAATGAGCTAAAATACATACTATGACTTATTAGGTTCACATTCTAAAACTAAGAGATTTTTTTTTCAAAGTATATTATAATCCATCTTGGATAATATCCCAAAATGGCTCAACTCTAATACCAAATTCCAGTTAAAGGTACATTTCATCACATAAAACCCATAGCACATAACCATTCCGAATTCAAGTTTCAACATGTTTATTATGTTTTAACCAACATCTTTAAATTCCTTTCAACAACATTTTCAATATACACCCTCTTTGATAAATATAGTTTTTAAAATTCACAACTTAACTCTGATTATTTATTTAATCCCATACTTGATCATAAAATGCACATAGTCCATTTCTTTACTCTGAAAACCACTCTTTTCATCCATTATGCATATAAGCTACTCATTTCTTACATAATTCGTACCACATACATGGCAACTTAATTCTTTTAAAATTACACATAGTTAACTCTGATTTTATTTGAAGGCCAATTAATAAAATAGTTCATGGTTGTTTTAAAAACTTAATATGCAATTTATGTTCTTTACCTAACAAACATTCCATCACATATGTCTTACAAGTTAGTAGAAATCATATTGCACCAAATTTCATCCTTTCATTATCATCATAAGGTTAACCACTTTTAATCTTCACACATAGAACATGAGCACATTAAGGTTTTTAATAAAACATGACTTCAATTAAACCATTTTCATGCTCCTTTAGCCATATTCTTATAGATTATGAAATACCACATTTCATACATTGCATAGATTATAAAAACTTGTCTTCCACATGATTTTATTTCTTGGATTCATATTTAAACCACATATCATCCATGGACTCTACAACATAGCACATAGTACCATATTTTGTTTTACCTACAACTTCAAATGTGCCTCAAATGAGTTCATATGCACATAACACATATACCACCTCTCCATACGCTTTGATATAAACCCTAATTTGACAAAACCACTTTAAAGCCATTCTTTAACTTTTGACTCTTAATCTCCATCATGCACAACCAATGCACATTATCTATGGATTTCACCATTTACACACCTTGACATCCTTTTGATTTGAAAACCAACAAGAGTCTTGAAGCAAAACTTCACTCTTTAACCATTAGTTTGAAACACCCATTTTAAATAACAAAGTCTTGTAGCAAAGCATTACATTTTTCCTTCTTAATTTGCATGAATGAGCTTACAATAAAACACATTCTCCATGGATTTCACAACTTAGCACATAGAAAATCCTTTAGGTTTGAAAACAGCACTTAGACATTAATATTTAGAAAAATCTGCTCACTTGGTCATTTTATCAAACACATGATAGGCAGACCTTAATTTATCACCTAGTTAACCAATATAGCAACATAAATTACACAAAACTCCTACCATAACATCACCTTGTACCTTCTATGGTTCCACCATGATCCTCTTAACACAACCAACTCCCCACAATCAGTCAAATAAGAGGGATAAAACAGGAAAAAATAGCTATGATCCAAGGTTTAAGGTTAGAGTATTTATATACCTTTGGTACTTGAAGGTCCCTTGTTGTGACTATGAGTTGATTCAAAGAGATGCATGGCTGAAATCTTCTTCCTCCTTGTTCTTACTGTCGAAAACTCTCTCCTTTCTCTACTAGGAAAACAAAATGCCGAAATGCCTAGGGTCTAACAATTAACAAGGTAGTGAAGTACTCCCTTCTCTGTACCAGCTACAGCAGCCCTATTTTGGCCCCTATAAGTTGGCTTCTAGACAGCCCCTAGGTGACCAATCAAGTCACTTCACGCTGCACATTACAGCTTCCTTGTCCCCTGACTTTGTCCCAAATTAGAGTCACAAACTAGAAGTCAACTATCACACTTCTTATACAAACCAAGGGTTGCTACCAATTAATTTTAAATAATATGGGTTGTTGAAAATGGTCTAGTGGAGTAGCAAAGGTTGAGTCTTAACATTTCGTAGTTGGGTTACTATATTGGTCCATAATAATGCAACACCATAGTTTAATTCTATTAACACTAACTCAAGCGTTGGGCTTGATCCAATAATTAAATTGTCACACTTATATACATCAATTTGGTTACAAAAATTTATATAACATGGGACATTATAAAATAATTTTGAACATTATTTCATAATTACGTCAACTACCTAATTAATTAAGATCTTTCACTCAGCTCTCTTGGCCACTATTCAACCATTTAAAAACAAATATATCTTTATTCATAATGGGTATAATTAATTAATTCAATTATACACCAAGACTTTTTGAATTAACTAATTTTAGCACATTGGTTAATTCATTACTTCTTTTACTGCATAGAAGCACAACACATAAAATTCCCCAAATTATTGCATGTTGGCTTACATTTTCATTCTTTAATTATTTTGGTAAATAAATATACATCTATACATATATATTTATTTGCCCCACATTTTGGCACAAAATTTATTCCTCCTATTAAATTCTTCTCATTATAAATAATTTTTTTATTCATAATGTATGTCCCGTATCCTCCTCAGACTCTTTTATAACGCAAGCCTCTCTTCACACTTTAAATATATTAACCATTATATATTCTTCCTAACACATAGATTAAATATAAAATTTAATCCTCTCTACACATTTCTTTCCTCAAAACTATGTTTTAACCTCTAAACTTATTTAATTATTAATATTTCATTTAAAATAAATATCTAAATATTCGGGATATCACATTTACAATGTCCATTTATCACAGACTTAGTAAAACTTGTATTTTATTTTGTTTACAATGTCAAAAATCTCGATTGCACGAAGGGCGGATGACGTTGCACAAAAAAGTGGCACGTCAAGACCACCCAAGGCATGGGTTGCCCAAGCGTGTGCCTAGGTGCCATACGCTGTTCACAGGTGTTGTCTGCAATGCGCGAGCGCATGCACTGGGGCTGCTTGGCAGCTTGCCCACCAATGCCTTAAACAGTTTTATAGATTACTCGACCCTAACTTAAATACCCATACCTTCTTTGTTTCAAAATATTTTAAGATGATTCTTGCACTCACGTCTTCTTAACTTCCCCCTCTACAACTTTTTTTTTTAATTTTAGCCACCTTCATCTAATCAGAAGGGTACTCAAAATTAATTGCTCACAAAGACATGATGAAAACTAGTTTCATAAGTCTTTGATCCGCTTGATAAAACTCGATACCACAAGCATTAATTAGCTAGGCCACCATGTTTTATAACTCTATATCATTGAATTACATAATCATAAACCTAAGTATGCAAAGAATCATAACTTTTACTCAAGAACATAATAACAAAACTAAAATTACATAAACTAGGGTTTTGTTACCTTTTGAAGTGCTTGCTTTTACTACTCTTGATTATGTTAGGCTTCTTGCTTCTACTAACAAGGATTCTCTCTATATCTCACTATAGCTTCTTTCCTCTCAATTTGCTTGTGAATTGGTAAGTTAAAATGAAGAGTGAATGCCCCTATTTATAGGATTTCCTAAGTTAGGGTATTTAGGACATTAGGTAAAATAACTTCAGGTGTAGCCTCCAAGCTTGCTAGCCAAAATATCTAGCTAAGTGAGCTTCCTAGGTCCCTTGCTCACCATCATACCTAGCCACCCTTGTTCCCCCATGCATTTAATGCCTTGCAAATATCTTCCAACCATTGACTAGGTTTTGCTTAATTAACATTGCTTAACTTTTGTTAATCTTGCTTACTAGTTTAATTAGTTATCTGTAATCCTCACTTTACTTGCTTAATTGTGTTTATTAGTTTCACTCACTTGGCTCACAACAAGCCACATCCTACCATTAAATGCTTGACACCACACCAAAGAAGCCAAGTCTAATTTGAATACTTCAAAATGCAAGATAAACATGTATACTTACAATTTATGTAAGCACATATGCTTCCAAAATTTATGAACAAGTGGGCAAGCGGCCCTAGGGCCCTTCTTCTTCCCAAAATCCCCCCCCCCCCCCCCCCCCCCCCCCGGTTGCCTATGTCCAAACTTGGTTTGTTCTTCCTTTAATTTGCTAAGTGTTTAGTTAGTTGCCAAAATGGACTATTAAGGTTGCTTTCACACCTAATTGGTTTAGGTAAGTTAGTTGGCTTCCTAGTTACTTCCAAGTAAGTTTAGTTAGCCTTTTAGTTTGTTTACTCTAACTAATTTGCAAAGTAACCAAGTTATAACCCTAGTTAACTTACTAACTAATTA
Organism: Hedera helix; assembly: GCA_947179155.2. Classification (NCBI taxonomy): domain Eukaryota; kingdom Viridiplantae; phylum Streptophyta; class Magnoliopsida; order Apiales; family Araliaceae; genus Hedera; species Hedera helix. Next base: position 24,695,420 of record OX359281.1, on the reverse strand, counting down.
GTTAACTTTCTAGTTTGTTTACAACTAAATTATCAAGTAACTTAGTTCATTTCCAACTAAACAAGTTAGACATCTAGTTCATTCCCAACGAACTTAGTTAGCTTCTAGTTCGATACTAACTAATCCAGTTAGTCGTCAAAGTGGACGTTTATTTTCCAAGTTTGCCTTTTTCATATTTGTACCATATAATTCTCACATTATTCTCGTATTATACTTGTATAATAATTCGTATTATAATCGTATTCTACTCCATATTTGTAAATAGTAATTTCGTATTTATATATCATATAAATACTTAAAACTCAATATACTCCAAATATGCCCTATTAACCATTTCTAGGTTTTAAACAAGTATATATATAGAATACTTGTACCAAACAACAAATTATACACACTTAATTCCAAACATATAGATTAAATTTTATAAGTTTAATTCTTAACCATCTACGATCGCATATTCTAGCCGTATTAGGTCTTTAAATCATTCAAAATATACCCAATAAATTGTTTCTTAGGCATTCTATTCATCAAAATTAGGTTTTTGATCTTTAACCTTTAATGAATATTTTATGATTCATATTTACTAGCCTTATAAATATCTGAGATATTATACCTTACACTAAAAGTATATTCCTAATAATAAAATCTTCATTTAGCACAACCATTTCAAGACAAACAAATTAGATGCCTAAAAACTTCATCCAAAATTCGTACCACATAATGATTATGTGTTGTTTAAAAAAAATAACCACAACCAACACAACACATTCAAGTATAACCATGAAAAATGATTACTATATACATTGCAAATCAAAGTGTAGAAGTACACATTACTCACATGTTGAGCAACTCATACACAACCATAAAACAATCCGTTATAGAAATAGTAACATTTGTTGTTTGTAGTCCAATCACCTGTTTCTTTATATTGTTACTTTTTAATTGGAATTGCATGAAATTGGTTATTGCTTAATGCGGTGTGCAAAGTTACCAGTTGAATGTTGGTTATTGCTATTTGGTTCTGCTGAAAAGGTTATATGTCATATTAACTATTGCTCCATTTTGTTTGATCTATGTTTTTCCAAGGGTAATATGCTACTACTTTTTTGTTGATAGTTAAGGCTACTCTTCTTGTATATAAATACATATATTTAGATATTTATAATAAATTAAAAATATAAAAATAATAATCTCCTACCTATATTTATCCACCCCTCCCATTTCTCTCTTCAAAACTCTATCCTCAAAATTCAAATTCCAATACCTCCTTACTGTCTCCCTCTTTATTCTCTATTTTCCTAGTTATATCAGATAATAAAATTAAAAATTCATAAAATGATAAAATATTATTTTCTTAGCGTAGCAGAACTAAGTGTAGTGGTGCTTCCATGTTCCAATGCTAAAAGGTTATTGCTACTCTTACCAAACCTATTTACTAAATTTGAACATTTATAAGTGTAAAAAAACTAATAAGTTAAGCAGCACCTCATGTCCATTGAAACTGAATACTTTTAAATTGAGCAAGCTTACCAAAAATCAATATTATAACCTGTAAAAATATTCTTAAAAAAAAGAAGTTACTAAACTTGCATAAGTATTACATCATTCAGTCAAAGCATAAAAGGAAAATTTTTAATTTTAGTAATAATACCTCTGGTGCAAAAAAAAAAAATCATACTTGCAAATATTACCGCCGGATCGATTCTAACCATTCGAATCTCTATCTGCTTTTCCATCTTCAGCTTACATTAATAATGAATTTTACATTTCAAAATTTTTACTTAACCTCTCTACTTGGCATAATGCCTTACACTAAAAGTGTATTCTAAATTACAAAATTTTCATTTAGCACAATCATGTTAAGAAAAACAAATTAAATATATGAAAATCTCATCCAAAATCCGTACCACATAATGATTATAGGTACTGTAATAAATAACCACAACCAACACAAACCATAACCAATACAATGCATTTAAGCATAATGAAGAAAAATGACTACTACAACTCAAGCTAGAGTGTAGTACATATTGCTCATATTTTGAACAACACATACACAAACCCAAACAATTCCATTATAGAAATAGAAATATTTGTTGTGTTGTAGTGCAATCACCTGTTGCTTTATGTCGTTGCTTTATGAAACTGCATAAAGTAGGTTGTTGTTTAATGCTAGTGTGCAAAGTTACCTATTGAATATTGGTTGTTGCTATTTAGTTCTAGTGGCAAGTTTCTGTTTCATATTAGTTGTTTCTCCATGTTGTTTGCTTTATGTTATTCCTAGGCTAATGTTGCTCCATGTTGTTTGCTTTATGTTATTCCTAGGCTAATGTGCTACTACTTTTTTGTTGTTATTTCTGACTAGTTTTATTGTCTATAAATACATATATTTAAATATTTATAATATATATATATATATATAACCTATAAAAATAATAATCTCCTACCTAGATCTATCCACCCTCTCCTTTTTCTCTCTCCAAAACTCCAACCTTCGAATTCAAATTCCAACCAATTGAATCTCTATCTCCTTTTCAATCTTCATCTTACATTAATAGTAAATTCTACATTTCAAAATTTTCAGTTAACCTCTCTATTTGGCACAATGTGCTCCTTTCATTGAAAGTGCATTCAAATTACAAAATCTTCATTTAGCATAACCATGTTACGAAAACAAAATAGCTACATGAAAAGTCTATACGACATAATTATTATAATATTTACTTTAATAAATAAAGACAACCAACACAAATCACAGGCAACACAATGCATTCAAGCATAACAAAGAAAAATAATTACTACATTTTAAGCTAGAGTGTAGTACACATTGCTCATATGTTGAACAACTCATATACAACCATACACCAATCCATTATAGATATATAAATATTTGTTGTGTTGTAGCGCCATCAACTATTACTTTATTCTGTTACTTTTTGGAACTTCATGTTGTTGCTTAATGCTGGTGTGCAAAGTTACCTCTTGAATGTTGGTTGTTGCTATTTGGTTCTGGCGGCGAGCTTCTGTGTCATATAAGTTGTTGCTCCATGTTGTTTGATTGATGATGTTCCTAGGCTAATGTGCTACTACTTTTTTGGTGCTAGTTCATAATACTCTTATTGTATATATATATATATATATATATATATATATATATATATATATATATATATATATATATATATATATATATATAATAATCTCCTACCTAGGTCTATCCACCCCCTCCCCATTCCCTCCAAAACTCTAACCTCTGAATTCAAATTCCAATACCTCATTATTAACTCCCTCTTTATTATCTATTTTTGTAGTTATATCAAATATTAAAATTGAAAATTCATAAAATGATAAGATATTATTACCTTAGAGTAGTAGAACGAAGCATAAGGGTTCTTCCATGTTCCAATGCAAAAAGGTTGCTGCTGCACTTGATAAACCTGTTTACTAAATTTGAACATTTATAAGTGTAAAAGAAACTAAAAGTTAAGTAGTAAATCATGTCCATTGGAACTGAAGACTTTTAAATTGAGTAAGCTTACCAAAAATCAGTATAAAAACCTACAAAAATATTCCCAGAAAAAGTTGTTAAACTGACATAAGTATTATATATCATTCAGTCAAAGCACAAAAGGAAAATTTCTAATTTTATTAATAATACATATGGTGTAAAAATTTCTTCATGCTTGCAAATATAAACACTAAATTGATTCTAACCAATCGAATCGCTATCTATTTTCCAATCTTCAGCATATATTATAGTGAATTCTACATTTCAAAATTTTCACTTAATCTTTCTACTTGGCACAATGTGCACCTTACACTAAAATTGTATTCTAAATTACAAACTCTTTAGTTAGCATAATCTTGTTAAGACAAATAAAATAGATCGATACATGAAAATCTCATCCAAAATTCGTACCTCATAATGATTATATGTACTTTAATAAATAACCACAACCAACACAACACATTCAAACATAACCAAGAAAAATAATTATTACATTTCAAGTTAGAGTGTAGTATACATTGCTCATATGTTGAACAACTTATACACAACCATAAATCAATCCATTATAGAAATAGCAACATTTGTTATGCTATAGTGCAATCACCTGTTGTTTTATGCTATTGATTTTTGAAATTGCATGAAATAGGTTGCTGTTTTATGCTGGTGTGCAAAATTACCTGTTGAATGTTAGCTATTGCTATTTGGTTATGGCGGCAAGCTTCTCTATCATACTAGTTGTTGCTCCATGTTGTTTGCTTTATGTTGTTCTTAGGCTAATGTGCTACTACTTTTTGTTGCTAATTTAGACTACTCTTATTGTATATAAACACATATATTTAGACATTTATAATAAATATATATATATATATATATATCCTATAAAAATAATAATCTCCTAACTAAATCTATCCCCCCCCCTCCTCTTTCTCTCTCCAAAACTCCAACCTCCTAATTCAAATTCCAATACCTCCTTACTGCCTCTCTCTTTATTCTCTACTTTTGTAGTTATATTAAATAATAAAATTAAAAATTCATAAAATGATAAGATATTAACACACAATAGGATTAGTCTGAACAAGCAGCAAAAAAGTAGCACACTACCCTAGGATCAGCATAAAGCTAACATGGAGCAACAACTAATATGACATAGAAGTTTGCTTCCAGAACCAAATAGAAATAACCAGTTTTCAACAAGTAACTTTGCAAACCAGCATTAAGCAACAACCTATTTCATGCAGTTTCAAAAAGCAACAGCATAAAACTACAAGAGATGGCACTACAGCCTAACAAATGTTGTTATTTCTATAATGGATTGGTTTGAGGTTGTGTATGAGTTGTTCAACATATGGCACACTTCTCGCCCATAAGGAAGCAGTTTGATAGGAGTTCCAAGTATTTTTTTGGTAAATTACAAATATTCTAATGAACTAATGTATAGTATTATTGGATTATATTACAACTATTTTAATGTTATTATTGTATTTTTATTTTAAAAAAGGTACAAGAGGGATGAAACATATGATGTTGCTATACAGACACTGTTTTAGCAGAAGTGTGATGTGCGAACAAAGGATAATTTGAAGAAAAAATAGGAAAAAATATTGCATAATGCAGGCATAGACCATCTTGGGTAGGCTAAGGAATATATATATATGAGTACTGTGACGCCCCCAAATCTGGGTCCACACAGCCCAAACTTGAGTCGTCAAAAGACTACAACAAAATTATTACAACAAAGCACAACGTACAACAATACAGTGTATAATAATACACAACTAAGTCTTCACTATTATTGCCACACTATTTTACAAAACGTGAAGACTATGACAGCTATTCCTCGGACCCTCACTCCATTCCCCGGCTAGACCCTGTTATGTTTTCATCTCCTGTTGAAAAACAATGGAACAAAAGAAAGGGTGAGCTCAAATAGCCCAGTAAGAAATATCATGACTAAGATAATGACGAATAAATTATCATTAGCCTTCAACAGTTGAGTTCTTGATAGAATACAATAGAATACAAGGTTTATATCAAAAACTGCAGTTAAATTCTTAAACAATGTTCAGATCAATAATAGCAGCGGAATGAGCAATCTATTAGAAGAATAATGCAGACTATAATGTCCACTCGCTTCTCTTTTTCGTAAAAACATCATCAACTTTTATCATCTGAAATACCATTAGTCATGATAATATAAATTCACAGTTCCTGATCATAATCATGCACATCAACAGTTCATCTTTGCACTACGGGCCAAAGATATTCAATATAACACCAACGGTCATGATTATACCAGATTCAGCCTTTGGTCATAATCATACCAAACAACAGTTCATCTTTGCACTACGGGCCAAAGAGAACTTTCACCACGTGCCATAAAAGACACCGAACAGATGTATCGCCTTTAACCTATTATATCGCCTTTAACCTATCATCTGTTCAACAAATATATCACATCTGTGCCCCCGGCCACAGATATTCACAACAGCTTGATTTTTGGATGATTAGAATAATATAAATGATGAACAGAAGGAATAGGATAACAATAAGTATCGGAAGTTTACTTTGTACAGATTCAAATAATGTCCAAATTGTCAACATGATGTGGAGTGAAATTTAAAAATGATATTCAAGATCCACAGTTCAGAATAACGGTTACAATTCAATAGAAAGGTTCACGTAAATAGGAAGGTTCAGTTGAAATAATGAAGTTCAACTATTATGGAACATATAATATTTTCAGGAATTATAGAAGCAATAGTTCCATAATAAATTTCGATTTAGGAGTATGAAAGAAAATAATATCCCTTACCGTAGCAGGTTTGATTAACAAAAGGTGAAGGAAATTAATACAAAGGGTTATTCACCAACAGGCGGCAATCCGCTCCGTAAGGTTATTCCCACAATTTAATAGAATTTGAGTACAAAGAGTTATTCACCAAACAGGCGGCAATCCGCTCCGTAAGGTTATTCTCAGAGATTAATAATGAATGAATACGAAAGGTTATTCACCAACAGGCGGCAATCCGCTCCGTAAGGTTATTCCCACAATTTAATACATGGAAATAAAAGGCACGTCTTATGAGTAAGGAAGAAACAATATTATTATCGAGAATCAAATAATGATAATCCCTTACCATAGTATGTTTGAATAATGGAAGATGAAAAAGATGGTATCCCTTACCATAGTACGTTTGAATAATGGAAGATGAAAAAGATGGTATCCCTTACCGTAACACGTGACTGGATATTGATTTAAATGAGGTTGATTAACTTGAACAGTACACGTATACTTATAGATCTTCACAAATACTCAAGATGACTTAAGCACACTTAGAGAGAACTTTCACAAGAAGTATTTAGAGAGAGAAAGAAAGAACAAGTAAGGAAGTTTATGAAAAATCCTTAAGTTAAGGCTTCTATTTATAGCCAAAAATCTTATCATTCATTTAATCTAAACCATTCATTTAAAGATCATCTTTTAATCTACACCATCCATTTCAAATATTATATTATCTTTAATCTACACCATTCATTTCATATCACCTAATAATCACCTAACTTTATATTATAAACAAATCAATTTAATTATTCAACAATAATTCACACTTTAATCTACACCATTCATTTCATATCACCTAATAATCACCTAACTTTATATTATAAACAAATAACTTTATCAATTCAATTATTATGACTAATTGTTATAAATACAGTATAGTTAGCTCTTAGATATCAAGTCAATAAATTAATGAAATACAACTGTTTAAATAACATCATAATAGAGATAACAATAATGTAAAATAAAGCATACGTTACTGTGTAATGACAATTATTGATTCAATAATGTGAATTACTGTGCATATGTTACTGTGACAATTATTAGGTTCAATAATTTTAAAAACAGTACAACAACAATTATTGAATTGATAATATAAAATATTATGCAGTGACAATTATCGATGAAATGATGCGTAACAGTTACGGTGTCAATTATCAGACCAATAATATGAGACACTATGCAATACCGTGTGTTACTGTAGAGTACCGTGTGCTACAGAAAATACCATAAACTACCGTATGCTACTATTCTTTTATCACCGGTATTTTAACAGTTCCGTTGACTATTTTTATTTAAAAAGGTTATTTCTGTCGTTTTCTATATCCGACAAATATTCCGTTGTGGGGTCCACCAATAATTTGTTATTTCGGCGCCGTCGGACCAAACGAATATTCTCCGACCAAACGAATATTCCCCGACAAAGCGAATATTGTCCGACAAAATAAAATTTGCACATAACATCCTTAACTTTTAACTTTATCGATTTAACCACTTACTGTTTAAAAAAAATATCTATATGAAGAAAAATTAAATTTTGTATTTCATAAAATTCGGGGTCTTACAAGTACGGCCCCTAGTGGTGCTCATATGATATCTGGGTTGAGATGTGTCAGTAGTAGCGGACTGAGAATTGGGTTAGGAAAGATAGGGTTGCTGCCAAGAACAGATCCTCAAGTTTACCTGAAGGCGAGAAGGCAAATAGTCCTATAAGGGTGACAGTATATCACAGTCCCATGGTGTTGCTATCAGGGAACTAAGTAAAGTTTTACTTTATTTATGTTATTAATTAGTATATATATATATATATATATATATATATATATATATATATATATATATATATATAAATAAACACACACACTTGTCATATTTATAGGAGGCTATGTCTCAGGGCTAGACTGTGAGTTAATTGGATGTGTATGTGGCCATACGTGATGGTTTACCTGATGTTGTCCAGATAGATGTAAGTTTTTATTTATGTTATGTTGTTTATAATTTTTTAGTGTCATCGTTCACATAATTATGTCTTTTTAATTAAATTTTTAACTTGATTACAAGACACTTACAATCAATTAATAGACGAGATTTATCCCCCTAGCAACATGTGCCCTACAATAGATCAAGAGTTGTGGGAGAGGGCGTCGGTTTTGAAGAAAAATTTTGTCAAGGGCCAAAGGTAGCGACGGCAGTCAAGTATTAGTGGTTTTGGTAGCTCTAATAGCCAGTTGATGGAGTCATCATACCAGTCGATGCTACATACTGCTGCTGATTATTTTAGAGCCAGATGCAAAGACCCTTCCCTTCTTTGTACACTGCAAGCTCATTTGAAGGCTCTGAATCCTAATGACTTAGTAGATGCAGTAGTACGCCAGTAGAAGGAGGACCAAGAAAATGACGAGGTAATCTTAGTAATTAGTACAATCAAATTAATTAATCAATAGTGCTATATTGAACATGTTATTTTCTTCTTTTGTTACAGGAACATTTGGACAATGATGCATGAGGAGCTATATTTTATGGAGTCTGTCTTTTTATTCTACTTTTTTTTTGTACCACATGCATGGTCGGATGTTTGTTTTAATGATATTATATTAAGATTTTAGTTTGATTCATGCATATATATATACCTAGATTTTATTTTTATTTGATCGTATATAAAATGTATTTAAATTTGTCTTGAATATGCTATTTGGTTAGAGATTAGTTTTTATATATCTGTCTATTGTACTGTGTCTTAGGATATGAATACAAGTAATAAATACTTTTGACAAATTCACAAAATAAGAAATATATTGTTGAACATTGAATGATTAAATTTGATGATAAGAAATAATGTACAAGGGCTGTATTAGATAAGATCAAAACTGTTAGGTTGATCTCTTGTTAATTGTATAAAAGTCTTTTGTGTTGTACTAAGACTTAGATAGATCAAAACTGTTAGGTTGATCTATTGGTGTAATAAAATCGTAGAAAGAACTCTACGATTTGTGTCAAGGAAACTCTACGATTTGAACAGACTCTACGATCAAGGCAACCAATCGTAGTATGAACTCTACGATTGTGGTCCAGAAGACTCTACGACCAAACAGACTATGTTCTTTACGAGAAACCTTAAATCGAACTCTACGATCAACAGTCTAACAGTTGAGTAAACTCTACGATGATCAGTAAAAGATGATCCTTTACAGATCAATCACGTCAGCAAGGATATTCGTAGAGTTGATCACATAAGGTCGTTGAGCAAAAAGGCAAGAGACATCACGATTCTCAGATCAGGAACTATTCTATTCAAGCATTCAATCTTCATCAAAGTAACCAAAAAGGAAGCCTCTGCAAATCGATCAAGTCAGAAAAGTCAGGAGTCTGACCCAAGCGCACTATGGAACAGAAAGAAGACTTTCAAGGCAAAAAAGTCAGAGGACTGTGTCCTATCAGTCCTATAGTTTGGAAGGACCAAACGACTCTATAAAAGTTGGTGGGAACCTACGACTGACATATCTGTCCCAAAGGAAAAAGAAAACAACCTTCCATGGGCTAACAGGTCAGATCTAATAAAATCTCATCAGAGCTTTAATGAGCTATATTAATATAATATACAGCAGCTCTCCTCTGTGAGGTAACGAAAAGAAATACAAGCTCAAACAGATGGTCCAACGGGAAGAAAACTGAAGCCCTAACTTCTTAAATACTAAGATCAGCAAAAGAGAAAAGGAGCACTGCACCAAAAGAAAACGCAAGAAGTGAAAAAGATTAAACTCATAAGAAAGCTTGCATTGCTACTAAGTCCTTCAAAAACTCAAGCTAATAAGCAACTTAGTAGCACAACCAAATATACATCAATCCAGAAGAGTTCTTTGTGAACTAGTGTAAGCAAGTCTGTTAAACTTGTAAAGTTCTTTGTGAACTAAAATTCCAAGACTGCGGGTCTTGAAGGAATCTTAGTGTTTCAGATATTGTAAAAGTATCCTTAGTGGATTTGCTGCTGGAAGAGCAAAACAGTGGAGTAGTAGTCTTGTGTGCTCTGAACCACTTAAAACCCAGAGTCTTTCTCATTCTGTCTTTCATTTGTTATATCTGCCATATAATTGCTTGTTGAATTATTACTCTAACATATTAAGAAAAGGATAACTAAATCATATTCCGCTATGTTAAACTTTCTGTTTAAGAATTAATTAAGTAAGATCTTTTCAAATATAAGAAATTTTCAAAAGAATATATTCAACCCCCCCCCCCCTTCTAGATTTCTATCGTGACATTGGGAACTAACAATTGGTATCAGAGCAGGTTCTCACATCTAAAGCCTTACAAGCTTGAGTAGATCAAATGGCACTCAACAAGAATGGATCGGAACTCGATGGAGGTAACAGACCACCTATGTGTAATAAAGAAAAATTTGCTAACTGAAAAGTTCGTATGCAGGCTTACATGGATGCTATAGATGATGAACTGTTCGAGACAGTGCTAAATGGGCCATTCATACCAATGAAGTTTGCACTATCAACTGAAGATCCAAGCAAGCTAGTAGCAAAGAAAAGAGACGAATGGACAGACAATGAAAAGAAGGATGTTCAAAGAGACAAAAGGGCTAAGAATATCTTATTTCAATCTCTGGATGATGATCTATTTGAGAACGTTGTCAACTACAAGACAGCTCAAGAAGTATGGCAAACTCTGTTGATCATGCATGAAGGAACAGAAGAAGTCAGAGAAAATAAGCAATCACTGCTTGTTCAGCAGTATGAGATGTTCACCCACATCTCTGGTGAAAACATTACAACCACCTACGAGAGATTTAACTTGCTACTAAACTCTCTCAGATCTTATGGAAAAATCTATCCAAACAGAGATCTTATCATTAAATTCATTAGATCTTTGCCAAGCAAATGGGATGCCAAAACCACAGCCATCCGAGAGTCAAAGAACTTGCACGAGATGACTGTACAACAGTTATATGAAAATCTTCTCACCTATGAGCTGGAGCTAAATCAAAGAGCAGAAAATCTATCTGGGGAAAGAAAGAAGGAGAAAAACATTGCTCTTAAAGCCTCAACCTCAACTCAAAGAAGCAATCACAAGGATATCTCCGACTCTGACAAAGATGAATCAAATGATGATGAAGGAGCTGCCATGCTAGTCAGACATTTTAAAAGATTCATCAACAGAAACAGACCTCGGAAGTTTAGAAGCAACAGCAGCAAAGAACAAGCAAATGACCTTTGCTACAACTGCAACAAGCCAGGTCATTTCATTGCTAAATGTCCAAAACCCTTAAAAGAAGAGGTGAAGAGGGACAAAACAAGAGCAAATCCAAAAAGAGAATTCAAAAGCTTCCACAAACAAAAGAAGAAGGACAAAAGCTTCATAGCTGAAGGCTCCTGGAGTAACTCAGAAGAAGAACTAAATTCTGAGTCAAGTGACGATGAAGAACCACAGAAGGCCAACCTGTGCTTAATGGCAAATGAAGAAGGAAGCAGCAAAAAGGAATTCATCATAGATGAGGTATTTGATTTCTATTCTCCTGATTTAAGCATTGATGATCTTAGAGAAGGCATGCATGACTTAATGACAGAATTGCACAAATATATAAAATTGTTTAGAAGGTTATCTAAAGATTACTCTCATCTAAAAAAGGATAAAGAAAAAATAAGCATGGAATTAGAAGCCTCAGTTCAAACTGCAAAACTTTACTCTAATCTTGAGACTGAGAATAAAAGACTAAAAGAGATAAATGAGTTGAGCACTCATAAAGAATCCTCACTAGTCTCCAAGATTCAGGAACTAGAAAATACAATTTTTATGTGGAACAAGTCTAGTTCGTCTATGGACACCCTGATCTCAAGTCAAAGAGATGTGACTGATAGATCAGGATTAGGATTTGAGAATTTATTCTCAGAACCCAATATGGAGAAGTCAATGGAAATAAATGAAGGCAAATCCTTTAATTTTAATAAAGGAATTGTGTTCATCAAATCCTCAGATTCGATATCTCCCATCCATCCACATTCTGCTAAACCTACAATCAGTTTTAACAAAACTCACACAGGTCTTGGATTCAGAAAATTGAAAAATAAGTCAAGCAAAACTCACTCTATGAATCATGAGAATCGTAGAGTAGTATGGAAGCAGAATGTAGATCAGCAAAAGACTATGAGAAATCATAATCCATACAAGTCCTGGACGAACAAAAAGTCACAAATACACACATATCATTATCAATATCATATCAATCATAGGCACCCTCATAAAAATGATAAATATTTGTTAAGATATCATAGAATGCAAGGATCTAAAATCAAACAGATTTGGGTCCCAAAAGGTACTATCAAAGCAGGACCCAAACAGATATGGGTACCAAAATGGAGATTGATTTGTTATGCAGGTAAAGAGATCCATCTGGTATCTTGACAGTGGATGCTCACGGCACATGACAGGAGATAAGGCTCTTCTATCAGAGTTTAAAGAAAAAGATAGACCTGCTGTTATTTTTGGAGACAACAACTCAGGGAAAACCAGGGGTTATGGCTCAACTGGGAATGGTGCAATATCTTTCAGTAAAGTGGCATATGTTGAGGGACTAAAGCACAACTTGTTAAGTATAAGTCAGCTCTGTGACAAAGGACATCAAGTCACCTTCCTCAACAACCAATGCCAAGTTAGAGACTTAAAAACTAATTCTCTAAAGCTAGAAGGAGTTCGAGAAGGAAATGTCTATGTGGTCAATCTTGCTAAATTAAGTTCAGAACAAACTGTTTGTTTTCTTGCTAAAGCCTCTGAAGATAAGTGCTGGCTCTGGCATAGGAGGTTATCTCATCTTAACTTCAAGAGCATTTCAAAGCTTGCCTCCAAAAATCTAGTAAAAGGATTGCCAAATTTAACTTCATTAAAGAAAAGCCCTGCAAAGCTTGTCAGTTTGGAAAGCAAACAAAGACGTCATTCCAAAGCAAATCAGCAAACTCAAATGATAGAGCTCTTCAACTACTTCACATGGATTTATTCGGACCAGTATCTACGACCAGCCTCGGAGGAAAGAGATACTCTCTAGTTGTAGTTGATGACTACACCAGATATACATGGGTATCCTTTCTAAGCTCTAAAGATGAAACAATTTCACATCTCATCAAGCTCTTCAGACTGATCATGAATGAAAAGGGTGAAAAGATCAAGGCCATCAAAAGTGATCATGGACGAGAATTTGATTTCTAAGAAATGGACCTGTTCTGTGAAGAAAATGGAATAAATCACAACTTCTCAGCCCCAAGAACGCCTCAGCAAAATGGAGTAGCGGAAAGGAAGAATAGGACTCTTATTGAAACAGGAAGAACCCTCTTAGCAGCAGCTTATCTCCCTAAATATTTCTGGGCTGAAGCCATCAGTACTGCATGTTACACTCAAAACAGGTCACTCATACACTCAACATTGAAGAAGACTCCGTACGAATTATGGAAAGGAAGAGAGCCAAATATAAGTTATTTTCATGCGTTTGGTTGCCTGTGCTACGTACTCAACAATGGCAAGAAGCATCTAACCAAATTCCAGCCAAAATCAAATGAAGGAATCTTCCTTGGTTACGCAACAGATAGCAGAGCATTTAGAGTGTTCAACAAGGAGTCACTAACTGTTGAAATCTCCATCCACGTCACATTCGATGAATCAGATCCTGAAAAGAAAAGATCACCATTCAACGAGTCAGCAGACACAAGCTCAACGATCGAAGAACTCAAAATCGTAGAGTCCGACTCTACGACCATGGAACCAGCAATAGAAATCGTTGAGCTAGGAGAGGAAATCGTAGATCACACCACATTAGACATTGGAACTCTATGATCAGAACAAGAAGCTGATTTAGAGGAACTCAGACAAGAAGGCACCAGAACAGACGTCCCTAGCAGAATAAAATGGACCAAAGATCACACTCAAGATCTTATTATTGGAGATCCAAACACCGGAATCAAGACTAGAGTTGCAACCTCTAATGAATGCTTTTACCTAAGCTTTCTCTCTCAAGAGGAACCCAAGAAGATCGAAGAAGCCTTAGGAGATTCAAGTGGATAGAGGCCATGCAAGAAGAGCTAAATCAATTTGAAAGAAGCAAGGTCTGGAGATTAGTGGCCAGGCCTCAACATAAACCTGTCATTGGCACCAAATGGGTTTTCAGAAACAAGATGGATGAAAATGGTGTGATAACAAGGAACAAAGCAAGACTAGTGGCCAAAGGTTACTCTCAAGAAGAAGGAATTAACTACAATGAAACATATGCTCCAGTTGCCAGGTTGGAAGCCATAAGGATCTTTCTTGCCCATGCTGCTTACATGAAGTTCAAAGTCTTCTAAATGGATGTCAAGAGTGCTTTTCTAAATGGGGAACTCCAAGAAGAAGTTTACGTGGAACAACCTCCAGGTTTCATCAATCCAACTTTTTCAAATTATGTTTATAAATTAGATAAAGCACTATATGGTCTAAAACAAGCACCTAGAGCATGGTATGAAACATTAACTAACTTTCTCATTGAAAAGGGATTTACTAGAGGAAGAATTGATACTACCTTATTTTTGAGAAAACATAAGAATAAGACACTGCTAGTTCAAATTTATGTAGATGATATCATATTTGGTTCCTCTGATGAAAAATTATGTGAAAGATTTGCCAAGCTTATGCAGAGCAAATTTGAAATGAGCATGATGGGAGAACTCAACTTCTTCCTTGGACTACAAGTGAAGCAGACTGATGAAGGCATATTCATTAATCAAGCCAAATACATCAAAGACTTATTAAAGAAATATGGCATGGAATATGCATCTATTATGAAGACTCCTATGCCACCTGCCACCAAGCTTGACAAAGATGAAAATGGTAAATCCACTGAAATCACTCAGTACAGAGGTATGATAGGTTCACTATTATATCTTACTGCGAGTCAACCAGATATAATATTTGCTACATGTATATGTGCTAGATTTCAGGCTAACCCCAAAGAGTCTCATCTATTAGCGGTGAAAAGAATTTTCAAGTATCTTAAAGGAACTCCAAATTTAGGATTATGGTATCCCAAGGAGTCCTCCTTTGATCTTATGGGATACTCAGATGCTGACTATACAGGATGCAAAATAGACAGAAAAAAGCACAAGTGGAACTTGCCAGATGCTTAGCAACAGACTCGTTTCTTGGTTTAGTAAAAAGCAGAACTCAGTATCGACATCTACTGCAGAAGCTGAATATAGAGCCGCAGGCAGTTGCTGTGCACAAATTCTATGGATGAAGACTCAACTTGCAGACTATGGGAAAAACTACCAAGTGACACCTGCACAAGTCATTTCTGGAAACGAGCTCAACTTCGAAGCTTTCACATCGGCAGATAAGCATTTCAAAAGGATAATCCAGTTGCTAGAAAAGGCGGGTCTACGAGAAGCTCTGGGAACGAATACGAGGATTCTGTCAAAGCTTATCCGAGAATTCTACATAAATGGATCCTATGCAAATGGAACTCTAACCACTACTGTAAAAGGAGTACAACTCAACCTCACTGCTGAAGAATTTAATCTTGCCCTAGGATTCAAGCAAGGAGGCCTCACGTCTCTAACTATGGTGAATACCGAAGAAGGCCTGAGAAGAATGCACCATCAAAAGAATCCAGGACTGAAAGGTTTAAAGAAGAAAGAATTTCCTCAGAAATATGAGTTCCTGGCAGATGTGGTTGGTAAATGCCTTCTATGCAAAGACTCGGCTCATGTCTCAGTCAGTGAGGTGCAGCTGAAATTGATGACAGCTATAGTCAAGAAGACAAATATCAACTATGGCTCTTTGCTGATGGAATGGATAGGGAACTGGATCCAGAATACGGAAAAAGCAAAGGGGACCAGAAAAATGTTCTATGGGAGATTCATCAGCATTCTCCTTAGATCATCTTTGGGGGATCTGATTGAGCCTGACGAAGGAGAAGCCCTAAACACAAACAAAAGAATCACCCAAAGAATCTTCGACAACTGGAGGAGGAATCCAGTTGAAAACAGGAAACTATCCCAGTCAGGGGATAGTGAAGGAACGCAGAGTGGGGCAGGGTCATCTCTATTAAAGAACACTCCTGCAGAAGAAGAATCTCAGGATGTTAGCAATCAATCTCAGGGTCTCATCAGAAAGAGAAAAGGAAAGAAAGCCCTTGAGATTGAAGAACCTCAGGGCTCATCTAATGAGGCTCCTAATGTTGCTCCTGAAGAAAAGGCTGCATCAGAGGATGAAAATTCTGATCTGCAGAGGGAAACTCGCAGCAAGTATGAAGCTGAAGAGGCAACCCCAAAAGAGCCAAAAAGAAAGAGAAGAAGGCAAGTTAAATTAGCTGACAAAGACTCAGTAGCTAAGGGGGAGCTACTTTAAAAACTTGTCATGTCTCCAGTTGAGAAGGAGTCTTCTATGGCAGCTGAGCCTATGGATGCTCGGGCTGAGGGGGAGTTTCACGAAGATACTTCAGTCCCTTCAGCTACAATGAATACTGATGAAGAGGATGACATCGAAATAGTGGTCGTTGGAAGAGATGAGCAAAGGCATCTGAACTACAACTGCTTGCTGAAATTTTTGCCACTAATGCCATTCCACCGAGCTCTGGTTCATAATGCATGGGATCAAGTTTTCTGGACGTTCAAAGCTTACCCAAATGTGGTGATTATAGCTCAAGGCTATCCTCAGAATCTGTTTTATGCCCAGAAGCTTATTTCTTGCAGCCCCTTCTCACATTCTTTAGGGCAAAAGGTACATGTTATTCCTCTAGCCCTCATTCAAATTCATACACCCTCATCTATGTTCAATAAATTTGAGGAGTCCCCAAATACCAACTCTGCATCAAACTCTACGATCAACACATCCCCGATCGTAAAGTCACCACCCTCTACGACTGGTGGTCAAGAAAACCTAACTAATCAAAACGTAGAGTGCCCTCCAGACTCTCCTGAAATTCTGCCTACTCAGCAAACAATTCCTCCGGCTCCATCTTCAAGACTAATATTAACCCACAAGGATATTCCCTCCACCTCTGGTCACGAATACTTTCATATTCCAAGCTCTACGGCTGACCAGGGACAATCATCTCAACTTCTCCAGGAAATTTTCGACAAGGTATCTCGGCTTCCTACAACTGAGGGCTTAACTGACTTGACAAGCCATATCCATACAAAGATACAAAACGACCTGGCATCGAAATCCCACAACCTTCAACGTAGAATGGACGATATCATTGATGCTGCCAATGGTCTCTCTACGAGTCTGAATAAACAATTCTCCATAAGATTAAGGCAGTTAACGGCAGCAGTCTCTGAAAATCTCCAAGAAAGGGATAAAAAATTTCTGGAAGCCTTGAACTCACATCAGCAGGCCGTTGTTATTCTTCAAGAAACCACCCTCCTTAGTAATGAGATCATTGCCTTGAAGGACTCTCTCACAGAACAAAAACATCGGTCGAATGACACTTTGTCATTGGTGGAGCAAAAACAAATCATGGCTGACGAAAGACTCCAAGCCCACCAAGATGATGTCGCTGCCACTAAGACCCAACTTCAAGAAATTATTCAGGGCATACAGTAACTTTCAGAACAGGTAGCAACAATTAATTATGCCAACAAGGGGGAGAAGAAACTGAGCACAGCAGAGCAAATAAGAACTAGCTCAGACTACAGCAGAAGAGGAAGAGTACCTCAAGGGATGAGGATGGTTCAAACTTCAATACATCCTCCTAGATTCGAAGCAGTACCATCTCGTCCCAGACAGGAGGTGACAGCAAGACCTTCTCCCCCAACAATGAGGCCTTCTAGTTCACAGGAATGGTTTCAAATTAAAGAAGAAGAAGCTGTGTTGAGGGAAGAAGAACTGAGAAAAGCTAAAGAAGAAAGGAGAGCATTCTTCAGGCAGAGGGAAGAAGAAGGCAGAAGACCTCCTAGCAGAAGGAGATAAGTTTTTTTTTCTTTTTCTGTTGTTTTCTCAATTGTATCATCTGACTAAAACATCAATAAAATTCATATTTTTTCTCTAGAAAATACAGCTGTTCACTGTATGATTAGGCATTCAATTACCCTTGCATTTTGCCTATTTTAATGTGTTCAAATCACTATCTGTTAATAATGTTGTCATCATCAAATTGGGGGAGATTGTTGAACATTGAATGATTAAATTTGATGATAAGAAATAATGTACAAGGGCTGTATTAGATAAGATCAAAAATGTTAGGTTGATCTCTTGTTAATTGTATAAAAGTCTTTTGTGTTGTACTAAGACTTAGATAGATCAAAACTGTTAGGTTGATCTATTGGTGTAATAAAATCGTAGAAAGAACTCTACGATTTGTGTCAAGGAAACTCTACGATTTGAACAGACTCTACAATCAAGGCAACCAATCGTAGTATGAACTCTACGATTGTGGTCCAGAAGACTCTACGACCAAACAGACTATGTTCTTTACGAGAAACCTTAAATCGAACTCTACGATCAACAGTCTAACAGTTGAGTAAACTCTACGATGATCAATAAAAGATGATCCTTTACAGATCAATCACGTCAGCAAGGATATTCGTAGAGTTGATCACATAAGGTCGTTGAGCAAAAAGGCAAGAGACATCACAATTCTCAGATCAGGAGCTATTCTATTCAAGCATTCAATCTTCATCAAAGTAACCAAAAAGGAAGCCTCTGCAAATCGATCAAGTCAGAAAAGTCAGGAGTCTGACCCAAGCGCACTATGGAACAGAAAGAAGACTTTCAAGGCAGAAAAGTCAGAGGACTGTGTCCTATCAGTCCTATAGTTTGGAAGGACCAAACGACTCTATAAAAGTTGGTGGGAACCTACGACTGACATATCTGTCCCAAAGGAAAAAGAAAACAACCTTCCATGGGCTAACAGGTCAGATCTAATAAAATCTCATCAGAGCTTTAATGAGCTATATTAATATAATATACAGCAGCTCTCCTCTGTGAGGTAACGAAAAGAAATACAAGCTCAAACAGATGGTCCAATGGGAAGAAAACTGAAGCCCTAACTTCTTAAATACTAAGATCAGCAAAAGAGAAAAGGAGCACTGCACCAAAAGAAAACGCAAGAAGTGAAAAAGATTAAACTCATAAGAAAGCTTGCATTGCTACTAAGTCCTTCAAAAACTCAAGCTAATAAGCAACTTAGTAGCACAACCAAATATACATCAATCCAGAAGAGTTCTTTGTGAACTAGTGTAAGCAAGTCTGTTAGACTTGTAAATTTCTTTGTGAACTAAAATTCCAAGATTGCGGGTCTTGAAGGAATCTTAGTGATTCAGATATTGTAAAAGTATCCTTAGTGGATTTGCTGCTGGAAGAGCAGAACAGTGGAGTAGGAGTCTTGTGTGCTCTGAACCACTTAAAACCCAGAGTCTTTCTCATTCTGTCTTTCATTTGCTATATCTATCATATAAATGCTTGTTGAATTATTACTCTAACATATTAAGAAAAGGATAACTAAATCATATTCCGCTATTTTAAACTTTCTGTTTAAGAATTAATTAAGTAAGATCTTTTCAAATATAAGAAATTTTCAAAAGAATATATTTAACCCCCCCCCCCCCCCCTTCTAGATTTTTATCGTGCCATTGGGAACTAACATATATGTATATATGTATTATCAACAACCGATTCAGTCGCTACTAACCATCAGTGACCGATTTTGGTCGCTTATAACCATCAACGACCGAGTATTAGCAATCGAAATTGGTCACTGATAGTATCAGTGACCAATTTTTATAGTGATGAATTCGGTCGTTGATGTCCATCGCGGACACATGGTGTCACGTCTCTTAACCGCTGACTTAGATCAGCGACAGCTTCGATCGTAATACGACGGTTGTTGATGTCAGTCGCTAATGTGTCTTTAGCGACCATATTACCTTCAATCGAATTTAGTGACCAAAGTCGATCGTTATTACCCATCATCGATTGGAATCGATCGCTGATAAGTGATCATAGATTTTTTTTAATTTTTTGTTGTAGTGTGGAGAGCACATACGTTTTCGAACATCTCTTTGGACTTTAGTTTCTACACTCAAATTAGCTATTAATTTAAAAGGGTTAGTCATCTTTTTCGATTACTAAAACATCAGTTATCCTTTCCTACATTGCCAGTACGCACCAACATATTGGTCATCAATGCAATCAATTTTTAGTAGTTTGGAATTAGCTTCGACTGTGCAAGTCAATTGGCTATGACTTCGGATACCCATTTCGGCAATTTCTCCCATGACTTTCAACTATCTATTCATGAGTCCATCCATGGAAAATCGTGAAGCTCTGCAACTTCCCCTAACTGTCATCCCCGATCATACCCAACAAAACCAATAACCTCTTCATTAATGCAAGGCGACAACAACCCCCAAATTCTGATAGACAACATAACAGAACAGAAATACTTAACACACCCATATTGGGTTCAACTCATAAATCTCATAACCATCATTTGAAGAAGCAATTCTATTGGCGTTCTCGTTATCCCTACAGTAATCGTTGGACACAAGACTAATGCCCATCATCTTCATGGAACCATGATATCGAAAATCATAATATGGGCTTTACATCATTCCCGTACGATAGATCCTTTCAGTAATCTTAAAATCCTTTATAACTTTATTTTTTTAAAAAAAGTTTCAAAAAATAAGGGGCACATGATAAATGTTTGAATGTACATGTTCGGAGTCGGATAAGGTTCAACTCAACATTCCGTTGGATATGATCTGACTACACAAAGAAGGACAACGACTACAAAAATAAAGCTAATAGTTTATCTTCGAAATTTAACTAACTTACTTGCCACTTAATTTATTTCACATATCTGATTATATTATATAATCACTTAGTTTTGAGTAATAAATTGTGTACTTTATCCTATGTTATTTATGATGACACAATTTATGTTCTTAATTTTTTATCAGTTCTTTAAATTTGAAAAAACTTTCAGATCAACTTTTATTTTATCCATGTCATAATTATTTGCACATATAATGTGAATCTCCTCGAATCAGATAAAAAAATTTATAAAATATCATCTTCAGCTGAATATGTCATCTTAATTACGGCCGTCATCTCTAAGCATATGGAAAACTTGCTTGATGATCAAAAACTCAAAATTGCAAAAGGTGTAGTCTAAATAGTGCATGTCAACTGAGACCTCTGGACCTTTTGTCTATGTCTCTCTTTTCTGCATGACTCCTGAAATTTGATCTAATAGTTTTAAAAGAACTTATCATGTAAGGCTCTACAGGGCAATCCAATGACCGAAGAGCACCTCTTTGGGATATATAATATAAATGGCGACTAGAATCCTTGATTCCTAAATGGGTTCAAGTGCGAATTATTCTCCTCAAACTGTCTAGACTCTTCCAGTATTTTTTCTCTTTGGACTCGAGATTGGCCCTGCTCAGGCTTAGATTGTAAAATCGCTATTTTGAGCAGTCACAACCTAAAAAGAGCCCTTGGTCTTCCTTGTGTCTTAAGCCCAAAGAACTTTGATGAGGAGCCCAATAATTATGGACTTTAATGTTTCTACTCCTTACACTTATAAATAAAACTAAGGAGTGGGAGGTAATGTTAAGACTATATTTCACTAGCTCCTAATTGAGCTTATCCCAATGAGCCCTAACTAAATACATGTTAGCTTCCCTTAAACTTGGACGGGACCAATGTGACGCCCTCAAAAATCCTGGTCCTTAATCACCGGATATGGTGCTCACGGTACTACCCATCAATCACATCTATTTATATCCATTTAACTTAATGACATAAAGTAAATACAATAATTACTAAACATTCCTTACAATATCCCAGGTGTTTAACCTTTAAAACAAAACACAACTACCCCAAAAGATTTACATCATTTAATATATTAAATTAAATACATTACATATACTATTCCTCCACTTTTTCTTTGCCCTTATCCTTCTTAGAACCTTTGGATGTCTTGAGCTTAGCTGAAAATATTTATTTTAAGAAAGAGTGAACAACTACTTTGCTCCACGTAATAGTCGGTGTGGGCCAGTTCTGCAAGCATAGCTGTGAAATGCACTTCACAACTCTAATATTTGTAAAATCACTAAAATATACAACAATTTACGTTAGTATCTATAACAATGTTAATATTAATTAATTATAGTATATGGTAGATAACTTACTTTTCATCCGAATCTAATCGAACCTGTAATAAAATTTGATCCTTCGGATTAGTCGAGGCCTTTGGAATCTGATTAGGACCCCGACTCAAGCCGCGCTTTCTAAGCGCCGCTAAAGAAGCTATAAAAAAATAACATATTAATACGAGATATATGATAATAATTAAACAAGTAAAATGACAACTCAATAATAACATGTAACGATTTAGAATAGTTAAGTACTACGACTAAAACCTGAAATATACATGAATATGATAAGTATATAGAACATGTATATATCTCTCAGTGCTACAAGTAAAAATAAACATACATTTTAATAGAAATCGATGTCTGATACAAAATCATTTTCAACAATGTCTGATTCAGAATCATTTAACTAGCACGTTAGATTTATTTGTGTTCAATTGCGTGAGTGCTGCACTTAATGTTAACGCAAGATGGATGTAATGAGGTGAGATGTCATTTTGCTCTCATCTATTATGTATATAGCTTGTCGACAAGAGCATTTTTATTTATGTTCCATTTGAATATTCCACCACCAACTCTCACTACCTGCTAATTTTAAATTTTCCTCTCAGGGCTGAGTTTTTGCAAGTTTACTTGCAGCATACAACATTCTCCAAATTCATAGCAATACTGTGCTTCCTAACTTTTTTTTTTTTGAATTTTTTCAAAAAAATTGGACTCAGAAAACCTATGAAAACCAAGGATGAGAAAAGGAGCTTAATTAATAATTGTCACTTTCATATCCAAATTGAAATGGTCTAGTAACAAACTGTTTCATCATAAGGAAACTACTTGAGCAACATTTCTAAGTACAAAATTGTCAATTTGAAATTTTATTACTTTAAAACTACAAAGTTTAGTATTGATAAAATATTTATATAAAATTATATCCACTTCGAACCTCAACAATCCATTCCTCGATATCCAAATTCCAAACCTCCCAGTTGACATTAGTGCCACATAACGTTGACAGAAAGAATGCTCCCCATCCTAACGTAATATACACCTTGTTCCAAACATTTGCTCTAGTGTAATAGCGGTGACAAAATAATATTCAATTTACTTATATTATATAATGGGAGAGCGAAGTTGATAGTTATTTTGGTGAGAGTCCGTCGCAAAATAAAAATATTAAACCAACTTCCTTCTTTTTTCTACTCTCTCTCATCTCTAACTTCCACTCTTTCCTATTTTCCCTGATTTATTTTCTGTTTTAATATTTTAAGTTCATTGTTTATATATCATCATTTTTTCACATAAATTATTAAATTTGCACACACGAGTGAGTGCCACAAACCAAAATAAAATATAAATAATGACATATTAATATCATTATATCACTTTGTAGTTTGAAAATAAAATTATATTTAAACTGACTAAAAAGTGAAAAACATATTTAATTTTGGAGACTTACCCACTTTTTGGTTGAACCCCTTTTCTTAATTAATATAATTATACTTGTCTATTTCATTTCAGTATCGACAAACACAACTTGTCACATGATAAAGCAAAATGAAGATGTAAAATATGATTTTCTTTATGAAGAAAAGCCAAAATAAAGGAAGTATTCTGCTTCTCTTTTGAATTGCCTTGCCACCTTTTTACTATAGCGATGTGAACATCATGTAAAACACAAATAAATAAAAGAAAAAGCACAGCTCCTCACCATTTTAAGCTTTTTTTCTACTGCTTTTGGAAGTTATATGCTTTTATGGACAAAAGTACATAACAATTTTTTCAATTTCCCTAATTTTCTCAACAAGTTCTCTAATTTTTTCAAATCAACAAATCTTAACATCTCATTCCTACAATTATACAATTAACTAAATATATACACTCTCAAATAATACATTCATACATTCGTACATTAATACATTCACGAGTATACATTTATGTTTCATTGAAAGAATAATAGAAAACTAACAATAGTGCAAAAGTGTGGTGGTGGCAGTGGTGGTGGCAGTGGTGGGTGACAATGGTGAGCGGCACGTGATGGTGGTGGTACGTGGGTGTCCCTCTTTCTTCCTGCCTTCTCTTTCTTTCTTTCTTCTCGCCTTCTCTTTCTTTCTACCTTCTGCAAATAAGTTGCTCATACATTTTAAAGTCATTAGCAACCGCTATCAACAATCACAAGTCGGTCGCTGATACTGACTTGACGTAACACAATTAGTGATCGATCGGTGGTCGCTGATAAGTCATGGTCACAAAAAATATTTTGCACCAATTTCTACGCCTTATTTTGGGCAGCAAAATTGTATTAGCGATCGACAGCGATAGATTTTTTGTCTCTAATACTAATAGCGACCAATTTGAACCTCAGTCGCTAATGTTGGTCACTAATAGAATTATTAGCAACTAGTGGTGGCTGTCGCTGATGTGTTCGGTCGCTGATAGCCCATTTTTTTGTAGTGCCAAAGAGGGCTAATGCAAAACCCTTGAAGTAATTGAGGATGAATTATAATTTTTTTGAACCGTGCAAGGCTCAAATCAGATAATTCTAGCGACAATTTTTTTTTAAACCGCTAATGGCTCTCCTTCTAGCGCCAATATTAACGCTTAAATTTGTCCAGCCGCTCAACCACTGGCTTGGACATGAACCTACACAGAAAGAAATACAAAAAATACTTAACGGCTTGGGTCGTCAGGAGATACCTCCAGTGTAAGAACAAGAATATGCTCAAGGGTAGGTTAACAATTGATGTAAAAAATATTTAATAGTTTAGAATTTTGTTTGTATATATATACCTTACATCTGTTGTACCTTGTATTTATAAAGTTTCTACATCGTATTAAGATGGAAGGATACTTAGTTGAGTCAACTAAGAAATTGTTCTTTCTCAAGTCTTCTAAGAAAATGATATTTCCATATAAAGATAAAATTCTTTGTGAAAATTATTAGCTGATACTTGAATGGCAAGTAATGCCAATACAGTAACAAGATCAAAATTTCTCGGGCTTGTCCAAGTTCAAAGAAAGTAACATGTATTTAGCCGAGACTCATTGGGTCAAACTCAATTAAGAGCTGGCGAAATAAGCCCTTAACATCCACCATGGGTGGGCAAAGGGGCAAATGCCCCCTCTTTAAAAAGGGTTCACTAATGTTTTAGTTATTGTACTAGAGATTGATTTTCATTGTGTTCATCGATTCTTTTTTTATTACAAACGCATTACTATAGTCATAAAAATTATAAAATAGTCATTTGTTAAAATTACGTCCAAAAAAGTGATAAAAATGGCTGACTAAACTAAAGGTTTGTCTAAGTGGCATGTGGAGCCCATCATTCTCTTTTTTCTTCCTCTTTCTTCCTCCTAAATTTTTTCTCTTTCCTCCAAATCAGCAAGGTACGTCATTCTCTTTCTTCTACCTCTTTCTTCCTCCAAAAATTTTTCTTTCCCCAAATTGTGAGTTGGGGAGTAAATGATCAACATCTGATATTTTTCTTCTTGATGAATTACTGTTGTTGATATCTACTGAAGAATTAATCATCAAAGTATTATTGAAATTGTTAGTATGTACAGCAGATGGGTTTATTTATTTGGGCCAAAATTTATAAACCCTAGATATCCAGATTCCTTCATTCACACAGCATAGGTGAAGCTTCCAGAGGAGGAAGAGAGAGAAAGGGCAGCAGGGACTTTGGAATCCGTTTGGATTATTCAAGATCTCCAAACCCATTTTGTAATCTTTTGATTTCAAATCGCGTACCCGCCATTTCCCATTTCATATATTCATACCCATAAATAGAAAGGATACACTTTGTTGGGTAACTTTTTTCAGAAACACCTTTAATGGCTGTTAGTTAATCTTACTCTTAGCGCCCAAATTGGCATTTGATTTAGTGTTTGTTTTCCGGTAAGTTCAAAGCCCTGTTCTCTAGTTTATTTCGCCCTCTTTTCATTTAAGCTTTTATTGTCCTTTTGTAGTTCGTCTTTTATCAAGCTTTATCCCCAAATTCTTTCTGTTGCTTTTAGATTTGTGGGTATTTCTTCTCTCTTCTTAAAGTTCCGGTCCCAACTTGGGTTGTTTGCTATGGATCATGTATATCTCAGTTATTTGTTTGTTGGGTTATGCAGATCTTCATTGTTAGCTTTTAGCCTGAACCTAAGGATTTTTGTTATTTAATAACTGTTTGAAATGATATATATTGTATGAAATTGATGCATGAAATTTATAAACCCTAGATATTCAAATTCCTCCATTCACAAAGCCTAGGTGAAGTGGCCAGATGTTAGACCCTTGTTGACTTGACATGGGATCTGACTCAATGGTTAGTCAGATGGTGAACCAAGACTGAGTTTTGGCGCTCAATTGGCAAGGCAAGAAAGATAGTGATGGACCTTGCTGATTTGGAATAACCAAATAAAAATAGGGAGAAAAAAAGAGGAAGACGAAAGAGAATGATGGCCCCACATGCCACCTTAGCACTAATGACTTCATATATGTGACAAACGATATCCACTTAAACAAATCATTAGTTTAGTCAGCAATTTTTATTATTTTTTTAGACGGAATTTTAATGAGTGATTATTTTGCAACATCTTATGACTATAATAAAGCTTGTAACAAAAAAAAAAGAATTGGAATGAAAATCGACCCCCTAATATAATGATCAAAACATCAATTAATCCCTTCAAAAAAATATTGGTGATTTTGAAAAATGAAGTTTTAAAAAATGATGTTGTAGGGATTTTCACATATGTTTTAAATTCATATTTGGTGAATTTTATTATACTCTCTTTCACAATAAATAAGTCCCATTTATTAAAAAAAAATCCATAAAAAAAATCTCTTTCTATTGGTAATAGCATAAAATAAAGTAAAATCCTCAAATTTGACATTATAATTTTATTACATGTCACCACTATTAAACTAATAACTCATAATATTCAATGATAAATATGAAATAAAAACACTTCATTAATATCTACGTATATTATAAATAAGACTTTTTTGTATAATAGAAATAGTAATCTTATTATTTTTATTTAATTATAAAAGTGCCCTCTCTTAATGAAATTCCTAGATAAGTGTACTGTAAACTAATTGAATCGAGTCGAATATTAATTTGCTCATATTTGGTTTATAAAATTTCTTCAGTATGAAATAATATTTGATTAAGGTTCGTTTAGTTATCGAGTCGAACACGATCTCGAATCGAGCCCGAACAGTTTGAACTTTTCGAGCGAATATGATCCAAGTATCAATAGAAAATTATAATTTGAAGAGATTCGAGTAATTTATTGAATTTTAAATTTTATTCATATTTGAATTGTTTATATTTCGAGTCGAGTTTGAATCATATTGAACTTTTAGTCGAGCAAGTACGAATCGAGACCGAAATGATTGGTTCAGCCTTATTCCTAGATCAGTCATGAATTCTCCACTATCACTCTTCATGGATGTTTCTAAATAAATTAAAAGATAGAGGAAAGGAACAGCAAAACTTCATGAAATTGTAAATTAATGACCAAAGTTTCTTCCCGACAAAAAGAAAAGAGAAAAAAAAATTAAAATTGCCGCCATATACTAAAGAGTTGCATTGGTAACTGATAATACAAAATGCAACTTTTTCAATACAACTCTTTACTATATTGATTTAACTTTTTTATGACGTGTAAGAACACCCGACCATTATTTTGCAATTTTCTGGAATTTAAATCCGGTAGAAAGAAGTCTCAATTATATATATTAATTTTTTTTATCATACAGTACATTAGGTTTATTGAAATTGTAATCTATTACAAAAAAAATAAAAATATTACAAGATGAAGAATTTAACTAATAATCCTTTTAAACAAAATAACATTATTTAGGAAAAAAATTAATTGTAGTAGCATCTAGTGGACACCATATATATATTTGAAGAACAGTCATTTTTTTAAAAATAATATCAAAATATGCAAATCTAAGCAATTCTTCAACACGGGAAATGCAATAATTAACAAGTCGTCACGATAAATTTAATGTCACACCCAAATCTAAATAATCCATCTTTAACAATACACGATCAAAAAAAGTCTCACGAACAAAAAAATAAATCTCTCAAATGGAGAAAACAAAGTCTAACAAGAGATAGATTATAATGAAATCCTCACACAAAAGAGAAAGACAATAGTCATATCGTTGAGAAAACAAGTCCCATAAAAAGAAAAAAAAAAAAAAAAAGAGATCTAGATGAGAGTCTATCTAAAGAGCGTCCTCCCAAAAACTAAGATGGAGGTAGAGTTCTTGACTAGGGAGAAAATTAATCTCACAAACTAACTTCCTTTAGACTAAAATAAAATAGACCATGCAAAACAAATTCAATTCTATAACTTAGAATATGCATTAGAAAATATACCACGGCTAGACCTCAGAAAGAATTTCCCAGTTGGCAACTCCTCCGCCGGAAGCAATGCTAAATTAATCCCAATCTCCGCCGCGGCATCCGCCGTGTAACTCCCAGTCCCTTGAGTCATAGACGTCTGAGTGTGGCCGGGACAGAAGCAATTTACGCTTATACCCCTACCTTCGTACCGCCTAGCCAATACCTTTGAATATGCATTTAACGCCAGCTTCGACACCGCGTAATCCGTCCAATATTCCGGCCAACCCCGGCTTTTCCACCGGCCGGTTTTTACGTCGTTGAGAAAAAATTTGACCATGGCTTCAATTTGCTCCTCCGATAATTTTTCTTCGTTTAGAAGTGTCTCTTTTATGTTAGGGTTTCTTAGCTTCTGCATGTAATTTTGGGAATTATGAGGATTATGTAGTAATTTAAATTAATGGATTATATTATTTGAATTTTGATATGTACAAAAAAAATGATACTACTTCCGTCCTTCAATTAATGTACTAAAAGAAGTTTAAAAAAGAGAATTCTTATAAACTCTCTTATGAGTGTCAGATAATTAATACTTATTCAGTTATTCATTAGTAATTAATAATTATACTATTACATTTGACAATAATTTATGATAGATATACATTTGAAAATCCGAAGATAACTAATTACTGATAATAAAAAAATTTACTATACGTATTGTAGGAGTAGCGGTAAAGGTAGGAGTAACGGTAAAATTAATTCAGAGTAAAAATGTCCCTTTACATTTATTATCGAAATAGTATTTCAACAACCGATTATCATAAATGAGCATATATATATATATATATATATATATATATATATATATATATATATATATATATATATATATTGTGACATTGATGTCACGATAAAAGAGCACACAATAAGATTATCAATAGAAAGTTCCCAAATATTAATATACTCCCACATGCTTGAATGCTGTTCTGTCACCCAATAAATAAATAATAGTGGAAAAGTTTTCACAACTTGGAGACGACTCTAACTCTCTTGACTCTCCGGTCTCCCTTAAGCAACTTTCAAAAGAATCACACATAAGAATATAATATTTTTCTCACTTGTTGCCGTTCTTCTAGCAGTTGAAAATATTTCTAAATCAAATTAATATATATGTAAGTACGTAACATGTTAATATCAAATTGCTATAGATAACTTAATTAATTAAATAATACCCATGAACCATAAATAAATGAAAAAATATTTTTTTACACTACTTAATCTTGAAAATTCATGTATACTTCGATATTAACTTATTTAAAAAATTTGCAGTATTCAATAAATGAACCCGCACCCAAACCTCCATCAAAAATGATATTAACATAACAATAAATGTTATTTAAAATATTAATTATCTTTAAAACAATTATATTATTAAATGACCTTAAATATATATATTATATATACTGTGACAGCATCAATTTTATTCTAGCGATATATATACTCATCAATTTTATTATATCGATATCGACAATCTAAATTATGGTTAAATTAATTGAAACAATGATGATCAAGTAAAATCATAGTATGAACGCATTGACTTGCGTTTAACAAAGACGAGTCTTGAGCTAATTAATTAAGATCAAGTATAATATAGTTAAACTTACATTTAACAAGCCGAGTCTTGAGCCAAGATTAAGTATCCGAGTTGTGGTTAATGACCGGCGGAACATAGGCAAGAGGGCTTCAATAAGTAACTTTGGCCCGTAGAAATTTGTTTTTATAACATCATCTGCATGCTCTACTGAGTTCTGGTTTATGTCATTGAACACAACAGCAGCATTGTTCACCTGAAATAGCAAATTTATTCACCCTTATATATAAGTTGTCCAGAATAAAAATGATAACACTTTTATAATGTTTTAACAACATATAACTGTCTAAGCATATTAGCATTTTTTTTTGGGATCAACAACAGTGGTGAAGCCACGTACAAGGTTGTGGGGTCAATTGACCACACTGATTTATTTATTTATTTATGATATATGGCAAAAATTTAAAAATTTAAATGTTATATACAAATTGACCACTGAAATTTTGTAAAATTTTTAATATACGGAGTCAAATTAAAATTTTATAACTTTCTCACTTAAGTTTCAATCACATATCATTTATACTTCCTCTATATATATATTCATATAATCTTCTTAAACTAATTAATAATTTATTTTATATTATTTTTTGAAGAATTAATTATTTATAAATAATTTGTCTTTAAAAAAGTATATGAGGGGTCAATAGAGTGTATATATACATACATATAAATATATATGTAGTTAACAATTATTATATTATCATTATAATCAAATATATGTTTTATATACGCAACATAAAAGTATAAAATTATTCAAAAAATTTAGCTCGGGACCGTTGCCCCCGAAACCCCGCTAAATTATTTATAGCCGCATAATAATTTTGACCGTACTGAAAAAAAATTATGCCTTTGCCACTGTCAGCAAAGAAATTATATTAATGAAAATCAAATTGTACAAATTTCTAAGTTATCCACAAGCTTTGCATAAACTCACAAAACCAGACAAAACCTATCATCAATCTATTACCAAAAATCACCATCAAACAACATCTGTATAATTACTTTGTAGAAAACACAGGACTAAAAATTTCGATAAGCAAAACCATTTTCTTTGGACCACATCTGCAATTTCGGCTAAAAAGGACCCTCCGTTGTTTTGCAATGCACATTGAGTTGATTAATCCGACGCTTATTACTTTGATGCATATTGAGTTGGTTAATTCGAGACTTATTACTTTGATAGTATAATTTTTGCTCTTATAATAATGTATATATATGTGCTATAATTGTAAAAGTTGGGGGTTATTTAACAAAATTTGATGAAAAGTTCTAAATTAGTAAGTGAACTGAATGAGCTGAATAAAGAAACATATCTAAATAAAAATGTGTTCTGAATGAAAAAAAAACTGTTTGATACTGATTTATATGAAACATCGAACTGACAATGTTTTCCATTTTGATCCTCTAAAACCTTAATTTTGATCAAATAAAATATTACGTTCCAATTAATGTAAAATGAAGACAATGCCCAATACTATTTAAAAACATATATTACGTTCCAAATATAGACAAGTCCCAAATGATTTTAATTCTTATGTTAGCTTGTGTCAATACCCTTTAATTTACTTACACCTCACATGTGCATTTAAACTTAATTCTTCAGTAATGTGATTAGTTATAGTCTTTTCAACCCAAATTGAACGGTTTGAAACTTCAAATTATGTTGGCTTTAAAGGTTTAAGGCTTCTAGATAATTCAACGATAATGACGTAAACTATAATACTTTTATCATGGTGGATATACTCAATTAAATATTTATAATCGAATAAATTTAAGTGCACAAATTTTGGAACACAAACTCTATCTCTACCATTAAAAAGTGAGGTCTGACACTAAAATCCATGCCAGACCCCACTTTTTAATGGTGGAGATAGAGTTTGTGTTTGAGTTTGTATCTCAAAATTGTGTTTGTAGACTTATCCTTTATAAACTATATGTTTCCCAGTAGTCAAGATTCGTCGGAAGAGTTAAAAAACTAGTCGTGGATTAGTATCCCTTCATTACATGTTTCCTCAAATTTCTTTCAATACACATTTAACTATATAAATATTATATTTAGTGTCATTTTTAGTGATACAAATTTTATTGTATCGTTAAATGTAATATTTATGTCACTGGATGTGTATTAGAAAAAATTGAAGAATAAATGTAATGAAAGGATCCTAATTCGCTAATAGCGAGTAGAACCTCTAACCAGGCGTGCAAATATGTTGAAATTAGAATTGTTCAATCTTAATTAGTTTTAGAGTCGTTTCACATTGAGATTCAAGGTTTTTTTCTTTTAACGCCCCATTTAATGTGTCCACCAATCTGAAGTCTCAAAATTTATCCAAAATAGGGCATTTACTTTGTGGTAGGGCACATTTGACCTAGCTAGCTGGCGTGCCAAGCATATTAACCGCTAAAATATAAGAAAAAAATATAAATACACACAAATTAAGCACAACATCATTCTCACCGTTAAAAAGTATTGCGTA
The DNA here is from genome assembly GCA_947179155.2 of Hedera helix. Taxonomy (NCBI): domain Eukaryota; kingdom Viridiplantae; phylum Streptophyta; class Magnoliopsida; order Apiales; family Araliaceae; genus Hedera; species Hedera helix. Next base: position 24,662,471 of record OX359281.1, on the reverse strand, counting down.
GCATGAATCTCAATATAAAAATACTTTTTTTAATGGTGAGTATAATGTTGTGTTTGAATGTTATGATTGGTTTGTGTATATGTGTAATTGTACAAAATATAATCCTCAAAATGAGAAATGTGAACCACTCACCAGTATATCCAGCTTTCCAAATCTCTCTGCAAACCAAGAAGAGAATAATTTGATTGAACCCGGATCCGATACATCCAAGCAAAAGAAATGAACATGTAACCCTAATCCTTTTAATGTCTCAACTGCCTTTAGTCCCCTTGCATTATCCCTAGCCGTCAGAATCACCGTCAGCCCAGACTCGGCCAGCCGCCTCACCATCGCGTAGCCGATACCCTTGTTTGCTCCGGTCACGATCGCCACCGTCTCCTTGGACCACCATCTGCACGAGTTTCAATGCAAAAACGACCATATTATATATATGTTGCACAATTTGTAAATTTGTAACCTGGCTTATTAAATGGATTAGATCATAACGTAGTTCAAAATATATCTGTTTTTTGAATAGCAATCTATGCTATTCGAAAGCTTTTATAAATATATGGAGAAATAGAGAGAAAAGTACCTTGTGGAAGGGAAGGAAGAAGGGGAGAAGGTTGGTTCAAGTCCCTTTGATTCCATTTGTGGGAAGTAATGTTATAATTGTAAGGGAGAAAAGGTCCAGCCTGTATATATATAAAAAGGAAATAAGCTACTATATGTAGTGTAGAATACAATTTGGTGGTCACTGTATATAAATGAAAGGAGAAAGTGCAGTTTTTGTTCTAATTATATATATATATATATATATATATATATATATATATATATATATATATATATATATATAAAATAATTGAGGAACAAAATGTGGTATTAAAATTATATATGCATGCGCATCTGACATGTTTTTTTGATTTCCCACTGACTTACCGTTTTATTTATTAATGTCATGGATGCCAGAGTTCACATTTAACCGACGTAATTCTTAATAAATATAGAGGACCAATATATATTATACCATTGGTTTATTTTTTATTGCCACTTATTAGGTATTAGTAAATATGAAGGAGTTCGTTCTTAAAGTGAGGTCACACAATTTAAACTAGAAAAGGTGATCAAGAGAAGGTGACATAAAACAAGATATATACATGTATGTGTCATTGTCTCTCTCTTGGCGAAAAGGATTCATAGCATAGAAGATAAGAAGCAACTTGATCTAGTAAGCTTGTTTTTGAAAGACTTTCTGTGAAATATGCCTTTTCAATTCTTTGTACCCAATTTATAATATTTACTCTATTAGGTAGATAGGACATCTGCCCAAAATATGGAAATATTTTGCTGTCACAAACACATAATCACACGCATATACGCGTAATGTAAGAAAATGTGTACTGATTAAGAGTTGTGCATTAATAATGTATTAAGAGAGATAAAAGAGTATATGGTGCTATCTATAAATAGAATTTATGTATTTTTTCTTTCTGTTATTATAAAATTATTATTGCACATAAAAGTGTATATATATATATATATATATATATATATGTGTGTGTGTGTGTGTGTGTGTGTGTGTGTGTGTGTGAAACTCATCCGTAGCAACCATTTTCTGAAAGTATTATTCTAGCAACCACATCTTAGACCGTACAAATGAATAATTAATAGCTTGAATTAATTACACTAAAACTCCTGCCGTTAGAAGTTCAAGCGTTATTGACTTTTTTTTCTCTCCCATAATGACAAAAAAGCCCCTACAAATTTAAAAGGCCCCAATTAAAAATCTCTTCCTGCTACAGCCTGCAGATCAGATTCCCCGTAAGCTTAAAAATTAGTTCCTTTCTCTTGCGGCAATGAGAATGAATGGCTTAAATAGCTTAAAAAGTAGTTCCCTATCCATTCTAATTATAAGTAATTAAATTAATAAATTTATTAATTTAAAATTTTTAAATATATGCAATTATAAGTAATTAAATTAATAAATTTATCAATTTAAAATTTTTAAATATATATAATTATAATTAATTAAATAAATAAATTTATTAATTTACAATTTTTAAATATATCAAATTATAAGTAATTAAATTAATAAACTTATTACTTTAAATGTATCTAATTATAAGTAATTAAATTAATTAATTTTTTTTAGTATATCTAATTATAAGTAATTAAATTAATAAATTTATTAATTAAAATTTTAAAATATATCTAATTATATGTAATTATATTAATAAATTTATAAATTTTAAATTTTAATATACCTAATTATAAGTAATTAAATTTATAAATTTTTAAATTTAAAATATATGTAATGTAAGACCCCGAATTTTATGAAATACAAAATTTAATTTTTCTTCATATATATTTTTTTTCCTGAAACAGTAGGTGGTTAAATTGATAAGGTTAAAAGTTAAGGATGTTATGTGCAAATTTTATTATGTCGGACAATATTCGTTTGGTCGGAGAATATTCATTTTGTCGGGGAATATTCGATTCGTACGACGGCGCCGAAATAACAAAATAATGGTGGACCCCACAACGACTTATTGTCGGATATAGAAAACGATATACGTAACCTTTTTAAATAAATATAGTCAACGGTATTATCATCTTGAACTGTTAAAATACCCGATGGTAAAGGAATAGTAACATACGGTATTACATAGTAGCACACGGTATTGCACAGTGGTTTCATATTATCATCTTGAATCTGCACAAAGAAAAATCATAAACTTTTGATATTTATTGATCATACTGTTTTTTCTGATTCATCATCTATATCACGGTTGTTATTATAATCATCAAAACTATGTTGTTGTGAATATCTGTGGCCTAGGACACAGTTGATAGGATAAAGACGATATAATTATTGTGTCTTTTAGGGCACGTGGTGAATATTCTCTTTGGTCTGGGGCAAAGATGAACTGTTGTTGGTATGATTATGACCAAAGGCTGAAAACTGGTATAATCATTACCGTTGGTGTTATATTTGAATATCTTTGGCTCGTAATGCAAAGATGAACTATTGACTGACATGATTATAATCAGGAACTGAAAATTTATATTATCATGACCAGCGGTGTTTAAGATGATAAAAGTTGATGAAGTTTTTCCTAAAAATAGAAGCGAGTGGACATTATAGTCTGCATTATTCTTCTAATAGATTGCTCATTTCGCTGCTATTATTGATACAAAGCTTATTGTCTATTATATTCAATTAAGAACTCATTTGTTGAACGCTAATGATAATTTATTTGTCATTATCTTAGTCATAATATTTCTTACTGGGCTATTTGAGCTCATCCTTTCTTTTGTTCCATTGTTTTTCAAAAAATGAGAGAGTAGCCGGGTCTAGCAGGGGAATGGAGTGACGGTCCGAGTGATAGCTATTGTAGTCTTCTGATGAGTGGGTTTTATACCTGCGAATTAGTACGTCCGACTTAATATTTTGTGAGTTTTTGAGAGTTATTATTGCTTATATTTATGAATTTTATGGTCCCTAATGTCTCGTCGGTGTTTTGTAGGATTTTTGAGCTGAAAGGGCAAAATGGTAATTTTCACAAAAGACCACCGCCGCAACGGTGGATTCTACCGCCGCGACGGTCGACCATGCTGTTTTCTGACGGGATTTTCCTACTTAAGTGAGAAGGTGGCTTGACCTAAAGGATCTGATTTTTACGCTTGAGAGCTCTTTTTCTTCATTTCTTCCAGCCTTCAAAGCTACTTGGATTGGTGTTAAGCTCAAGAACAAGAAGATTCATCAAGCTTGGATTGCTACATTTTGAAGGGAGTTTTAGTGTTTGAGACTTGTGTACAAGGAGTTTCATTCATTTGATTCATCTTCATGTTGTGCAGTTTAAGTCTAATGAACAACTTGTTAATGATTGTTAGTCATTTAGCTATGAACTAACTTCATTTCTAGGATCACAATGGATCTCACTACTAGATTTTAATGGAATATCTCTCTTTTTGATGTGAATGGATTGCTAACGAATGATTATCATGCTTTGTTCTTCATGTATGGATTATGTACTTTGTATGTAATGTGTGGTTGTTTATGATATTGAAAAATGGATTAAATAACTCGACCTAAAGCATGATAGCACTTGTAGGTTGTTTTATCTTCGGATGAGTGCCTAATTTGTATCTCGGATAGGAATATACCGGTGCACCTTGTGTAACCTTGTTGAGAAGTGCTTTTATCGCCATCTTGCTAAGTTAGGTCACATAGGAATATAGTGAACTAATTAGTAGGGTGTGAATCATTTAACTATCGGAAGAGGTTATTGGTTGCTTATTTTCTTTGGTTATTGTTAGTTCCCAATGACACGATAGAAATCTAGAAGGGGGGGGGGGGGGGGGGGTTGAATAGATTCTTTTAAAAATTTCTTCTATTTGAAAAGATCTCACTTAATTAATTCTTAAACAGAAGTTTAACACAGCGGAATATGATTTAATTATTCTTTTCTTAAAATGTTAAAGTAATAATTCAACAAACAATTATATGGCAGATATAGCAAAAGAAAGGCAGAATGAGAGAGACTCTGGGTTTTAAGTGGTTCAGAACACACAATACTCCTACTCCACTGTTCTGCTCTTCCAGCAGCAAATCCACTAAGGATACTTTTACAATATCTGAATCACTAAGATTCCTTCAAGACCCGCAGTCTTGGAATTTTAGTTCACAAAGAACTTTACAAGTCTAACAGACCTGCTTACACTAGTTCACAAAGAACTCTCCAAGTCTAACAGACTTGCTTACACCAGTTCACAAAGAACTCTTCTGGATTGATGTATATTTGGATGTGCTACTAAGTTGCTTATTAGCTTGAGTGTTTGAAGGGCTTAGTAGCAATGCAAGCTTTCTTATGAGTTCAATCTTTTTCACTTCTTGCGTTTTTCTTTTTGTGCAGTGCTCCTTTTTCTCTTTTGCTGATCTTAGTATTTAAGAAGTTAGGGCTTCAGATTTCTTCCCGTTGGATCATCTTCTTGAACTTGTATTTCTTTTCGTTACCTCACAGAGGAGAGTTGTTGTATATTAATATAGCTCATTAAAGCTCTGATGAGATTTTATTTGATCTGACCTGTTAGTCCATGGAAGGTTGTTTCCTTTTTCCTTTGGGACAGATATGTCAGTTGTAGGTTCCCACCAACTTTTATAGAGTCGTTTGGTCCTTCCAAACTATAGGACTGATAGGACACAGTCTTCTGACATTTCTGCCTTGAAAGGCTTCTTTCTGTTCCATAGTGCGCTTGGGTCAGACTCCTGACTTTTCTGACTTGATCGATTTGCAGAGGCTTCCTTTTTGGTTACTTTGATGAAGATTGAATGCTTGAATAGAATAGCTCCTGATCTGAGAAACGTGATGTCTCTTGCCTTTTTGCTCAACGACCTTATGTGATCAACTCTACGAATATCCCTGCTGACGTGATTGATCTGTAAAGGATCATCTCTTACTGATCATCGTAGAGTTTACTCAACTGTTAGACTGTTTAATCGTGGAGTTCAATTTAAGATTTCTCATAAAGAACATAGTCTATTTAGTCGTAGAGTCTTCTGGACCACAATTGTAGAGTCCATTCTACGATTGGTTGCCTTGATCGTAGAGTCTTCTGAATCACAATCGTAGAGTCCATTCTACGATTGGTTGCCTTGATTGTAGACTCTGTTCAAATCGTAGAGTTTTTTCTACGATTTTATTACACCAACAGATCAACCTAACAGATTTGATCTATCTAAGTCTTAGTACAACACAAAAGACTTTTATACAATTAACAAGAGATCAACCTAACAGTTTTGATCTTATCTAATACAACCCTTGTACATTATTTCTTATCATCAAATTTAATCATTCAATGTTCAACAGTTATCATTCGAGCGATCTTAGCATTGAGAAGAGGGGTGTGAGGGTTAAATGAGGTAGTGAGTGAAGTTGTGATCTTAGCTTGTTTTAATCGAATCTTTGTTGCTACGTTTTTATTATTTTAGGTTATTGTGTTAACAAAAACTCACCATCTTAATCATAGTTTAAATCGGATTAGATTGCTTTAAGTTTGCTATGCAGATAACGTTAGTATAACTCCTCGTGGGATCGATAACTTACTTACATTATATTACTTGTTGACCGCGTATACTTGCGCGTTGCATTCATTCAAACGAATTCGGAATCGCGTGCTTTTTATAGGTGCCGATTTCGACCAACAAGTTTTTGGCGCCGTTGCCGGGGAGTTATTTATCTAATTTCTCTGCATTATTAAGCTTTATCAATATAATCTTCGTTTAAACTGTTACATTTGTCTAATTTATTTTATTTGTATTTTTATTTTTGTTTTCTTCCAAGTACTCTTGATTGTGCATGCTTCCTTTTCAAGATCCTAATCTCGTACTTTTCGATCCTGAGATTGAAAGAACTTTGTGTGTATTGAGAAAAGAGAAGAGGGGTCAAGTTATTCACCATCAAGATACAATGGCAGAAGAAGATTATAAAACTTTGCGGGAATATGCTATGCCGCAAGTTATCGATATTCATACAAGCATCAATAGACCAACCATTGTTGCTGCTAACTTTGAGATCAGGCCGAGCACTTTCCAAATGATTCAAAATCATGTGCAGTTCGGTGGGTTGCCTAATGAGGACCCGAATGATCATCTGGTCAAATTTTTGGAAATCTGTGACACGTTCAGATATCAAGGGGTTTCTGAAGACGCTCTCAGACTCCGTCTGTTCCCTTTCACGTTGCATGATAAGGCAAAGAGTTGGTTGCATTCTCTACCAGCAGACTCCATTAGCACCTGGGCTGATCTAGCTCAAAAATTCTTGGCTAAATTCTTTCCGCCTGCCAGAACAGCAAGAATGCGAAATGACATCACAGCCTTTAGCCAACAGGATGCGGAGCCTCTCTATGAAACGTGGGAGCGTTTTAAGGATCTTCTCAGAAGATGCCCCCACCATGGTATTCCTAAATGGTTACAAGTCCAGACATTCTATAACGGTTTACCTAATTGTACCAGACAAAGTGTGGATGCTGCAGCTGGCGGAGCCTTAATGGGAAAAAGTTATGATGAAGCGCTTGAACTGTTGGAAATCATGGCAGCAAATAACTATCAGTGGCCTGCTGAAAGGTTCACTCCAAGGAAGGTAGCGAGAATGCATGAAGTGGATGCAGTTACTTCTTTATCTGCACAAGTGGCAGCGCTTGCTCGAAAAATTGACAATATGGGATCAAAACCTGTGCAGAGTGTAGCAGTGATATGTGACATATGTGCTGGAGAACATCCTAGTGAGCAATGTGCCATCAAGGCAGAATCAGTGCAGTATGTCAGTAATTACAATCGGCAGCAAAACACTAATGTGCCGTCACATTATTATCCTGGAGTGAGGAATCATCCTAATTTCTCGTGGAGCAATAACAATAATCAAGGACAATCTTCATCTTCGAGGCAGCCATATCCTCCAGGATATCAAAATTACAATCCACAGCAGCAACAACCACAACAGCTACAACCAACTCAACAACAATAACAACAACCACCTCCACAACATCAACAAGCTCCTCCTCCTCCTCCTACGAAAAAGAAAGCTAACTTGGAGGAACTTCTGACTAGATACATTTCACAGAATGAGACAAGGAGCAACAACCAAGATATTGTTATAAGGAACCTTGCAACCCAAGTGGGGCAACTTGCTAATGCTATGAACAATCGTCCGTAAGGAACTTTGCCTAGTGACACTGAGGTCAATCCAAAGAGGGATGGCAAGGAGCAATGTAAAGCAGTCACACTGCGCAGTGGTAGACCCTTAATGAATACCACTGGAGAAACTACTACTGCACCACCAAGTCTAACGGAAGAGGAAGTGGTTGTTGAGACAGAAAACACAACAGCTGGAACTCCTGAAATTGTGGAAGAAGTCCAAGAGCCAAGTTCCATAGTCAACAAAACCCTTCCAAGAGTTCAACCCATGCCATTTCCTCAAAGGCAGCAAAAGCAGAAACTGGATAAACAATTTTCAAAATTCTTGGAGGTATTGAAAAAGCTTCACATCAACATTCCATTTGCTGAAGCTTTGGAGCAAATGCCGAGCTATATGAAATTCATGAAGGATATACTGTCCAAGAAGAGGAAGCTTGGTGATTATGAGACGGTTGCTCTAACGGAGGAATGTAGTGCAATTCTTCAGAATAAGCTTCCTCCCAAGCTAAAGGATCCGGAAAGTTTCAATATTTCGTGCTCCATTGGAAGTGAATTCACTGGAAAAGCTTTATGTGATCTTGGAGCAAGCATCAATCTGATGCCCTTGTCTATCTATAGGAAGTTGGGGTTGAACGAAGCAAAGCCTACCAGTGTTACTCTACAACTTGCTGATAGATCTCTGACATACCCGAAAGGAATCGTGGAAGACGTGCTGGTAAAGGTTGACAAGTTTATCTTTCCAGCTGACTTTAGAGGTCTGGACTTTGAGGAGGACAGGGAAGTCCCTATTATATTAGGGCGTCCATTTCTAGCCACGGGGAGAACTATTATCGATGTTCAGAAGGGAGAGCTCACTATGAGGGTTCAAGATCAAGAAATAAAGTTCAATGTCTTCAAATCTATGAAGTTTCCAAGTGATTCCGAAGAGTGCTTTAGAGTCGATGTGGTTGACAGGTTTGTCCAGGAAGTTTTCATGAAAACTTGTGTTTCTGATCCGTTGGAGGCGTCGATCATTGGAACCACGACTGCAGAAGATCCTACTCATACAGAATGCATGAAATATTTGGATTCGTCTCCTCGATTTGCCAAATTCAAACCGCACTATGAAGCTTTGGAACAACCAGGAACGTCTGTTTCAAGTTTATCTAAAGAGGAAGCACCAATATTGGAGCTCAAACCATTGCCAAATCATTTGAGGTATGCATTTTTGGAAAAAGAATCTACTTATCCTGTTGTAATATCTGCAGCTTTAAATGAGGAACAGGAGAGTAAACTTTTAAGTGTGCTGAGGAAGTATAAAACGGCTTTAGGGTGGACTATATCAAACATCAAAGGCATTAGTCCATCCTTCTGTATGCACAAGATTCTGATGGAGGAAGACAGCAAGCCGACTGTGGAACATCAGAGAAGGCTCAACCCTATCATGAAAGAGGTTGTTAAGAAGGAGATTCTGAAATTGCTAGATGCTAGGATCATATATCCTATCTCCGACAGTGCATGGGTGAGTCCTGTCCAGTGTGTGCCCAAGAAAGGAGGGATGACAGTCGTCAGGAATGAGCAGAATGAGTTGATACCAACAAGGACAGTGACTGGTTGGAGGGTGTGCATGGACTGCAGAAAGCTAAACAAAGCTACAAGAAAAGATCATTTTCCATTGCCATTCATTGACCAAATGTTGGACAGGCTGGCGGGTCACGAGTACTACTGTCTCCTAGATGGCTACTCGGGTTATAATCAGATAACTATTGCACCTGAGGACCAGGAAAAGACAACCTTCACCTGCCCCTACAGGACGTTTGCATTCAGACGAATGTCGTTTGGGCTTTGCAATGCACCGGCAACATTTCAAAGGTGTATGATGGCCATCTTTTCTGGCATGGTGGAGCATAATGTGGAAGTCTTCATGGACGATTTCTCTGTATTCGGGGACTCTTTTGAGCTGTGCCTAGAGAATTTGATTCTTGTGCTGAAACGCTGTGTAGAGACGAATCTAATTCTAAACTGGGAAAAATGTCATTTCATGGTACAGGAAGGAATTATCCTTGGGCACAAAGTCTCAGAAAAAGGGTTGCAGGTTGACAAGGCAAAGCTGGAGACAATTGAGAAATTGCCACCGCCTACAACTGTTAAGGGGGTGCGTAGTTTTTTAGGTCATGCTGGCTTTTATAGACGCTTTATCAAGGAATTCTCCAAGATCTCCAAGCCTTTGTGTAGCCTATTAGAAAAGGAGGTCCAATTCAAATTCGATGAAGACTGCTTACAGGCCTTTGAGCTATTGAAAATAAAGCTAACATCTGCACCCGTAATTGTAGCACCGGATTGGTCTATACCCTTCGAATTGATGTGCGATGCGCGTGATTTTGCAGTTGGGGCAGTGTTGGGTCAGCGTAAGGAAAAGACCAAACGATGGCATGATCAGAAAATTGTGGAGAGGAAGTTCGACATTGGCCAGAAAGTGCTTCTATATAATTCCCGGTTGAGACTCTTCCCGGGAAAGCTGAAATCTAGATGGTCGGGTCCCTTCACTGTCAAAAATGTATTCCCGCATGGTGCGGTTGAATTGGAAGATACCACGACGTTGAACACATTCAAGGTTAACGGCCAACGTCTTAAGCAATATATCGGGGGTGAGGTGGATCGACAAAAAGTTTCTATCATTTTCACCGACCCGCAATGATTCAGGAAGTAGTCAAGCCCAAGACTTTAAATGAAGCGCTAAATGGGAGGCAACCCATTTTTATTGTCAATATGGCTTTATTTGCATTTCATTCTATATTTAGTCATTTTTTGCGGTAATTTGATTGGCTAAATTCTTTTGATATAGTATATTAGTAGACTATTGCTTATAATTAAAAAAATTTGCTTTATAACTAATTGCAATTTCTATGTTTTTGAGTTAAAATTGTGATTAGTTATTAAGTTTTTGATACATCTATGTTAAACTTTCAAGTACTATCAAGGCAATGCTTCAATGTGGAATCAGTGAGCAAGAAAAAAAAATTCTGGCAGCAGCTTTCACCGCCGCAGCGGTGCCCTGCTACCGCCGCAGCGGTAGTCTTCAGAAGAGAAAAAAAAATTTAACAGAATCATTCACCGCCGCAGCGGTGAATATGGCCGCCGCAGCGGTAGGTCGGCATTTCAGAAAAAAAAATATAACCCCATCGAGGTTTATTTCAATCAAACAGCTTGCTCAGCATTCCCTCTCACAAACCTTGATTCCTAATCTCTCCCAGCCATCACTCCCACCCGATTCCTACATAAAATTGCAAGACCTTTCAATTCCATGCCACGGAGGATCCACATTACAATTTGCTGCACTCTCTCTCTCATTGCCAACCGTGAAGCTTGGGGGGGTTTCTCTCGGTCGAAATTGGTATAGCTTTCCTTCCTTTTTTGTTGCCAATTTCTGTTGAGTTCAGTGATTGTGGATTGGTAGTGTGGTGTGTTGGTGATATACGCTAAATTGGGTGGCTAAATTTGGTTTGGAGAGGTCTTGTTCATTGTTCAAAGCAAGGGTGCACGCCAACTGCTCGATAAATTGCCTCAACCAAGTTTCTCTTAAAAATCAGTGGTTTGGGTTGCCGTTTGCCATCATTTCCGATTCTTAGCACTGCATTGATCAACTATGGCTCCTAAATGACAACGTGGGCAAACATCTCGCGCCACATATGACGCGCATCGTTTTGTTAGTGAAGAGGCTGAGAAGAGATTTCATGAGGTGATCGAAGGGAAAACGATTATCCCAGAGCGAGGCCTCCTTCCGAATAACAATGATGGACGCTTGTGCCATATGATAACTGAAAAGCATTGGAATAATTTCACCGAGCAACCTGAGCCGGCATGCATTGCAATTGTCAAAGAATTTTACGCCAATGCGAAGGAGACTGTCAATGTGGTGCGCATTCGTGGTGTGGATGTGCATTTTGGGGCTGAGCAGATAAACGACTTCTATCACATTCCCCACATAGAGGAGATGGACCAATATACCTCCTACAAGACCGAGCACCTCAATCTAACCGACGTGCTTCGGGGCTTGTGTCAGCCGGATGCCGAATGGACTCTAAAGGATGGGGCGCCCCGGTTATTTTCGCATCGATTCTTGAGCAGGATTGGCAAGGCCTGGTATTATTTTATTTGTGCCAAATTGCTCCCTACCACGCACGTCAGCGATGTGATCATATCCAGGGCAGTGCTATTATATTGCTTGGTCAACCGGATGAGCATCAACGTGGGACGTGTTATTCTCGGATCAATCAAACACACTCTCCACGGGGGTACTCTGGGTGGTTTGCCGCATCCTTCTCTGATTTGTGGCTTGTGCCATTTGCTGGAGTTGAATGGTTTGCGGATGAACCTCTGCAGCAGCCCAAAAATCCCGATCGACTCTCGGTTGATTCGTAACTACAATCAGTGGGATGGGGCCCCAGCTAATCCGACTGGTGCCGGTTTTATATTTAAGGCTCAGTCTCCCGATACAGAGGAGCTCTTTGCAGATGATCAGCAGGAGGAGGATGACGCCGCCAATCATCCATCTCTAGCATCCATTGCGACGGAGGTGCAACGCTTGCGAAGGGAATCGTGCCGCCAATCTCGCCAAATTACTTATGTCACTCAGCAGGTTAACACTATGATGCAGTTCAATGCCAATTTCACTGCAACCCTTGCTGAGATGTTCGAGAGGACGGGGTTGAATTCTGGTCCAAACCATCTGCAGTTCCCAAGCCCGCCAGTGATTCCTGACTACCCTCAGGATTCTCCTGACGAAGATGCAAATGCCTAATCCAATTCAGGGGAGTCCTCAATTTTAAAATTCTCTATCTTTTCAATGAGGGCATTGTCATGTTTAAATTTGGGGGTGTTTCTCTGTTTCTATTTGTTCTTGTCTTTAATTAGTGCCTGGGTAGTTTCGTAGATGTTATGCTTATTAGTAGTTATTAAGAGTTATCCAGACTGTAGTTGTGATTGTGAATTTGAAGCCAATGATATGAAGTGTTTGCCATGCTGCCAGTTTAAATTTAAAAATTTAGCATGCGTAGTCTTTATTTCAACGATTGATTCAAGTTAACAATGTCATTGATCTTGCTTTATTTCGTCATACACAATTATGATCCCTTTTGTTGATTAGTTTTTCATTAGAGAACTGGTATAGTTAGCTGCTTGTAGGGTAAGCTTGGAATGTTCTAAATGACCTTCTTGAACGCTAATTCTAGGCTTGTATATAAGTTTGGGGGGACCTCAGATGTTTGATGTTAAATAAATAAAAAGAAAAAAAAAGAAAAAAAAATAATAATAAAAAATAATAATAATAAATTGCTTGACTAGTCGAGTTTTGTGGCATTTGCTACTCGAGTGATTAAATCCGTGGGGTGTTTTTCCACCTAGTGCCCTAAAGCCGGCTGGTTTGGGAGTCACTGATCAAAAGCTCGATACGCGGGTAGCTCTGAATAGCCTAATAAAATTAGACATTGCACAGTCAAGCTTGTTAGTCCAGGTGAGACGGAGCGTAAAACGCACTCGCCTGTGTGGTTAAAAGTTTTAAATCCGAGGGTCCTTGTCCTTATATAATAGTCTTGTTTGGTTGTGCTTGTTGGGTTTGTCGGTTAAAGAAAAACCGCCCATGGCAGTTGTTTGTTTAAGTTCTTCTAATCTCTAGCTAATTTATCATGGGGATTTGCACACACGCACGCAAAACGGATCATAGGCAGTCGTGAGCTTGAGTATTTTGTTGAAATTTTAGACTTTGTTCTGCTTTATGATTTATCTTAGCTGTTGCAGTTATCCCTGAGGCTGTGAGTCCAATTCTTGTCTGGATTAGTAATATTAGTAGTTATTTAATTTTTGTTTTACTGTTTTGCTCGAGGACGAGCAAATGTTTAAGTTTGGGGGTATTTGATGAGTGGGTTTTATACCTGCGAATTAGTACGTCCGACTTAATATTTTGTGAGTTTTTTAGAGTTATTATTGCTTATATTTATGAATTTTATGGTCCCTAATGTCTCGTCGGTGTTTTGTAGGATTTTTGAGCTGAAAGGGCAAAATGGTAATTTTCACAAAAGACCACCGCCGCAGCGGTGGATTCTACCGCCGCGACGGTCGACCATGCTGTTTTCTGACAGGATTTTCCTACTTAAGTGAGAAGGTGGTTTGACCTAAAGGATCTGATTTTTACGCTTGAGAGCTCTTTTTCTTTATTTCTTCCAGCCTTCAAAGCTACTTGGATTGGTGTTAAGCTTAAGAACAAAAAGATTCATCAAGCTTGGATTACTACATTTTGAAGGGAGTTTTAGTGTTTGAGACTTGTGTACAAGGAGTTTCATTCATTTGATTCATCTTCATGTTGTGCAGTTTAAGTCTAATGAACAACTTGTTAATGATTGTTAGTCATTTAGCTATGAACTAACTTCATTTCTAGGATCACAATGGATCTCACTACTAGATTTTAATGGAATATCTCTCTTTTTGATGTGAATGGATTGCTAACGAATGATTATCATGCTTTGTTCTTCATGTATGGATTATGTACTTTGTATGTAATGTGTGGTTGTTTATGATATTGAAAAATGGATTAAATAACTCGACCTAAAGCGTGATAGCACTTGTAGGTTGTTTTATCTTCGGATGAGTGCCTAATTTGTATCTCGGATAGGAATATAACGGTGTACCTTGTGTAACCTTGTTGAGAAGTGTTTTTATCGCCATCTTGCTAAGTTAGGTCACATAGGAATATAGTGAACTAATTAGTAGGGTGTGAATCATTTAACTATCGAAAGAGGTTATTGGTTGCTTATTTTCTTTGGTTATCATTCGAGCGATCTTAGCATTGAGAAGAGGGGTGTGAGGGTTAAATGAGGTAGTGAGTGAAGTTGTGATCTTAGCTTGTTTTAATCGAATCTTTGTTGCTACGTTTTTATTATTTTAGGTTATTGTGTTAACAAAAACTCACCATCTTAATCATAGTTTAAATCGGATTAGATTGCTTTAAGTTTGCTATGCAGATAACGTTAGTATAACTCCTCGTGGGATCGATAACTTACTTACATTATATTACTTGTTGACCGCGTATACTTGCGCGTTGCATTCATTCAAACGAATTCGGAATCGCGTGCTTTTTATAGGTGCCGATTTCGACCAACATCTTCACATGTTGTATATAGTGTGGCAATAATAGTGAAGGCTTAGTTATGTATTATTGAGTTTTGTATTTCTGTTCTATGTACTATTTGTATTAGAAGTTATGTATTTTATGGCATCTCAAATTGGGCTATGTAGGCCTAGATTTGGGGGCGTCACATTTGGTATCAGAGCTTAGGGATATGATCTTTAATGGAGATCTGGGGTAGAAGTAGGAGGAGAGAGACGAATAGATTACGTCACTAGTATGTCCTACATAAAATTTTGTTATCTAATAAGTTAGCTTGAATGTGGGGACAAGAAGTGACGAGTCAGTTTGTTTAACTAACATTTATCTTATGATCGCAGTTAAGAATAACTTCTGAAAATCAGGGAATGAATTATCCACTGCCCGAGGCGAACGTAGCTGAGAATCAGGAAGCTACAAACAATCCTCCTACAGCTTCAGAAAATAATGCTGGTGATCATGCAAATCAGAATGGTTTCTTTAGAAACTTCATGCAATTTATCCAAAATCAGCCGAGGGGAGGTCGTAACGATGGAAACGCTGATAATTCAAGGATTGTCACCGTTAGACAATTTAAAAAGTTGGGACCACCTGAATTTTTTGGGAAGCCTGAACCACTCAAAGTGGAGGCATGGTTAAAGCAAACGACAAAAATTCTTGATGTCCTGCGATGTGCAGATGATCAGAAGGTGCCATTCGCCACCTTTATGTTTCAAGGGGAGGCAGACCATTGGTGGGAGGCGGTAAAATGCATCCATCATTCGGCTCTCCAAATGTCTTGGCTGGAATTCCAAGAGCTGTTCAACGAAAAGTATTTTCCAGAAAGCATCCGCCATATGAAGAAGGTGGAGTTCATAAAACTAGAGCAAGGAAACATGTCTGTTTCACAAAATGAAGCTAAGTTTGCCGAACTATCTCATTTCGCGACTCATCTAATGGATGATGAAGCACGGATGAATCGGATGTTCTTACGAGGTTTGAGATTCGAAATTCGTAAACAGCTTAGCTCTCATAAATTGACCTTGTATTCAGATGTTGTCGATAAGACTCAAATGATAGAGCAAACAGATGAAAAATTACAGCCAAGAGTCAATGATCAGCGTAGAGAGAGAAATGACAACAACCACAGGAACGAGAACCATAAGGGAGGTAACCAGCACTTCGGTAGTAATCACGCATCGAATAATAGAAGAGGAGAATCCAGTGGAAATAATTTCAAGAGAAAGAGATTCCATAATGATTATGGAAGAGCATCGGCACCAGCACCGACACCAGTACCAAAGGGAGGAGATCGACCACCGGTAAGATGTTACAAGTGTGGTCAGTTGGGCCACATCAGCCCAAACTGTACTCAACAGTCCAAGTTGTGCTACAGTTGCGGAAAAGAAGGTCATGTGGCTCGATTTTGTCCTGTTTCAAAATCAAGTCCAGCTGCAATGATGGTACCAAAAGCTAGCACGGATAAGGGAAAATCTGTAGTTCAAGGGAGAGCTTTTGTTGTGACATCCCAAATGGCACGAAACCCGAACGAGGTGATAACCGGTAAGCTATTCATAAATTCTCATGAAGTCTATGCCCTGTTAGATACTGGTTCTACCCATTCTTTTGTCTCACCTACGTGTGCTCAACGATTAAACTTAACTCCTGACAATTTGGACTTTGACTTATCAGTTGAAACCCCATTAGGAGCAATAGTCATTACATCTACGGTATATAAATCTTGCTTAGTTCAAATCAATTGCCTTATATTACCCGTTAACCTTATCTCTTTGGAAATGCATGAATTTGATGTGATTTTAGGAATTGATTGGTTGACTAATCATCATGCTAAAATTGATTTCTTTCAAAAGATCATTAGTTTTCAAATTCCTAATCAACCTGTCATACAAATTCAAACCATTAAACCATTGAAATCCATAACTGTCATTTCTAGCCATAAAGTCACTCGTTTATTGAAAAACGAATGTGAAGTCTTTTTAGCTCATGTCACTGACTTGAACAAAGATGTGTCAAACTTGAATGATATTCCTATTGTTAATGAGTTTTCTGATATTTTTCCCGATGAACTTTCCGGCTTACCTCCAAATCGGGAAATTGAATTTTGTATTGATCTTGAACTCGATACCAAGCCTATTTCCAAAGCCCCATACCGAATGGCTCCTATTGAACTTCAAGAGCTAAAGGTCCAACTACAGGAATTGTTAGATACTGGTTTCATTCGTCCGAGTGCATCGCCTTGGGGTGCCCCTGTTCTTTTTGTCAAGAAGAAGGACGGAAGTATGAGATTGTGTATTGACTACCGAGAGTTGAATCATGTCACCATAAAAAACAGGTACCCGTTACCTCGAATTGATAACATGTTTAATCAATTGCAGGGTGCTCAACATTTCTCAAAGATTGATCTCCGCTCTGGATATCATCAGTTAAAAGTTAAAGCTGATGATATTCCAAAGACTGCTTTCAGAACCCGCTACGGGCATTATGAGTTCTTAGTCATGCATTTTGGACTAACAAATGCTCCTGCAGCTTTCATGGACATGATGAACCGGATATTCAAAGAATATTTGGATCATTTTGTAGTTGTCTGTATTGATGACATTCTTATATACTCCAAGAGTCATGAGGATCATGAACAACACCTGAGATTAATACTCCAAAAGCTACGTGAGAACAAGTTGTATGCCAAGCTGAAGAAGTGTGAGTTTTGGCTTAAGGAAGTCACGTTCCTTGGGCATGTGATTTCCAGTCAGGGAATATCAGTTTATCCTGCAAAGATTGAAGCAATATTAAATTGGGAGCAACCTCGGTCAGTAACTGAAGTCCGAAGTTTTCTGGGCTTAGCTGGTTATTATCGGAGATTCGTAGAAGGATTTTCTCGAATCGCCACTCCATTAACTCAGCTGACTCGGAAAAGCACAAAATTCATATGGAACGAGGAATGCGAGAAGAGTTTTCAAGAACTTAAGAAGAGACTTATTTCAGCTCCTGTTCTGACTATACCATCAGGATCGAGGGAATTTGTTATCTACAGCGATGCTTCAGGCAAAGGTCTAGGCTGTGTACTTATACAACATGGAAAAGTTATAGCCTATGCCTCTCGAAAACTCAAAGATTATGAGAAAAATTATCCTACTCATGATTCAGAGTTAGCAGCAGTTGTTTTCGCATTGAAAATCTGGAGGCACTACTTGTACGGGGAGAAAGTGAAAATCTTCACGGATCACAAAAGTCTCAAGTATTTCTTTACCCAGAAGGAACTCAACATGCGGCAATGACGTTGGCTTGAGCTGTTAAAGGATTACAACCACACCATCCAGTACCACCCAGGAAAAGCAAACGTTGTAGCTGATGCTTTAAGCAGAAAATCTTATGCGAGTACAAGTGCAATGCTGACTATGCAAAAATGTATTTTGTACGACTTACAAAAGATGGAGATAGAATTAAAGCCACCATGGACCCACATGAAGATTGCGCACGTACAAGTAGAACCAGCTTTAATTAATAAAATTAAAGCTGCTCAAGCTACTGATCCGGAAATGATGAGTATGATGAAGAAAGTACAAAAAGGTACTATTCCAGAAGCAAGAATCGACGAGAAAGGAATACTTCGACTCAACTCTCGACTCTGTGTTCCTAACGACCCTGAATTGAAACATAAAATCATGATGGAGGCACACAACACACCGTTTGCAATTCACCCGGGAAGTACCAAAATGTATCGTGATCTTCGACATACATTTTGGTGGAACAATATGAAGAGGGAGATTGCAGAGTTCATCTCAAGGTGCTTAACTTGTCAACGTGTCAAGGCAGAGCATCAAGTGCCTAAGGGTCCATTGCAATCACTCGAAATTCCAGAATGGAAGTGGGAACACATCACTATGGACTTCGTGACGGGTCTTCCCAAAGTTTCTCAAAGTTTTGATGCGATTTGGGTCATCGTAGATAAATTGACCAAGTCTGCTCATTTCTTGCCAATAAGAGAAAGCTTTTCACTCGAGCGTCTGGCCGGTATGTACGTAAATGATATTGTAAGATTGCATGGCATGCCAGTTTCCATAGTTTCTGATCGAGATCCTAGATTCACTTCACGCTTTTGGATCAGTCTACAAAAAGCTATGGACACCGAGCTACGATTTAGTTCTGCATACCATCCTCAAACAGACGGACAATCTGAAAGGACGATTTAGACTCTCGAAGATCTTTTGAGACTTTGCGTGCTAGACTTCAAAGGAAGTTGGGACAAGTACTTGCCATTGGTTGAATTCTCCTACAACAACAATTACCAAGTAAGCATAGGCATGGCTCCATTTGAGGCTTTGTATGGACGAAAGTGTCGCTTTCCAGTATGTTGGAATGAGGTAGGAGAAGCAAAATTGTTGGGACCCGAGTTGGTACGCTTGACAACAGAAAAGATCCAAATAATCCGACAACGAATACAGACTGCGCAAGAACGACAAAAGAATTATGTTGATCTTCATCGGAGAGATGAGAGATTCAACGTCGGAGATCATGTATTCTTACGTGTTTCTCCATGGAAAGGAGTTACGAGATTCAGAAAGAGAGGAAAGCTCAACCCTCGATTTATTGGCCCATTTGAAATTCTCGATCGAGTAGGAACCGTAGCCTACAGACTAGCCCTACCACCAAGTATGTCTCGCATCCATAACGTTTTTCACATATCTATGTTACGTAAATATGTGAAGGACCCAAACCACATCATTAAGTTAGAACCGGACGTTATAGCCGAGGATTTAATGTACGAGGAGGTACCTGTCAAGATCTTAGATAAGAAGGAGCAGATCCTACGTTCAAAGGTTATACCTCAAGTTAAGGTTTTATGGAGAAACCAAGATACTGAGGAAATGACCTGGGAGCTAGAATCTGAGATAAAATCTAGGTATCCTTATCTCTTCGAAATGCCAGGTACGTCAATTTCGGGGACAAAATTTCATAAGGAGGGGAGGTTGTAAGACCCAGAATTTTATGAAATACAAAATTTAATTTTTCTTCATATATATTTTTTCCTGAAACAGTAGGTGGTTAAATTGATAAGGTTAAAAGTTAAGGATGTTATGTGCAAATTTTATTATGTCAGACAATATTCGTTTGGTCGGAGAATATTCGTTTTGTCGGGGAATATTCGATTCGTACGACGGCGCCGAAATAACAAAATAATGGTGGACCCCACAACGACTTATTATCGGATATAGAAAGCGACATACGTAACATTTTTAAATAAATATAGTCAACGGTATTATCATCTTGAACTGTTAAAATACCCGATGGTAAAGGAATAGTAATATACGGTATTACAGAGTAGCACACGGTATTGCACAGTAGCACACGGTATTGCACAGTATTTCATATTATTAAACTGATAAAGTGGTTATTGTACTATA
Organism: Hedera helix; assembly: GCA_947179155.2. Classification (NCBI taxonomy): domain Eukaryota; kingdom Viridiplantae; phylum Streptophyta; class Magnoliopsida; order Apiales; family Araliaceae; genus Hedera; species Hedera helix. The sequence goes on along the minus strand of OX359281.1, from coordinate 24,642,253 downwards.
CTGACTTTATTGAACCAATAATTGTCACATGCATAATAATTCATATTATTGAGCTGATAATTGTCACAGTAGCATATGCACAATAATTCACATTACTGAATCAAAAATTGTCATTACACAGTAACGTGTTATTTTCTTATTTATTTTCAGCATTATTGTTATCTCTTTTATGATATTGATTAAACTGTTGTATTCTATTATTAGTTGATTTTCCTGTTTTTCTAACTCGAAAAGCCAACTACACTGCATTTATAACAATTAGCCATAATAATGAATAATTGTGAATTATTGTTGAATAATTGAATTGATAAAGTTATTTATTTTTATTATGATAAATTATATAAAGTTGTTTGTTTTTATATATAAAGTTAATTGATTTTTTTAAAGTTAGTCGTTTTATATATAAAGTAAATTGAATGGTATAGATTAAAAGATGATCTTTAAATGAATGGTTTAGATTAAAGAAATCTTAAAAGATAAAATGAGTGGTATGGATTAAACATTATTTTGAAATATACGGTTTGGATTAAATTAGGAAATCTTGGTGATGACAAGATTTTTTACTATAAATAGAGGCCTTAACTTAAGGATTTTTCATAAAAAAACTTCCTTGCTTATTCTTTCTTTCACTCTCCAAATATTTCTTTGTATAAGTTCTCTTTGAGTGTGCTAAAGTCATCTTGAGTATTTGCAAAGATCTGTAAGTGTACGAGTTCATATCTAGTCACGTGTTAAGGTAAGGAATACCATCTTTTTCATCTTCCATTATTCAAATTTACTATGGTAAGGGATTATCATTATTTGATTCTCGAAAATAATATTGTTTCTTCCTTACTCATAAGATGTGCCTTTTATTTCCATGTATTAATTTGTGGGAATAACCTTACGGCGCGGATTGCCGCCTGTTGGTGAATAACATTTCGTATTCATTCCTTATTAATCTCTGAGAATAACCTTACTGCGTGGATTATCGCCTGTTTGGTGAATAACTCTTTGTATTCAATTTTTATTAAATTGTGGGAATAACCTTACGGCGTGGATTACCGCCTGTTGGTGAATAGCATTTCGTATTCATTCCTTATTAATCTCTGAAAATAACCTTACTGTGCGGATTACCGCCTGTTTGGTGAATAACCCTTCGTATTCAATTTTTATTTAATTGTGGGAATAACCTTACGGCGCGGATTACCGCCTGTTGGTGAATAACATTCGTATTCATTCCTTATTAATCTCTGAGAATAACCTAACTACGCGGATTACCACATGCTTGGTGAATTACTCTTCGTATTCATTTCTTACTTGTCTCTTGTTGGTAAAGTTTCCTGAAATGAATATATATTTTTTAATAGTTTGCGCTTCATCTAATATCATTTCAACTGAACCTTCCTATTTTTCTAAATCTTTCTATTGAACCTTAACTGTTATTCTGAACTGTGGATCTTAAATATCATTCTTGAATTTTAGTCCACATCATGTTGGCAATTTGGACATTATTTGAATCTGCACAAAGAAAAATCATAAACTTTTGATATTTATTGATCATACTGTTTCTTCTGATTCATCATCTATATCACGGTTATTATTATAATCATCAAGAACCATGTTGTTGTGAATATCTGTGGCCTGGGGCACAGTTGATAGAATAAAGGCGATATAATTATTGTGTCTTTTAGGGCACGTGGTGAATATTCTCTTTGGCCTGGGGCAAAGATGAACTGTTGTTGGTATGATTGTGACCAAAGGCTGAAAACTGGTATAATCATTACCGTTGGTGTTATATTTGAATATCTTTGGCTCGTAATGCAAAGATGAACTATTGACTGGCATGATTATAATCAGGAACTGAAAATTTATATTATCATGACCAGCGGTGTTTAAGATGATTAAGTTGATGATGTTTTTCCTAAAAATAGAAGCGAGTGGACATTATAGTCTGCATTATTCTTCTAATAGATTGCTTATTCCGCTGCTATTATTGATACAAAGCTTATTGTCTATTATATTCAATTAAGAACTCATCTGTTGAAGGCCAATAATAATTTATTTGTCATTATCTTAGTCATGATATTTCTTACTGGACTATTTGAGCTCACCCTTTCTTTTGTTCCATTGTTTTTCAGAAAATGAGAGAGTAGCCGGGTCTAGCAGGGGAATGGAGTGACGGTCCGAGTGATAGCTATTGTAGTCTTCACATGTTGTATATAGTGTGGCAATAATAGTGAAGACTTAGTTATGTATTATTGAGTTTTGTATTTCTGTTCTACGTACTATTTGTATTAGAAGTTATGTATTTTATGGCGTCTCAAATTGGGCTATGTAGGCCTAGATTTGGGGGCGTCACATGTAATTATAAGTAGTTAAATTAATAAATTTATTAATTTTAAATTTTAAATATATCTAATTATAAGTAATTAAATTAATAAATTTATTAATTAAATTTTTTAAATTTATCTAATTATAAGTAATTAAATTAATAAATTTGTTAACTTAAAATTTTTTATATATCTAATTAAATATATTTAAAAAAATTAAATTAATAAATTTATTAATTTAATTACTTATAATTAGAAGGGATGGGAAACTACTTTTTAAGCCATTCAGTCTAATTGACGCAAGGGAAGGAAACCTGCCGCTATATGCTATAGAGCTAGTGGATTTTTAATTGAGATATTTTAATTTTTTAGGGGCTTTTTTATTATTATGAGAGAAAAAAAAAGTAATTATCGTTAGAATTTTTAGTGGCATAGATTTTATTGTAATTAATCTAAATCATTAATTATTCATTTGGACGATCTAAAATATGATTTCTAGAATAGTACTATCGGCAATCCATTGCTATGAATAAGTTCTTTATAAATATATATGTGTGTGTCTATGCGTGCGTGTGTACGTCTAGAATAGCTTAACATGTATATAAATCACTATTAATGCTACGGTTGAATTAAAGAAATAGAATAAAAGAAACAATAAAATAATTTTTTAATATCTTAACTGGATGTTGGTTGGTAGTGATGATAGATGGTGTGATAAGATGACATAATTGTTACATTTATCAATTTTATTGGAATTGATTTCATTCTGACTAATCCCCTATGGAATAAAAGTAAAGAGAATGTAATAAATTTTTATTTCATTGAAATAATTTATTTGCCAAAATAATTATCAAATATAATAATTTTTTATTATTCAATTCTTTCTTCGTCCGTCTTGTTCCTTAAACCCAAAATAAGAAAAAATTATTTTATGATTCTATAGCATAACTACATGGTATTTCAAGATCACTCACAAATTATCATATTAACATGTACAATTAAAAATTTTAATATATATTAAAATAATAGTATATTAATGATCTAAAATATTAGGTGACGGTAACCCACGGTCACAGAATAATTTCTCCAAAATAAGAGTTACTTAATTACACCAATTGAATGCATGATTGGGCGCCATTAATTGCTCCCCACACTTGCGGATTCTTATTGGACTAAATCAAGTGAATTATAGAAAGAGGTCAGATAAGAGTATGGCCAATATTAAGAATTTCTAGCACACTCTAAAAAGTCAGAAGTCAGAAGTCACAAAAAGTAGGCCTTTTGCAAAAAGCTAAGATATAATATATTGCTAAAAATATATTCCATAACCTGTACGAAATAGATAATGGAATATAAGATTAAAATTGTCTACTGAATAAATAGAAACAGATAATTTAAGAGCATTTACATACTCCATAATTTAATGCTTAAAATACTCTTGATAAGCTAATTAGGAAGAGAAGAAAAATACTTCACCAAGTAGGCTTAAAATATTAAGTTTTTGATATAAAAATAAACATTCACCTAACTATGCACTAATAAAACTAGCATACTTTATCACGTTACATTCTTTTGAAATAAACAAATTCCCAGAAGGATATCATGTGAATGCTTCTTTATCTAAGTTGGACTCGGTATGCTTAAATGATGTAAATTTGCTTGTGGAATCCACAGTATATATGTTACCTAATTTTGTCATGCATGCTTCAAAAGTTGAAACATAAGAAGACGTATATAAAATCCAAAAATATAGGAATCTACATAGCTTTATTCTTACTTCATATCTTAATTAGTATATATTTTGTTTCTTTTTTTCTCCAACAACTCTTTATTTAATTATTTGCTCAAAATTATAATATAATTAACTAAACACATGATAACCTTTTTTTTATTTTTCATGATTTACGTCCTTTATAAACGTAACCAAGTCTTTGGTTGGGACCCTTTGCTTTACTTTTCCAATTTTTAAATATTTTCTTTTACTTTTTAATAAAAAAACAAAGGTGAGAAACACCACAAAAGTGAGTTGTCAACAAAAATAACGTCGTCGTTTTGTCTCATTGTATTAAAGAATATTTTTTATTTTTTAAAATAATATTATTTTAAAAGACCAACACCCACAATAATATAAGATGTCTCTCATGTTTCATACCCTCTTATTCTTTTTATTAATATATATCTGCATATAGGTTCGCAAGGTAGGGATTAAGCATGTGAGGTAGACTTATTCATTGTTATGGAATAGTATAATAACCACATGCGCTGTGAGATTTTTTAAATTAATTTAGCAACAAAAAAAAAAAGAGAGGGAGAGAGAGATTTTTTAAATTATAATGGTTTAGTTACATCATTAAAAATGCTACAAGTGTGACGCGTTTTTAAAATTTTATTAATTTGTATGCTTTTGAATAAAATTTGAATAGCTGAAATATTATGAATTTTCTATATCATTCAAACTTTTGTATTGACCATAATGTTGTAATTTACTTGATAAGTTGGTCGAATTGTTTCTACTAAGTGATAATAAGATGAATAACAGGGTATTGGAGAGAAATTAATGTGATGAATGGAGTTAACTGGTCTAGAATTTTGGAAGGAGTTTTGAATTTGAATTTCTTGAGTTCAAATGACCTATTTGGATTAATAATTTAAACATTGAAATTTTGCAAATATATACATATCTTTACAAAATTAGGATTTTATTGGAATTAAGCTAATACTCCCTCCATTTCATAAAAAAAGTCTTCGATGCACAGGAAAAAAAATTACTTTGACAAAAGGGTCTTTTTAATTTTAGTCGAACATTAATAACAAGAAAATACTTTTTTGTAGAACAAAAGAGTAATATTTAATATTAAACTTTCCTTAAAGAAATGAGAGATTTTCAATTTTTAGTATAAATGATATATGAGGTGTAAAACAGTCCAATTCGGTCTAATTCAGTCTTGGAAAAGACTAGTTCGACCAATCTAGTCCTAGGACTGAAGGCTAGGTTGACCAATCCAGTCCGGTCCGGACTTTTGGCTAAAAATCCAAGACTAAATAAGGACTCCATTCTTAGAATGCGGTCTTCAGTCTAGTCTTTTGGTCTTTTATTATTATTTTTTTAAATTACTTTTAATAAATTTAGTAAAATAAAATTAGTATTATTAACATTAATTATTTATAACTTAAAAAAATACGATAGATATGCTAATTATAGTTTTAAGTACAATTAAAAATTTAAATTAATACAAATGATGAAAGAAATCATAAATGTATAACTTAAATTCTTGAATATTTCATTGATTGAATAATTTGAATTACAAAGAAAGAAACTAAATGTGAAATTTGTTTTCCAAAGAAAACTTAGAAAAGTAATACAATGTAATTACAATAAATGAATAAATGTGTTAATGTAATTACTAATAAATGTGGAAAATTATAAACTTTGAATAAATGAGTAATTACTCAACACTTATTAATTTCACAGGCCTTTTAGAATATTATATATGTCGAGATCAGTCGAATCATCTTTACTCATAATTTTATCTTTTAACTGGTTGATGAAATAATTATAGCGAGGTTGTGATTAGTACTTGAAAATACCATAATTAAAAATAATTAAAGAAAAATATGAAATTGGAATTGTAAGTATACTACAATTAAAATTGGAAATAAAATTAGAATGGTTAGTTAACTTAGTAAAGAGATGATGAATATTGGTAGTGTGAAATTATAAGAATGATTTATGAGAAATTAAAATTGAAATGAAGTATTAAGTATTTATAGGACTTGAAAAAGAGTTGTTGAAATATGTTGGACCAAAACACCCTCAAAACTAGTTGTTATATAGTCGTTGGGGAGGGTAAAATAGTCCCAAAAAAATTAAAATAGGTGAAATTCCAAAGACTAAAGTTTCAGTCTAAAAGACTAACAGTCCCAAATCAGTCTTAAAACACCAGTCTCAGCACCAATCCCAACTATAGTCCAGTCTTTAGTCCAGTCCGATCTAGATTTCAGTCCAATCCAGTCTTCAACCAGTTCAGTCCCCAAAACAATCCAGTCCAACTGAGGATTTCTTGTGTATGATATTTAGTTCTTCTAAATATGCCTCAACTCTTTACCGATGAACTGAGACCATTGTCTGAGATCAGGGCTCAGGGTATGCTGAAACACATGACAACAAAATCATTGAAAAACTTCTTACAATCCCTCTTAGTAACACGATGAGACGCAACCTTAGCTTCAACCCACTTGGTCATATAACCCACAACCATAATGCAGAATCGAAGGTTGATCGGTGCTTTCGAAAGGGGGCCTTTCAAATCAATTCTCCACACAGCAAATGGCAGTGGTAGAACCAAAACGTTTTTAGAGGGGGGTCAAAATACATCAGTAAAAAAAATTTATTCATTGTCGCTTAGAGTGCTTCTTTCGGTTGTAGGTCTGATTATCCTGAAAGATATTGACGCTTAGAGTGCTTATTTATTGCACTACATGAAAGAAATTAGAAGAAAATAGAGAATACAAGTAGAGGGAGAGCAAAAGTACACTGCCTTACAGCAAGTTGTAAAAACAACACTTTTAAAAGAGTAGCTTTCTAATCTCCACTAATAGAAGAAACAGAAATGCCCCTAGAGACAACCATGGTAGAAGCACATATTAAGTAAAAGAACGATTTTATCTTGTAACAAACTATAAGAGATATAGTTATAATCTTTATTACTCCCCATCCAACTTTACTTATAATATGAACGGCGCCGGAATAGGGGGGTCATATGACCCCCCTTGACCCCCCTAGTTTCGCCCATAGCAAATGAGATGGGAGAAAGAATATAGGCGAGCGACTCTATTGGTTGTTTTGGAACATTTACATATATTTGACACTATTAACATTAATATGCTTCGGCTAAGGTAACACATCTGAGCAAAGGTGCCAGGAATGCCCTTCAGTATAGAAATCCTTTACTCGTGTAGAATTTAGACGTTTTAAATTTAATCTATCGAGCTTCTTTAAGGTCTTCGGGTAAGATCACGTGCTCCAAAAAACAAAACTATAGGCATCATCCACTTAGGTCCTAACTCGATAATGTAAGACCCCGAACTTTATGAAATACAAAATTTAATTTTTCTTCATATATATATTTTTTTGAAACAGTAAGTGGTTAAATCGATAAAGTTAAAAGTTAAGGATGTTATGTGCAAATTTTATTTTGTCGGACAATATTCGCTTTGTCGGGGAATATTCGTTTGGTCCGACGGCGCCGAAATAACAAATTATTGGTGGACCCCACAACGGAATATTTGTCGGATATAGAAAACGACAGAAATAACCTTTATAAATAAAAATAGTCAACGGAACTGTTAAAATACCGGTGATAAAAGAATAGTAGCATACGGTAGTTTTTGGTATTTTCTGTAGCACACGGTATTGCATAGTGTCTCATATTATTGGTCTGATAATTGACACCGTAACTGTTACGCATCATTTCATCGATAATTGTCACTGCATAATATTTTATATTATCAATTCAATAATTGTTGTTACACAGTATTTTGCATTATCGATTTAATAATTGTCATTACACTGTATTTTATATCATTGAGTCAATAATTGTTGCTGCACTGTTTTTAAAATTATTGAACCTAATAATTGTCACAGTAACATATGCACAGTAATTCACATTATTGAATCAATAATTGTCATTACACAGTAACGTATGCTTTCTTTTACATTATTGTTATCTCTATTATGATGTTATTTAAACAGTTGTATTTCATTAATTTCTTGACTTGATATCTAAGAGCTAACTATACTGTATTTATAACAATTAGTCATAATAATTGAATTGATAAAGTTATTTGTTTATAATATAAAGTTAGGTGATTATTAGGTGATATGAAATGAATGGTGTAGATTAAAGTGTGAATTATTGTTGAATAATTGAATTGATTTGTTTATAATATAAAGTTAGGTGATTATTAGGTAATATGAAATGAATGGTGTAGATTAAAGTGTGAATTATTGTTGAATAATTGAATTGATTTGTTTATAATATAAAGTTAGGTGATTATTAGGTAATATGAAATGAATGGTGTAGATTAAAGATAATATAATATTTGAAATGGATGGTGTAGATTAAAAGATGATCTTTAAATGAATGGTTTAGATTAAATGAATGATAAGATTTTTGGCTATAAATAGAAGCCTTAACTTAAGGATTTTTCATAAACTTCCTTACTTGTTCTTTCTTTCTCTCTCTAAATACTTTTTGTGTAAGTTCTCTCTAAGTGTTCTTAAGTCATTCCTAGTTTTGAAATCTTTTGCATTCTTCTTTGAATTCCCGAGTAGAATTTTCTTATGTACAGTAACTCTTTCGAAAAATCGTAGTAAATTCATTATTTGTCAGAATTTAATGAATTAAAAGCCTGTCTCTTCAGTTTTTCGTCCTCTACAACTTTGAAGAAGGAAGAAAAGTCATCTGAAATCATCTTCATGCCTTAAAATACTAAAAACTGTAACCTATTCTGATTTTTGTCACTATTTTCAGTCTTAGTTTTGAAAATTCATAACTCATTCATATTAACTCCGAATTGAGTGATTCTTGAGTCTATGCCGTCTATCTTTCCGAGAGTAACATTATTTTAAAAGCATAAAGAGATTTTAAAAACTCTAGAAGACTCAAAAGTCAGATTCCTTACTGCTACAAACAAGGAAGGATTTGTTCGGCTATAAACTTGTTTCACAATATCAAGGTAAGGGATGTCATTTTCTTTCATACTCTTAAATTTACTACTCGTAAGGAATATCATTCTTTTCACACTCTTAAATTTATTACGGTAAGGAATGTCATTTTCTTTTCTTACTTGTAAGAAAAATTATTTTCTTTCATACTCTTAACCCTATTATGGTAAGGGATGTCATTTTCTTTCATACTCTTAAATTTACTACTCGTAAGGAATATCATTCTTTTCACACTCTTAAATTTATTACGGTAAGGAATGTCATTTTCTTTTCTTACTCGTAAGGGATACCATCTTTTTCATCTTCCATTATTCAAACGTACTATGGTAAGGGATTATCATTATTTGATTCTCGATAATAATATTGTTTCTTCCTTACTCATAAGACGTGCCTTTTATTTCCATGTATTAAATTGTGGGAATAACCTTACAGAGCGGATTGCCGCCTGTTGGTGAATAACCTTTCGTATTCATTCATTATTAATCTCTGAGAATAACCTTACGGAGCGGATTGCCGCCTGTTTGGTGAATAACTCTTTGTACTCAAATTCTATTAAATTGTGGGAATAACCTTACGGAGCGGATTGCCGCCTGTTGGTGAATAACCCTTTGTATTAATTTCCTTCACCTTTTGTTAATCAAACCTGCTACGGTAAGGGATATTATTTTATTTCATACTCCTAAATCGAAATTTATTATGGAACTATTGCTTCTATAATTCCTGAAAATATTATATGTTCCATAATAGTTGAACTTCATTATTTCAACTGAACCTTCCTATTTACGTGAACCTTTCTATTGAATTGTAACCGTTATTCTGAACTGTGGATCTTGAATATCATTTTTAAATTTCACTCCACATCATGTTGACAATTTGGACATTATTTGAATCTGTACAAAGTAAACTTCCGATACTTATTGTTATCCTATTTCTTCTGTTCATCATTTATATCATTCTAATCATCCAAAAATCAAGCTGTTGTGAATATCTGTGGCCGGGGGCACATATGTGATATATTTGTTGAACAGATGATAGGTTAAAGGCGATATAATAGGTTAAAGGCGATACATCTGTTCGGTGTCTTTTATGGCACGTGGTGAATGTTCTCTTTGGCCCGTAGTGCAAAGATGAACTGTTGTTTGGTATGATTATGACCAAAGGCTGAATCTGGTATAATCATGACCGTTGGTGCTATATTGAATATCTTTGGCCCGTAGTGCAAAGATGAACTGTTGATGTGCATGATTATGATCAGGAACTGTGAATTTATATTATCATGACTAATGGTATTTCAGATGATAAAAGTTGATGATGTTTTTACTAAAAAGAGAAGCGAGTGGACATTATAGTATGCATTATTCTTCTTATAGATTGCTCATTCCGCTGCTATTATTGATCTGAACATTGTTTAAGAATTTAACTGCAGTTTTTGATATAAGCCTTGTATTCTATTGTATTCTATCAAGAACTCAACTGTTGAAGGCTAATGATAATTTATTCGTCATTATCTTAGTCATGATATTTCTTACTGGGCTATTTGAGTTCACCCTTTCTTTTGTTCCATTGTTTTTCAACAGGAAATGAAAACATAACAGGGTCTAGCCGGGGAATGGAGTGAGGGTCCGAGGAATAGTTATCATAGTCTTCACGTTTTGTAAAATAGTGTGGCAATAATAGTGAAGACTTAGTTGTGTATTATTATACACTGTATTGTAGTACGTTGTGCTTTGTTGTAATAATTTTGTTGTAGTCTTTTGATGACTCAAGTTTGGGCTGTGTGAGCTCAGATTTGGGGGCGTCACAGATAATGAGTATCTCATGTGGATAGGTGCTCAAGTAATCTAGAGTTTCTACATATACCAATTCCTGAGTTGTGGCCAGTTTGGAGAGGGAGTCGACGATCTAGTTTTGTTCTCACACAATGCCTTGAATTGAAAACTCCTAGAATGAGTAGAATCCTTTTTGGCCTCTTTCAGGTATTCGACCATTTTATGTTCTCTAGCCTCACATTTCTCCAAAATTTGATTAATAACTAGTTAGGAATCATTGAAAGCATTCAGTTTTTGAACCCGCAGGCTGTGAGCAAGTCTTATTCCTGCCTGTAAGACCTTGTATTCATATTCATTATTGGTAGCTTTGAAGCGGAATCTCAGCACTTTCCTGACCTGGAAGACCTCGTGGTTTGTCAAAATAACCCATGTCCCGCTCTTGTCAGTGCTAAAGGAACCATCTACATATAAAGTCCAACTGTTTGAGCTCGATTGTGGCTCTAATATGTAATAAAATTAAGCATACTCGCAACGAAAATGAAACGAAAATTTAAAATTTTCGATTACCTTTGTAGCGTATGCCCACAATCACGAACGGCTAAAGTCACGTGCTCAACGAGCAATGCTTTCAGCGATAATTTAGACTACTAACGAGTACTAAATATATTTTCCACAATTCGAGAAGGTACAAACTTTCAAGCTTCACAAATGACTATTCTAATGACTTATAAGAAACTCTTTATTTTGCTTTTAAATTGCTTTGTTGCTTGATATCTAAAATGATCAACTATGCACTCCTTTTATACTCAACTACAAGGAGTGTAACTCATGTAACTCCCAAAAGTATTATGAGCATGTAACCCCCAAAAGAATTAAGAGCATGCATGTAACATATGTAACTCCTAATCAATTAGAGTGTAACTCCCAATTGATTAGAATGTAACATATGTAACTCCTACAAGAGATTAAATAGAGAGCAACTCACATGTTCATTGTATCTAGACAATGAACCATGTGGTTAATCCATCGGGTCATCCGCTCCATGGGCGCTCCGGTTTGGAACCATAAACCAACATTTCCCACTCACCCATGGCGATGACATTGTTATCATATAAGTCAATGAAGTCCAAACGTGTAAGTTGAAAATTTTGTTTTGCCACCGAACCATGCGACCGCTGAGTTTACCTATAATACGGGAGCTCTAAATCAAACTCGTTAAGGCCAATATAGAGACATCAACCCTTTTTAAAAAAATATGCAATGTGGGAGCCGTCAAGCTAAACTGGTTAAGGTTTGCAGTGAGGCTACAACCTCTCAAACTCAGAGTACCCCAGATTAATTTTAATTTTCACCTTGTTAAGTATCTCTGATCCCTCAGAGAATGATACTTAACCCCTTTAGGCCTTTTTATATTTTGCATCTCACTTATTACTATATCATTTCCAAAAATGTTATAGTTGTCGACAATAAGTGCAGAGCAGGGTGAAATTAAGTTATCTTCCCTTTGCCCTAATGTTACTCAAATCTGAATCAACTCATTTCCCAGAATCACCCTATATAGTCTCATAGTCCAGACTTTAGGAAATGAAACCAAAATAGCAAAATTAATTCATCTCTTTTGTAACATAGTCAAATATCATAAAGAATACTTAATAAAAGGATCAAGGAATACCTTATCCTTTAAAAAGAAAAAGAACATCACACAGTGAGAAAATAGGGATCAATTTTCTCACCTCCTTTATTTTATCGCTAAACACATGTTATATTCTCACAACCTACTAATTAAATAGTCTTGTTGTGTGGACTCAAGTCTAGTCACTCCTTGAGTGTCTAACTTAAAACTTTCAAATTGCTCACTTTTCGAAGCACCAATTTTAAAATTTTGCATTCATTTAACATGTCACGGTAGACAATATCACAATTTTGAGTATATGTCTTACAGTCATACTGTGCGGATCTTAGTTCAGTCACTCCTTGAGTGCCTAACTCGAATTCTTGAATTGCTCGCTTCTTTAAACACCAACTCTAAGATTTTGCATCCAGTTAATTAGTAGGTTAATATGGATAGTGGGACTTACCATATTTGGTCAAACATACTTGACATCATCTTGGTTCTAACCAAGGCTATATATTAACATATCATTTTTCTCACTACTAAGCGCCAATTGACCGTTATCTGAAGCGTCAATAGCTCGCTATCCAAAGTAAAAAAAAATGAAATATCTTATTTTTGCTTGTTTTTCAACTCCAACTGATTGTTTACTTTAAACATCAGTTGCTCGCTATCTAAAGCGCCAAAGGCAATTGCTCGTGTGAGAGAGTCAATCAACCTGTTAGACATACAATTCTAAAAATATATATATATATATATATAGTTATAGTTATAGTTAATAATTGTGTGAACTCAATTTATCATATGCCAATAAAGACAATGTGGGAAATAGAAAGTCTTTTACATTAAATGATAAATAATTCCAATGATATATCCAATGATATTAATTTCTAATATAAACCAAATAATAAGTGATACACTGAAACGCCATAAGTACATCAAACCCTACGAAGTCCCAAAGAATGAACATGTTTCTGAAATGCATCTCTAAGAATCGGCTTCGTCAGGGGATCAACAATCATCTGATCGGTGGGTAAGTACTTTAGTACCACTTCATTATTTGATACGTTCTCTCAAATAAAACACGTCCTCAAATCAATATGCTTTGTCCTACCGTGATACTTGGGATCCTTGATAAAATTAAGTGCCGATGTACTATCACAGAAAACTGTCACAGGATTCGAAGCACGAGGTACAAGATTAAGTTCCTCAAAGAACCTCTTTAGCCATAAGGATTCCTGGACGACAGATGTACATGCTACAAACTTTGACTCCATCGTGGATAAAGTCACACAAGTTTATTTCTTGCTTAGCCAGGTGATGGCACCTCCATTTAGCAAGAATGCATATCTTGAGGTAGATCTTTGGTTCCCACCATCGCCTCCATAACTAGCATCGGAGTATCCAACTAAGTGAAGATCATGTCCTTCATAGCATAATATGTAATTTAATGTGCCTCTCAAGTATCGCAAGATCGTCTTAATTGCTCTCCAATGTGCACATCCAAGGTTTGACTAGTATCGACCAAGAACATGAACTGCAAATGCAATGTCTGGTCGTGTGTACTGAACTGCATACATCAATTTTCCAATAGTTGTAGTGTATGAAACACGGGACATCTTCTCAATTTCTTCGGGAGAGGTAGGATAATGCTCAGGGCTAATAGCATCACCTTTTGCAATATGAGTGTCTATAGGTTTGCAGTTGTTCATCTGGAATAATTCAAGAACCTTCTTAAGGTAAGTCTCTTGAGACGAACCAAGAAGCTTTCTTGATCGATCTCTAAAGATATTTACTCCAAGAACATATGATGCTTCTCCCATGTCCTTCATTTCAAAATTAGAGGACAACCACCTTTTAGTGGCGACAATCATCTCCTTATTATTCCCAGCAAGTAGAATATCATCAACATACATTGAAAGGATAAGAAACTTTCCATTGAACCTTTTGAGATACACACAATGGTCCTCTTCGATCATCATAAACCTATCATCAATGACTGCTCGATGAAATCGAAGATACTATTGTCTAGATGCTTGTTTCAAGCCATAAATGGAACGTTTGAGCTTGTAAACTTTGCGCTCAAAACCTTTTTCAATATAACCTTCTAGTTATTCTATATATATCTCTTCGGCAAGTTCTCTATTGAGAAACGTCGTCTTTATGTCCATTTGGTATAGTTCTAAATCCAAATATGCGACAATAGCTAATAAGAGACGGATCAAGGCAAATCTCACAACAGGTGAGAAAGTTTCCTCATAATCAATCACTTCTTACTGAGTGTAACCCTTGGCTACTAAGCGATCTTTGTGTCTTTTAATGGAACCGTCAGCCTTGCGTTTAACTTTGAGAACCCATTTGTTCCCAATAGCTTTTCGCTCAGTTAAAAGATTAACCAAGTCTCAGACTTGATTAGTCCTCATAGATTCAATTTCTTCATCCATTGCAACTTTTCATTTTTCACTTAATGCAGATGATATAGCTTCTCGATAAGATCGAGGTTCATCGTGATCTTGTGTATCAGTCATAAAAGCATTCCCCTCAATCTCAAAATGACGACGTGAAATATTACCTCTTCGACTTCTTCGCAATTAAAGAACAGGTGACTCTTCATTTGATGGAAGAGTACTTGAAAGTATGTCACTCCCACTATCTATAGGAGCCAAAGGAATAGGTTCCTCAGTCTCAACCATATGATTAGATGCACCATTTTCTTCCTCTATCTCATAAAAGTCTTTATCCTTGCTAACATTACCTCTGCTCGAAAAATCCATTTCTAGAAATTCAGTATCTCGTGAATCAATTTTAGATATAGTCCCATCAAGCTGCTCACCAATGAACACATAGCCTATAGAGTGTTCAGAGTACCTTATAAAAATACACTTCTTACCCTTTGAGCTCAACTTCCTATATTTATGAGAAGTGTTGTGAACATAAGCTGCCCAATCCCATGGCCGCAAATTGCCTAAATCAGGCTTTTTGCCTGTCCACAATTCATATGGGGTGGACTGTACTGATTTTGAAGGAACTTGGTTAAGTATACGTGTCGCAGTTAACAATGTGTCTCCCCAAAAAGAGATAGGCAAATTAGCTTGCACTGTCATAGACCTTACCATGTCAAATAGTGTTCTATTTCTTCTTTCTGCCACACCATTTTGTTGCGGAGTACCAGGAATTGTCAGTTGCCTGATAATTCCTTTTTCCTCACAAAGTTTTTTAAACTTATCGGATAGATACTCACAGCCTCGGTTAGTTATGAGTGCTTTAACATTTTTCTCCAACTGATTCTCAACCTCAATCAAATAACGTCTAAAGCAGTCAAGTGCTCCTGACTTATGAGAGATTAAGAATGTGTGCCCGAAACTCGTGAAGTCATCTTTCATAATAAGGAAATAAGAATGGTCACGTCTATCCTTCACATTCATTGGACCACATATATTCGAATGAATAAGTTGCAATGGTGTATCTGCCCTTGTGGCTTTACCAAATGATTTTCTTATAGACTTACCTGCTAAGCAGTGTTCACAAGTAGGCAAGTTGACCTTAGCGAGTGGGCCTAGAAGACCTTCTTGAGCTAACCTGGTCATCTTGTCTTGTCCAATATGGCCCAATCTAGTATGCCATTTAATTGAACTATTATATTCACTCTCAATAGAAGTAAGATAAGTATATGAATCATCAATATTACAACTAGAATTAATGATATCCAAAACCATTAAACCATTATTAATAAAACCAAAACCACAAACATTTGTCCCATGAGAAATAATAACTTGTTCTTTCTCAAAAACCACAAAAAAAACCTTGTTTTAAACTAGCAAGAACAGAATATAAATTCTGCCGGACATTCGGCACATAAAGTACATCATGCAGAATTAATGTTGAGCATCCTCGCATCTCTAGTTTGTAAGTGTCAATTCCTAGCACATCCTCACTAGAGTCATTCCCCATGCATACTTTTCTGCCAGCCGAAATGCGGCGATACTCCTCAAACCCAGCTCGATCTCTGGATATGTGGTCTGTTACTTCGGAATCTACAATCCACATATGGAGAGATTGAGCAACAAAAGTATTAGAATTAACATTACACGTAGTTTTATTAAAACTAGGAAGTACCTTCTTCGGCTCAGTGCATTCACGAGCGAAGTGCCCCATCTTGCCACAGTTGTAGCAGACCATCTTAGCCTTGTCCTTCTTGCCACCTCTTTTCCTCTTGTCACCTGCTTTTGCTGCCTTGTTAGGCGCCGGAGTAGGAGTAACAGTAGTTTTCTTTCCATTATTCTTTCGTTTGGGTTTTTCCTTACGAGAACTGGACTCAGCAACATATGCCTTGGATGGCTTAGCAGCTTATAAGCGCTTAGCCTCAAGTTCCAAGTGACGCCGAATATCTTCAAAGTTTCTAATATTCGGGTTATGAGTCATATTAATACGCATATGTTCCCAACTATCTGGGAGTGAGCGAACCACAACTGATATCTGTTGCGTATCCGATAAGTCATTGTCAGCAGCCTTTAACTCTCGAACCATATTTAACATTATTCAAAGGTGTTTTTCATTAAATGATCAGTCTCCTTCTTATAACCATCAAACCTAATAGTTAAGTCACGCAACCTAGTTAGTGAGGTGCCTTTGAATTTGGTTTTGAGAGCTTCCCACATCTCATAAGCAATTGAGTACTCTTCGTATTCAAACAAGAACTCATTGTTCATATTGCTTAAGAGAGTGATGCGACCAATTCTATCTTTCTTGCGCCAATTTTCAAAGGTAGCAAGCTTCTCAGCATTCTCAGCATCATTGTCAGTGGGTTTTATTTCTTTAGTTATTAAAGTCTCTTCCACTTCTAACTCTTCAAGTAACATGTGGACCTTATGATGCCAAACATCATAATTATTCCTATCGAACTTGTTACCCTTATTAAGATCGACAATAATTTGTTTTGAAGCCATCTAAACAATCGAGAGAACTTTATTAGAAAACTTTAAGAGTTCACCACAGTATTATCTTATCTTTGCCGCATAACATAAACTTCTTAAAATAATCAAACTATAAACATAAAAAGAAAAATTTGCTAAGCTTAGGAGTCACAATTTGTGTGTATATTTAACTATTTTATTATAGTTTATTTAGCGCAAAAATATACATAGAATTTAAGATTTAAACAAAAATTTTATTTTCTTAAATTTCTTCCACTAAGTTCAAGCATGTGTGTGTGTGTGTGTGTGTGTGTGTGTGTGTGTGTGTGTGTGTGTGTGTTTCTAGCATGTATTTAATCTCTAGTACGCTTTTACAAACTTAAAAAAATATTTAAATATTCTAAATATTTTGTAAGGATTAAATAATTATTCATATTATTCCAAATAATATGCAACACCATGCAAAACACATAATATAGCTACCAAAAAATTTGAAACAATATAATAACAGTTTATTAACATTCTGTAAATTTTCTGGATTTTTCTAAAAAATATCCAATTTATACAAATAAATTGTTCATGCATAATTTGACTAGAAAATTAGTTTAGGCCACTTTATTAAAATATTTTTCAACACTCTTGGTGGATAAAAAAAAAATAGGTTTCTGATGTCTACAAAAAAAAATTAGACAGAAAACCACCTTCCCAATATTTTCTAAACAATTTTTAAAGCAATTTTTAACTACAAAATTAATTTCTGAAAATTCCAAGTATATCAAAAAAATAATTTTTATATACAGAAAATCCAGAATTTAAAAATAAAAATTACTGTAAAAATTTCATTGCTGAAAAATATCAGCAAAGCGGCGCGTGTATTACACATGTCACTGCCGTGCGTGGTGAAAGGCAGCCCGTGCGCGAATTGCGCGGCTGCCCGTCACCTCGATGTTGACGTGGCATTCCTACCACGTGTCAACATGTGATTAGTCCACGTGGCAGTCAATCTTTGATCGGTGCTGACGTGGCTGATGACGTGGCTATCACGTGGCACTGACCAAACTGCCACGCTATGATGATGTGGCTGACGCGTGGTGCTGACGTGGCTGCCACGTCATCGTCTTCAACCTTCAGTTAGGGTTTTCAGATTGTAAAATTATAGCTTAGTACCCTTTTTTTAAATGGTCATAACTTTCTCATTTTAAGTCGAAAAAATGCGATCCACATATCCACAGAATCGTATCGAAAAATTCTATGCAACCATGTTATTAGAATTTTCATACGATGTCTGGGGAAAAATAGTTTTTGAAAAAACTATAGCTTCAAAAATAACTAGGGTTTGAATTTTCTCCCAAAATACAAAACCAATGAGCATGAAATTTTGCAGGCTTTATATATATCAATTATCATATAAGCTAGAACATACTGATTTTTCATGGTCAAAAAATATCTCTAACATGTATTGTCATTTGCATGTTATTTAAGCTTTCTTTGAAAGAATAACATAAAACACACGCATGGCAACTTTGAGCAACATGTATAGCACTAATTTTAGCACTATTAGCTCTGATGCCAATGTAATAAAATTAAGCATACTCGCAGTGAAAATGAACCAAAAAATTAAAATTTTCGATTACCTTTGTAGCGTATGCCCACAATCACGAACGACTAAAGTCACGTGCTCAACAAATAATGCTTTCAGCGATGATTTAGACTACTAACGAGTACTAAATATATCTTCCACAATTCGAGAAGCTACAAACTTTCAAGCTTCACAAATGATTATTCTAATGACTTATAAGAAACTCTCTATTTTGCTCTCAAATTGCTTTGTTGCTTGATATCTAAAATGATCAGCTATGCACTCCTTTTATACTCAACTACAAGGAGTGTAACTCGTTTAACTCTCAAGAGTATTATGAGCATGTAACCCCCAAAGGAATTAAGAGCATGCATGTAACATATGTAACTCTCAATCAATTAGAGTGTAACTCCTAATTGATTAGAATGTAACATATGTAACTCCCACAAGAGATTAAATAAAGAGCAACCCACATGTTCATTGTATCTAGACAATGAACCATGTTGTTAACCTACCGGGTCATCCGCTCTATGGGCGCTCCGATTTGGATCTATAAACCAACATAATAAATCTATCATATTTTTCCCCGGTGACTGGTCCTTAGGGAATGTGCATTCTATAATAAAATCAACTAATGTTTGCACTTTAATCAGTCCGTGCATGGTGTTCAATATGATACTGACTGAGCTCTATAGCCCAGGTGACTAATCTTCCTGAAAGTTCGGGCTTAAAGAGTACCTTCTTGAGGGGTTGGTCGGTCATTACCCTAATTGTTCTCCCCTTGAAGTAATTTTGTAACTTCCTTGACATCGTGATTAGGGCATATGTTAACTTCTCCAAGTTTGATTACCTTGTATCAGCTCCCCGAATTGTATCAGCTCCCCGAAGAACTTGGCTGATATAGTATATAGGTCATTGTATCCCTTTTCTTCTCGAATGAGTGTTTCCCCTACGACCTTCGGGGTGGCTGCCAAGTATATATAGAGTGACTCCTAATTAAGGTTAGGCCTTTGAAAGTATCGGTGTTTGAGTCAAATATGTCTTAGTACCTTCAAAGGCCAAATGGCATTCGGGAGTCCAAACAAAACTATGAGTATTCTGGGTGCCCTTCAGAGTATCGAATAACGGGAGACACCTCTAAGCTAATTTGGAGACAAATCTTCAAGGGTAACTAAACTTCTAGTCAATTTTTGTACATCCTTATGCTTCCTAAGTGGTTGCATGTTTAGGACCACTTGAATCTTCTTTGGGTTGGCCCCAATTCCCTGTTCGCTTATTATAAACCCAAGAACGAACGCCAACCCAAAGGTGCATTTTGTTGGGTTGAGGCGGCGCATGTTATGTAGACGGAGGCTTTGGAAAAATTGCCTGAGGTCTCAAACATGATTAGTCAAGCTTTTAACAATTATGTCATCTACATAAACTTCCATACTCTTTTTAATTTGATCCTTGAACACTGTATTTGTCATCCATTGATAAGTCGCGCCAACATTGACCAATCCAAATGACATAGCCTTAAAGGTATATATAGCCCAATGTGTTATAAAGGCAATCTCTTAGGAATATCCTCTTTTGCCATTTAGATTTAATGATACCCCGAGAAAGCATCCATAATATTGAACAAGAGATATCCAACTGTAGCATCAATGAGTTGGTCAATCGAAGGTAAAGGGTATCCTTCGGGCAAGCTCTGTTCAAATATATATATTCAATGCATATCTGCCACTTCTCATTGCTTTTCTTTACCATGACTACATTGGCCAACCATTCAGGGTACTAAATTTTGCATATAAGATCAACTCTTAAAAGTTTTCCCACCTCTTCATCTATGGCTGCTTGTCTGTTCGGGGCAAAATTTCTCCGTTTTTGCTTGATATGCCTTTTAAAAGGGTCCATATTCAGTTTGTGGGCGTTGATTGATTCGTTAATACCAGGCATATCCTCTAGGGACCAGGCAAAAATATATGCGTATTCCCGAGGCTAGGGGTGCACAATGGTCGGTTTGGTCAGTTTTGTATATTAAAAAAAACCAAACTATTTAAGTTGGTTATGAAAAATTAAAAATCAAAACCGCCCAAATTTTGACTCCATGATCAGTTATCAGCCTATTCAGTTATCAGTTAAATCGGTCGGGTTAAGCGGTTTGATTGATTATAAAAGTTAAGCATATAAGGGATAGAGTTAGTATGTACCTTTGCAATGTAATACTGTATCATTTGTGAATAAATCAACAAGGATGTTATACAGACCCTGAAGTGCAAAGATGATGTGCAATTGCAATGTAAGCCTTGTGAAAACAATTAATATTAGTGAATCCTTACACTTGAAGACCTCTTTTATAACTTTAGGATTCCCTAATAGACACTGGTTGGCTTGTCAATTTCTTAACTATTCCGCTTTGAAATTATGTTGTCCAGGCCCTGAAGCAACCATTATCTACAATTAATTCAACTTATTAAGAACTCAAGAAGCCACCATGCATTATCTAGAAATATTTATTATTGTTTCCTAGAGCGTAGGTTCAGTTACAACAACCAATACAAAAAAGTAATTGCAATGTAAGCCTTGTGAAAATAATACCAGTGAATCCTTGCACATCATAATTCATAAAGCAACTTGTTTTTTCAGAATATGAGTAGTATAGTAATTTATTTATATTATAGAATATATAAATATATAATTATATAAAATAAATAATTATTAAAAAAATATATAAATTATATAATTATATTATAATTTTAAGTAGTTCGATCGGTTTCGATTTTTGTGAAAACCAAACCGAAATCGATCGGCCGAATTAGGTTTTTTGTTTTTAGAATTTTTGGTTTTGTTATTTTAAGTTTGGTATATTAACGATTGAGTTCAGTCCGGATTGATTTTTCAGTTATTTTTAGTTTTGTGTGCACCCCTACCCGAAGCAAATGAATGATTTGTTGCTTAATGTCTTCAGACATATTGGCTAGCCCTATGTTAAGTTTTCTCTCGGGATTTTCGGGTATAATTTCAAACTAATTGACCTTCTCAGTCGATTGGGCTTTAGGTTCTGAATGCTTTTTCCCGAAAGGTTCCACCTCAAATGGTCCCTCATCTCCCTCGGGTAGTTGAGAAATGGTCATTATCCCCTTGCCCTTGTCCTTTTTCTTTCTCGGGGTGATCTATACAAGGTTTAGAGCAGTATTGTAACATACTTGTGAAACCTCTTAGTCAACACACACCCTCTCATATGCCATATGGGGTCAAAAACTTCATTTTCATGTGAGTAATTGAGGTGAGGTTAACTAAAGTGGGGCGTTCAAGGATTGCATTGTAAGAAGAAGCCCGTCAATAATATAGTGACGTTTGGGCTACATACCCGCTAGGGTATCTCGAATATGCCATGGAAGAGGACGACGAAGCTGATGATTCTTTCCTTAAGAGCACCTAGAAGAAAATCGGGGAGATTGCTACTACTGAACAGATAGAGTCCTCAGGAAAGAACATTGCCGACGAGGAAGGGGAGGCTTCTAGAAAATACATTGGTTCTGAACAGGGGCGAAGTCATAAATGTATTTCAGTGGGGACAAAATTATTATTAAGTTATAAATAATTTGGCAAGAGTTCGGGGGCAGCGCTCCCAGGCCAATTTATTTTTACTACTTTTGTACTCTCAGGTCACACATACATATATAATATATACTATATTACAATGACAATATAATAACTAATAATATATGGTATATATACACTATATTGACTCATAATAGACTTTTTTAATCGCAACTATTCATAAATAATTAATTCGTTAATTATTTTGAAAAATAATATAAATTAAATTATTATTTTGTTTAAAAATATTATAGAAAGAGATACATATATTTAGGGAATATGAGTCATGTGATTAAAATTTGATTGAGAAAGTTATAAATTTTCAATTTGACCCCATATAATAAAAGATTTATAAAATTTAAGTGGGATCAATTTATATATAATACTTAAAAAATTTAAAATTTACTCTACATTATAAAATAATTATTTTTTTTTAGTGGGGTCAATTGACTCCACTCTAATGCACCTTGCTTCGCTACTGGACTTCTGAATAGTTTGATATAGATATCGTAGTTATATTTGTTCTGTTTGTTCCTTGAATTGTAATGTTTATTATAAAAAAAAACTATTTTTGTTATAAACACTTGTGCTTACTGGTGAAGTATATTTTATTTTTATTATGCAATGTATGTCAGAATTTTGCTCATTCAATTTTTACTTCGCTGACATGATATTCTCAATGCGATAACCCAAGCAGGTTAATTTTACTGTAGAATTGTTGGCCCATTCAGGTTTACTCCATCATAGGGGTTTTATTTAATTGTGAGAGTATTTCCTCAAGTGATAATCCATTCGGGATTATTTAATCGTAAGGGAATTCTCCCGTGTGATAACTCATTCGGGTATGTTTAATTATAAGGGAACCCATGTGATAACCCATTCGGGTATTTTTAATTGTAAGGGAATTCTCCCGGGTGATAACCCAGTCGCGTATGTTTAATTGTAAAGGAATTCTCCAGTGTGATAACCCATTTGGGTATATTTAATTGTAAGGGAATTCTCCCATGTGACCCATTCGGGTACGTTTAGGGGAATTCTCCCGCGTGATAACCGATTTGGGTATGTTTAATTGTAAGGGAATTCTCCAGTGTGGTTATCAATTTCGGTATATTTAATTTTAAGCGAATTATCCCATGTGAACCCATTCAGGTATCTTTAATTGTACAAAATGTAGAAATGATGGACTTGTCTAAAGTGTAGTGTATCCATAACTGAGTTATAAAATATTGCCCAACAGGGTATTTATTATAAAAGGAAATCGCCATTTGGTATCCCAAACAAAAATTATCTTAAAAGAGCATAAAATTATTGTGATAGATTTCACGACACGCTTGTGTAAGATGATTGTCGCCCACCCGAATTATTCTAACACAGGTTATAGGTAGAATATCAATTACACATTGACCTCTCATTTATATTAAAACAGTAACCTTAGTACAATCAATAATTGATGTATAATAAAACTTAGATTAGGACTTAGATTATTTTGCCGAATTTTATAAAGTCTTTCCTTCCTTGTTTTAGTAAGAAAATCTGCTGAATTTTATATTAGCATCCTACCGCTATTTGGAAGCCTAACTAGTTTCCCACTGGAACATTGGAAAGCTAAATAGAAATTGATTTGCCTCGAATACTTGTTGTGTCTTCTAGATTCCTTGAGCCACAAATTACGAGCTGAATTATTATGTTCCTTTTTAAAACTGAATTGGGCCAACCATTTTAGGTTTACAAAGCTGTTGTTAGTTGGAATGAAAATGATGAGAACCTAATTGAAACTGGACCACTCCTTGATTTGTTAAGCTGTCAAATTACTATGTTGCTAAAAATTGGACTGAAGTTAATTTTCTAATATGGCAAATTGGGCCTTTTGAATACCTTGCTTGGGCTTCAATAAGCTGCCACTATTTGCCCTTTATAAAACTGATGAGTTACTCCTTGTTTTTGGGCTGCCAAAAATTGGGCTGTAAATGTTCATATTGGTTATTTTAGTTTAATCTCCTTTATTGATCCACCTTAAATTAGTTTTAGCCCAAAGATTTTGGTAGTCATAAGTTTCAGCTCCATTTGATATAGATATAATCAGGATCGTATCATATTAATAGTATTTTCTTAGCTTGCTGACATGCCAAGTGTTCTTGATCTGAGTCCCATCCATTCAGGTGAGTTGGTAGGTTCCTAGTCGAATGACTTTTTGAACTTGATTAGGGTCTTCTCATCAGGGCATCAATTTGAATGTGTGTAGTGGATCGGATGCTTCAGATTCTCTAAAGACTAAGTCACATTCCTTAAACATTCAGGGTTTGACCCTTTGGTCTTAGTGTCGAGCTGTTTTATCCTGGTATTCAACTAGTCGGCTTAATGTCTTTTGTCTTCCTTCATCCACAAGGTCTAGGTTAAGACGAAATCCCTTGGAGTTGGCTTTTGAGGTCAATCCAATTTCAACGAGTATGAGAGTCTCAGTCCCATATGCCAACTTGAAGGGTATCTCACCAATGATGAATTTGGAGTCGTTCTATAGGCCTATATTATCCCGAGGAAAATTTAGTAATGATCTTTTAACTAAAAATTTTAGAGAATACTCTAAAATTCTAACTATAAATAAATGATAAATCTTAAATCTTAAATCTTAAAAAAGAATTGCATCAAAAAATTTCATACATACATATATACATACATATATATATATATATATATATATATATATATATATATATATATATATATATATATATATATGTTAAACTCTACCTTAAAACTTTTATTAGAGCACTATCGTTAAAGAAGAAAAAATTCTAACCCAGCCACTATCGTGTCTTCTTGAACGACACTTGTTAATAATGAAAATCCAATCATCAAGTTTTTGGATGTATGGTGATTTGTTTAATAATTATTTTGCATAATTTTTTTAAAATTATAGTTAAATAATTGTGTCTTTTTTTATTAGTGAATGATGCAGGTTACATGCTATAGTAATTTAAATACTGAGGAGGAAGGTTATTCATCTTTTTTATTTCAACAGTGTAACATTAGTAGCTTCAAACGATTTCAGTGTAAGTAATCTATCAACAATTTTTATTTCAATAGTGATAAGTTTTCGTCATTGTAAGGAATTAAAAGATCTTTTTTTTTTCCTATTAAAATTTAAGAAAGGAATACATTGTATATTTAAATATTAAAAAATTATATTTTCTAGGAAAAAATTCACTAGAGTATTTTTTTTCATAATTTTTTCATCCTTTATTCAATTTTAATATGTTTCTATTTATATTCTTATTATCTTAATTATGTACTTATCATTATCTCTTATTTTTATATAACTTTTTAATTTAGTTAGTGTGCTGTAAAATTTATATTATTATGAATTATATTAATAATTTATTATTATTTAATTATATAAGTATAACAATTTAAATTTAAATATAATTTATTATTACATAAGTAGATGAATATATGAATATATATAAACAAATGAATCATCAAATACTATTATTTATATTATATAAATAGATGAATTGTTACTAAATTTTTATTAATTAAATAATATATCTTAGAAATAAATAATTTTTTATATAAAATTGTTATACACAATATTAATCAATTATTATAATTAATATATCAGTATAATATAATAGCAAAAATATAAATAATACAATAATTTTATAATAAATCTTGTACTTCGTAGCTAATTTATAATAAGAACGAAAAATATAAAACTTTTATCTGGCTTCATGCCAAAGGCTGCGTTTACAAGTCAGGTTTAGGCTTAGATTTAGGTTTAGGCTAATTTAATAGATAGGTCCACAACAATTCCCACGAAGATATGATATGTGGTATGTGTACCACATAAGGGTATCAACTCTCAACTCTCAACTCTCAAACAATGCATATTTACAAAATAGGCCTAGTCCTATGCTAATCACAAGGGTCGCAAACAATGTATATATTTACAAAATAGGCATACTCCTATCCTCATCAGTGACAGCTGCCTAACCCTACATTACAGACCTGACGAGTACTAGCAGCCCAACCCTAAATTACTCATGGGCCATACAACTCATGTTTGGAATTCTTATTGCCTGAGGTTAGCCCAAGCCTAAATTACACACGGGCCCATACAATTCATGTTTAAAATGTTTATTGGCTGACTCACCTTATGAAAAATTGGAAAATTTTAAAAATATGGTCAAAGTTGCTATCACATTAATAATATGATTATTTTGTCCCCATCACAATATATGATTGGTTATAATCAATAAATAGGACTTTGTTGTTGGACATATTCAGAGATGTTTAATTTTATCTCACAATATTACTACTCTATTAAATTAAAAATAAGAATTAAGTGCTAAATATTAAAAGTTCAAATTTATTTAGAGTTTTAGGTATATTGCTTGAGATATTGGAAGAAACTAAATATAAATTTTAATAATTTAAATAAAAGTGAAAAAAATTTGTGTTTGTATCAAATACAGAAGGTCAAAGTCTATTCCAATGAGAGCTCATTTAGGATATCTCTAGTAATGAATCCATAATATAATGTAACATATAAGGATGTTTAAAATCATGTAACATATTATAAGAAATGTCAAAAATATCCACACGTACGGAATAGGCCTATTCTTATGACCCATCATCACTTGTAGTGACATTGAGTTCAAGAACCCAAGAAACAATTTCGAATATGATTAATCTTATGCCAATCGGACCCATCATTAATTGTAATGAAATTGAAATCTGCGTTACATGCCTACATACTTTATAGGTTTAGAGGATGAAGGTTTTTGAAGACAATGAATGATTATATTTTTTCGAGTATAGGTTTATAGAGGATGAAGGTTTTTGAAGATAATGAATGATTATGTTTTTTCGAGTATAATGAATGATGAATATTTTAGTAGAGGGAAAATCTAACAGAATGGTCAAATAGTTCAAGTACTATATATGCAAAATTAGTTTGAATATAAATTTTATGGCGTTTTAGTTTTCCTTAAAGTTCTTTTTGAAAAATTAAATATTTTAAAGAATGCATATAAGATTTGGAAATTTTAGAAGTTTCATTGTATTTATAATTGTGTGATCTTATAATACTTTGTAAAAACAATTATTTTGTTGTGAGCACTTGAATTTGTTAATCGGATAAATTACTAAACTGATAAAATCTTTTGTTAGAATTGTGTAATATTTCTGTGGATCCGATCAATAGTCAGTACAACAAGATAATGGGGGGTCTCCTTCCTCGATGACCAACTGTCCCACCTGCCAGTGAGTGGGCGAAGTTTGTAAGGGGATAGTGCCCCCTTAAAAGCCTAAAGTAATGGGTATTTGGATTTAAAAATTTATTAATTGCTCGTTCTTGGATTTTATTAATGTAACGGGCTCATGAGTTTGAGCCCATATTTTAGCAAGTATGATTTTTTTAGTTATTATAAAGACATTGTTTAGTGTATGGATCATTGTAGAGTGTATAAGACATCTAATGAATACATCACAAGTAAGACTAGCCAAATTAGTGAACTTGAGAGTATATCATGTATTCTTTTATTTTTTCGTTCTTTATATAATTTAATTTTTATGTGATTGTGTCAATTATTCGTTCTTAAATTCTAACATCTTTCAATAGAGAATTGAGTTCTGTTTTATAGGGAGAGATGGAAAATAATTTAATTCTGAATTCTCTTTTAATAAATTAATGTTGTACATTTAAATTGAAAGTATAAAATAAAATATTAACATGATGGATACAGGAATATACCGGAGAAAGGAATAAAATAGTTTTTCTTAGCATTCCAAAGTGCAATTTTTGGTCAGATTTATGAATGAAATCTAGAGTGAAATATAAAACTGAAAATTAAAACCCATGTATATGTCATTTCATTCCGGACTTCCATGTTGCAGCGGTTATTATTTGAAATCGTTGAAGTACGAGTCAATCCTACTAATTTTGAATAAATTTAATCCGAAATGCATCTTATGCTTTATTCCAGGAAGTATTTGAACTGAAATTTTTGTGAGATTTGAAATGGTTATGTTTCATTTATATCAATTTGCTTCTGTATTATTTTTTGTTTTGAGCCCAATCAGTTTATACCGTGATACCACTAAGCCTTGGTGGTGATTGTTTTATAAATATATTTTTAAATAGATTTCTTTTCGAATATTTTAATCTAATTATTGAATAATTAATTTGAAAGTTTTGTGAAATGGTTACGTTCTTGGGTCAGTTGATGTGGGCTGAAATTTTGGTGGGATGTAAAATGTTTGCATTCATTTCATTTTATCAAAAAAAAATTATTTTTTCTTCTTTTTTTTTTATATTTGAGGGGGTTCTTTTAAAAAAAAATCAACGATGCAATTAAGTAATATAAAATTTATATTAATATTATTGGTAAAATAGAGTAATATAAAATTTATATTAATATTATTGGTATATCTTTTTTAATAATCATACCGATGCGTTGCAGAAGACTTACAAAAATTTACTAGATCTTAGATGGAGGTTAATTACTCACATTGTTGACCAACTTGAGTCACTAATATTGCAGTATTTGATCCATGGATTCCCCATGGATATAGAAATATCCTTTGAAATGGCTCTACAGACAATGATGATATAATCCTCGATATAGCAATCTATTCCAAGGTAATCAAAAAAAGTTAATATGGTAACTAACTTTGTTTTAGCATGAACATTTAAAAATATTTGTATTTTTATTTTGAAACACTAACGTTGGCAATGCAAATTTCTCCCTATTAATTCAAGCTTATATTACATGCAAAAATATTGTTAATGCATTTATATTAATTTATTTGTATTTAATGATGATATGAACTTAATATATATGTGTAAAAAAAAAAAAAGTAATATTGTAAAGTCTTTGAACGATAATCATTGTAAAAGAACTTAAAGATCAAATATATTAGGTCCTGATAGTTGATAATTGGATTTTGTATCTATTTATTATATATTTTTAGGATTATAATTTGTGATTTTTTATTATTTTTATTTAATTTATATTTAATTTTGTAAGAAAAAAAGAGAAATAAAGGTTAAGTGGCAAATCCGTAATTAACTAGAACAATGCTGGGTGCGCCATGCGTGCAACGGATTTAAGGTGCAAGGAAAGCTGGGTCAGACGGCATCGTTTGGCTGTTGTGTAGCAGGGGCTTAGGCGCGTTGCACGCATGCATGGGATCAGCAGCCTCAACAGTGCCGTTTTATCAAGCGGCCATGGAAGGAAAACAGGAGCGCGTGCGAAGCGTGGCAGCGTGTATTGAGCTTGTTTTTGTTTTATTCTCTTTCCGCGGGTCCCACCACTTGATTGAATTCCTTCTTTCAGCAGATTTCTTAGTAGGCGTGGATTTTATTATTTCCTTAGTTGGTCCAAATAAATTTAATTAAGGAGAAGTAATTTCTAAGAATTAGAATATTATGTATGTAAATTTAATTAGGATTTTAATTCTTAGGAAAAATAAAAACTTCTATAAATATAATTATTTTATGAATGTAACAATTGTTGAAAAAAAGCCAATGAATTTTATAAGAGGCTAATTCTCTTCCAAAATTATAGAATTCAAGAGCAAGTAATATATCATCAAAGATGGAGGTCATTAATTGAAGAAGTTTGGAGATAAAAGATTGACATGAGATAATTTTTCTTTTCAAAATTTTTATTTATTTATGTTTTCATTGATGTTGAATATTTTGTTGATTATCATTTTATCAATTATGAACAAGTTTTAAATTTAAGATTTTAATGGAATTTAATGTTTAGTTTAAATTGATTATCTTTCTGTTTAATTAGCACCATATGAATTGATCATTATATTTTGTACGTTCATGCATAATTACTAATAGCTAGATAATTAATTAAGATAATCTATATGAAATTGGTAGATATATTATAGGTTTAGATCTGGATATAATAACATGTGTTTATGCTATTCTTCTTAGGATTGAGTACATAATTTGTGTATAGGATAAGAATATACATATATGTCATGTGTAACCAATTGGGGAATTTATTCTTAATGAATCTGTTCTAATTTAAATTGCATAGGAATATAGTAATTTAATTGGAATGGATATTTTTTTTTGCTATCGTAAAAAGGTTATAAATAAATTAGATTTCTTGGTTAACAATTCATCGTGACCTTGTAATTAAATGGAGAGTTATGATGTTTAAATGAAGTATTGGGTGAAATTAAATTCTCAAATTTATTTTATTAGTTATTTATTTTTATTTTTATTTTTTAGTTTATTTAGTAATTTTAGTTTAATTCATATGTTTAAATAAGATTGAGCTTATTGGCTGAATCACCTTATGAAAATTTTGAAGAAAAAAAAAAGCTCAATTTGCATGAAAGTTGCAATCACGCTAATATGATTATTTTTTTCAATTCACAATGTATGACTGGTTATAAGCAATAAATAGGACTCCTTTGGTGAGTTATTCAAAATTGTTTGATTTAATCTTATGATAGTACTTTATTAAATTTAAAATAAGAATTAACTACTAAAGATTAATGTCTCTAAATTAGAATTTTATGTCTTACGCTCAAATCAGAGTAGTATGGGCACCTAAAATTCCGTGTCAAATCCGCAATTGAAATATTGGAAGAAACTAAATATAAATTTCTATATTTAAAATAATGGTAAAAAATATAGAAATTTACATCTTCTAAATATAAATTTCTATATTTCTATATTTAAAATAATGGTAAAAAATATAGAAATTTCCATCTCGTATATGCCAATGAGTGCTTATCTACTAGATATTATTTAGTAAATAGATCTATCCTCAGCAATAAAATCATGCCATTTACTTCCCTGTGGCTAACTACCACAATTATTTTAGGAGTATGAAATTTTTGACTTTGTATGGTTAGGTAGACAATCCCTACTAAATAAATTTAAACTAAATAAATTTGAAGAATGAAAAACTTAATATTTTGAGAGTAATGAATGATTATGTTATTTTAAGTGTGATAGATCATTATTTTGATAAATGTAATCGTCAAATAGTTCAATTATATATCCAAAATTAGTTTCAATATAAATTATTTCTAATTAATCACTGCTGACATATATGGGTAACACAAGAACCAGTTTTTTAAACTTGAAAAATAAAAAGTTTCCGAATTTTACAAATTCATGTTTTAAAGTCAACTTTGAAAAGATTTTAGAAGTTTCATTATATTGATCATTAATATATTAAGTTTAGGATACGAAGTTAGATTGCGATTAATTTAAAATTTTAAACGATAAGATAGAATAATTATATGTGTGTCTTATTAATTAGTTTTCTATCATGTATTCACATATGTCAATAATTAATATCAACGTATAAATTTATTGTCATATGCGACAGGAGTTTGGGTTTAATATATATGCATGGGGTATGTATTAAACTTCATTTGTTTTAAATTATAAGATTAATATTGACTTTTAAAAAGTTAATTTCAAATATTTTTAAACTCAAAATTGAAATTAATTCAATTAATTTATGTTATCATAATTATGAATATCATAAACTACTTATAAAATATTGTTAGTTATAAGATTTATTATTTTAAAATTTTAAATAAATTATATTAATTTTAAACTTAAAAATATCTCAAATTAACTTCTAAAAAATTAATAATAATTTTATAATTTAAAACGGACGAAATATTAGAAGTCGTTTCTTCTTTACTTTTTCCTTTTTCACACCCCACTTACTAAAATGTAAAATTAATCTTTTATTTAGTTACGCTCTAATTATTGTTTTTACTGGTCTCTCTGCATCTAGGTTCAAAACGTGGGAATTAAGCATGTGATGTGGACTTATTCATTGTTATATATAGTATAATAATCACATGCGCACTGAGAATTTTAAAATTAATAACTAAAATCAACAAGATAAATGTAATTTAGTTACATCTCTTAAAATGCAAAAAGTCTGACGCTTTTTAATAATTTTATTAATTATTTGGGACAATTAAAAAAATAGGTGGCTTTTATCTGAATCATGCTAGAAATGCTTGTGGGCCGAGTCACCCTATGAAAAATTAGAAAATAAAATAAATGCTCAGTTTACATAAAAGTTGCTACCACACTAATATGATTTTTTTTATTTTGTCCCCGTCACAATACAGGACTAATTATTAGCAATAAGTTGGATTTCGTTGTTGAAGATACTCAAAAATTATTTGATTTGATCTCGTGGAGTACTATAACGCAGATAGTGTTACAAAATATAATGAATAACATAATTAACATCAAGTATCACATGATTCAAAATATAATATTACTAAATTTCACAATCACTAGCCGGGAGGAAATAACAAACTTACCGAAGTTGAGAAAATAACTCTCACAATATCTGAAGGAATCCAACGCCGAATAAAATAAGTTGTTTGTTAATTATTTTGTCTGAAATAATTGAATAATAATATTTTTTTTATTTTAACATTTTGAATTATCTAAAACGAATCTTATTTAAATATGAAAGAATAAAAATCCAAAATATCTATAAGAAAAATTATACTTATTTTTTTAAATATTGAGGTGGAGTTAGTGTTTTAAATTATTTAATTTTTTTTTAAAATTCATACTTTAAAATTTTCTATCTGAAACCCATACATATTATTCTAATATTTAAAATAGCTGTGACTAATCAATGGCAAATACTCCAGGTCATAGAGTATCAAGCAAAATTTAGGTCTATCCACGTTATAAAACTCATTGATTTTCTGCTGCTATGTTGATACCATCTATTTATTCAATTAATGGTTCTCTTCTCAATTATTAATATACTAGTAATTACCCGTGCCTAAAGGCACGGCATAACGAAAAATTAAATTAAAATTAAAATTCAAAAAATATTTTTATTATCTGTATTATTATTAAAAAAATTATAAAATATAAAAATTATTATTATCTGTATTATTATTATTATTATTATTATTATTATTATCTTTATTATTATTATTATTATTATTATTATTATTATTATGGATATTATTATTATCAGTATTATTACTATTATTGTTATTACTATTACTATTATGATTACTATTATTATAATTATTATTGTTATTATTATTACTATTATTATTGTTATTATTATTATTATTATTATTATTATTATTATTACTAATTAAAAGTTATATTAAAATTAGATTAAAATTCAAAAATTAAAAATATTAGTATTACCGGTATTATTATTATTATCGGTATTATTATTATTATTATTGTGACGACCCCAAATCCGGGTTCCATAACCTCGAGTTTGGTTCTCACTATTCAACACATTACTAACAATTAAATACATACATTGCATTTAAATATCGCGGAATAATACATATTGGTTCCCTTCAAAAGGTTACAATACCAGGGTCTATCAACCTTAACATAAAAACAGTTCCTATCATAAGGAATTACAAAAGGTTCTTCAACAGTAAATACATATTTAAATATCTAATTAGCATGCATAAGCTAACTTAATCTCGGGCTTTTCCTTTTCCCTTATCCTTCTTCGAGCAATCGGGTCTATCTGAAAATGGTTCATGATATAGCAAGAATGAGCAACTAGTTTGCTCAGCAAGTTTAGAACAATCATGGAGATTTAATATATCATGAATGAATGGGAAATGACATCAATGGTTCAACAATAGATATAACAATTGTGAATGAAACAAGATTCAAATTTTAATAAACAGACTATTTGAATCTTAAAATGCTGAGTGGTCACCAAGGACCCTGAACTAACGAGGGTACAATAGAGTTTCCTCCGACCCTTTGAGTTGTTTGGTTTTCAAGGGGATCAGCCTATTCAACCCGCTGTATATGCATTACATTTAGTCACTGGCGCCAAAGTCGGTTTCCCGACACAAAATCCCCTAATTTAGGGTTGTTCAATTCTCAGTCTTAATATAAGAAATTCGCACCCAACAATGGTTTGGATAAGCTTTTAAAAGTATTCCAGTTATTGAATTTAGAAACGCAATGTCTAGCTGAACTATTAGCTTCAGACATTTTTAATACAGTTCATGAATCAAGAACTAACAAGCTTCAAATGCACTAAGTGCGATTGTATAAACAATATGGATGTGGAATAATTTTCGATAATTAAACCACTTCAAGTTTTAACAATAAATACAAGTATGGAAACTTGTTCAGCAATAATAATTGAGTAGGGTTAGAGAACTTGCCTGTCTGCTCAGCTACAATAATTGTCTAGCTTTAACTAACTTGCTTTGAAAGACCTAACATTTAATAAAGTCGGTCTAATAATTAGTACGGCGTATTTGCATAACTATACGCTTAACAATGAACTTATTTACCACATATAAGTACTAACACATAATTTACATTAGTCAAAACAATATTATTAACCTTATAAACCCTTAATCATCTTAGGTTAATAATTTAATAAGTTAGAAAATATTTTTCTTAAGTGTTGGACACTTATTAAACCTTTAAACAACTTATTATAATTGTTTAATTAAATTCAATTTATTTTATTAACTCAATATCTTTTTAATTACTATTTAATCTTGATTAAATAGAAATTAATTAATTAACTCTAGTTATTATTTAAAATAAATAATAACTAATTGTACTTAATTATTATTTAATTATAATTAAATAATAAATAATTATTGACTTAATTTTAACCTTCTTTAATTTAATATTAATCAACCAATAATTAACTAAGTAATTACCCTTACTTATTATTTAATTTAAGGAAATTAAATAATAGTTTACTAATTT
This sequence comes from Hedera helix, assembly GCA_947179155.2. Taxonomy (NCBI): domain Eukaryota; kingdom Viridiplantae; phylum Streptophyta; class Magnoliopsida; order Apiales; family Araliaceae; genus Hedera; species Hedera helix. The sequence goes on along the minus strand of OX359281.1, from coordinate 24,607,002 downwards.
TAATCCTCTTTAATTATTATTTAATGTCAATTAAATAATAATTAATTACTTAATTAATTTTAATTATTATTTAAGGTTAAATAATAATCAATTCATTCTTATTTATTATTTAAATTAAATAATAAATTATTAATCTAATAACTTAGTTTCCATTAATCGTTATTTAATACTAAATAAATAATAATTAATCACTTAATTATCCTTATTTATTATTTAATAATATTTAAATAATAAATAATTAATTTATAAATTTTATCTCTCTTTACTTATTATTTAATAGGAATTAAATAATAATTGCTAATTTATTACCTTTATTTATTATTAGTATTTTAAATAATAAATAATAATAATTTATTTAACTTAACCATGGTTTAGCTAACTAGATTAATATTTAAAATATTTAAATATTAAACTTACTGAAAAATAACCTCTCCAATATTATTTTGTATTATTATTATTTTTGTTATAATTTTAAATTAATTTTCAAATATTTAAATTAATTTAAATTTACCCGAATGGCATTTTCGTAAATAAGTTGAAAAACCGGACCGATGGCAATTCTGTAATTAAGTTGAAAACTGATCCGAGGGCAGAAAAGTAATTTCGGCAAGAAAAACACGGAGGGGCATAAGCGTAATTTCGCCAGAAAAATTTCTACCGCGCATGGCGCGTGTGTAAATATTTTCGGACTAAAAACGGCGCCGTTTTGGAAAGGTCGGAAACGGCTTCCGCGCATAACGCGCGGAGTAATATTTCCGCTGTCGCCAAACGACGTCGTTTGGCTCCGCTTCGTCGGTGAACAGTGGCACGCGCGCATTGCGCGGACAATGCTTTTTTTTTTTATTTCCGGCAGATTGTGAACAGTACATTTTTAACAAAAATTATACCTTCAATAAATCTTTAACTTCACAATAAAAATCCAAAAAAATTGCCAATCACCTTATATTAATTTATAACATGAAAAAATTAATTTTTCATGATTTAATAACATATTTTTTTTATAAAAATTTTTACATCACATAAACTACTATAAATCATAACTTTTTGTGTATAACTCCATTTTGAGTGATTCAAACTTTGTTTTTTCTCATGATTTAATGTTCTATAATATTAGAACATCAAATCTAAGTTTTACAAAAATATTTTTGGTCATATATTTCAAGACTTGATTATACACTATTAAATACATATTTTAGCATATAAATATACCAAAATACAAATCAAACATATTAAACTCAAGCATGGCATAAATATTACCTCTACACATTAATAACTATATTAATATGTTTATACAAGCATGATGATTATTTAATTTAAAAATAAAACTTAGATTTAGAATAACCATTACCTTGATTTAATGGCTATCTTTCTTTTTCTTCCAAAGTAGGTGATGAAAGAAGATGACATGCACTAGCTTAGCACTCCTTCTCCTTCTCTTGCTCTCTCTCAAAATATTTTGCTCTCAAACTCTCTCTAGCTTGGAAAATGGAAGAAGAAGAAATGACTCACTTAAGCTCCAAAATTGTAAGTATACTTACAATTTGGATATATATAAAATATATATCTATCAAAATTACCATCATGAGATAGCAATGAAGCTTACACAAGAAAGCTAGTCCATACTTAGTTGGTGAGGATTTTGTGGGAAAAGACTTTCCCAAAAATCAAAACAAGCAACCTAATATTAATTAAATGAAAAATAAAAGAAAATAAAATAAAAAAAA